>CM057846.1:69546972-69579939 GCA_030068395.1 Apalone spinifera
AAGGGTGGTTTAAGTTGGACATTAGGAAAAAGTTCCTAACTGTCAGGGTGGTCAGTTCCTAACTGTCAGGGTGGTCACTGGAATAAATTGCCCAGGGAGGTTGTGGAATCTCCATCTCTGGAGATATTTAAGAGTAGGTTAGATAAATGTCTAACAGGGATAGTCTAGACAGTATTTGGTCCTGCCATGAGTGCAGGGGACTGGACTCGACCTCTCGAGGTCCCTTCCAGTCTTAGTATTCTATGATTCTATGGTGGCTGGGACCAAGTGGTGGTGGGGCCAGGGCTGCTCCAGCAGCTGGGACCATGTGGCAGGGGTTGCTACCTGGGAGAGTCTCTTGGGGAGCAGCATCACTGGTGGGTGCCACAGTAGCACACATCTGAACAAGTGAACATGACATCATTGTTGGCACACAAGACAAAACTCACTCCACTCATGGATGATCAAAACCAACGGCTGGAAGTGTAAGGAAGCTGAGTTTCTGGTGCAACCAAGAGTCTCTTATGCTACATAACTGTTTGTAACCCAAAAGTACCTCTTTCAAGGAGTTAGTATGGTCATGGCTGCCCTATTGGAGATTCCAGACTCCTTCAGGAGCACCCTGCCACAAATCAGGCTACATTCTACACAGATTTTGTACATTGACATCGGGGAGGGAAGGGAGCGATTGTGATTTTGTTATGAAGTACTTGGTAGTATCATCCCTCGTAAGGATGCAGGTGCTTTGTACAGACGCTGCTTAATTATCCTCCTGTACTTCTGTGATAAAGTGGTACAACTTGTGTGTTTAGACAAGGGCACCGACTCAGGAGGACATTACTTGAACCCACTATCTTAAGCCATTGGGAAGCACAGCTTGTGTACTAAATCTTCTTGGTAGTCTCTAAAACTAGGATTAAAAGCAGTTGTCTCTTTCCTACTCCTTTTGGGAAGGGGAGGCTGATTGTGTCTTCTAGAGACCACCTGTTTGTCCCTGTGGGTAGGTTTTTCTTCCCCTTTAGGGCACTCAGCAGCTAGTTGTCTGTCTCAGCCTCAAATAGTTACACTGCTGCCACACAACACTGAGGTTGTGGAGTTTCCCTCGGAAACTGAAGTAGAGACTTTCATCCTTCTTTTAATTTTGTCTTGTAAATATAGCACACTAATCAATACACAATTAGTTGAATATGGTTACTCATCTTGGTTCACCACAATGAAAGCTTTTAGTATTTCTTTAATTATTGAATATTTATTTTCCCTACACTATTCAACAAGCCTCAAAGGAGAGTTTCCCCTCATTTTCCTAAAAGGCGCAAAAGATGACAAGTCAGTATAAAAATGGAACAAAAGCATGCAAGCCATTTCAATACCTCAAGCCCAGATCCAAGGTTTGGTGAATCCAGTGGTCTCTTTTTCCTTGGCCCAATGGCTGCCAATGCTGTGAGATTAGCTTCTCTTTGTTGCATCTGTGCCAGTTCCAACTGCTGCATCTAATTTGAGAGAGAAAAGTCTATGATATACGGTATACAAAGGGCCAGTACCATTCATTCAGCTTCAACCATCAGCTCTGCCTTTTATGTAGCTTATACATCTGTATCAGACATGAGACTATGGCTTTCAGAATTTACACATTCCATCACATCAACCGTTTTAGGAGCCCAACAAATGCTGACCCCACTACATATACCATCTTTAGGTTCAAGAATTTAGGGCCAACAATAATACCAGAGATATTCCTGTTGGTCTTGAACTTCAGTGAATTTTGCCATTTACTGATTAGTGATACAATAAAAGTTTCTCGCAGAACCAGTTTAAACGGCACAAAATTAACACACAGTTGAAAGATATCGATTTTTGTGAACTGGTCACTCTGCTCAGTTTCTCAGGTTGGTTCCATTTGAGCAGACAAGAGAAATTTTGAAACAAGACCTGTATTTGTTGACATTCATTTGGTCTTCAAATATCTCAAGCTTAATTTTGCAAATGAAGGCCTTATGTCCTGACTTTACTCTGAATGTCATGGGGACAGAATAGTTGGATCAGACAATTTTAGGTGACAGGTTTAATAGCAGGCACTTCAATTCTCAGTAATTTTTTTAAAAACATCTACTTTTTTGGAATTTGTATTAGACAACTCTTAGACTTCAGATACTGATTTTTAGTTACTCATTAAGAAAAGAACTCCCTCAAAATAAGTCAAGACTTAACAGATTCCATGATTAGCTGGTTGGATTTGTTTAGTCAAAGTGATTACTAAACTGTTTTTTAAATACACTCATGCTACCACCAAAAATTACCAGCTGTTTTGAAAAAAATAAAAACTATGAATTTCATATAGCAGGGCAGATACTGCCACTTCCCAAGTGTGTTGAAATATTATGCTGTCTATAGGATGGTAGAATGACTCAAGAAAACAGAAGCAGTCTGTAAGTATGTTTTGCCATGAAGGAATACGAAAGCAGCAAAATAGAAAGGAAATAATTTTCCAGCTCAGGGTTCAAAACTTTTCCTGACTGCAAAGCCCATATATATTCAATATTTTAGTCATGCATTAGCTACAGTTTTTTTACATTAAAATGGCCACACTTCCTTTGAATGCCTGAGAAGTTTTCAGCCAAAGGTGAATACCATAATTGCTTACTTCAACTATTGCATGCAAGGAAAGAAGCTATGCTTTTCCTTCTCAAAATTTCGCTGGAACTTTTTGCAGTCTGCTCACATTTTGCTGTCTAACTACAAAAGGAGCATTTATTGAGATTACAGCACAGTTGAACACTTTGTCTATTCCTCACTAACCTGTGAGCTTAACAGAATAAAAAGAATCTTGCGCATCCTACGCAGTAACTGTCGTTCTAGATGTGCTCCCCTGTGGGTGCATCATGGGGATCAAGAGCTGCACATGATCACACATTCCTAGCTAGCAGTACCCATTTGGCTTGCACATGCATCTTATGCCTCCCAGTGGCAGACACTGAATCTGTACTGGGATGCACAGACAAACTGCCCTCAGGTCCTTAGGGAATGACTGAATAGAGAAGGAACATCTGAAGCAGAAAGGAACAAAGATGGATCGTAGAAAAACATCTTACAGAACCACAGTTGCTGCACAATGAGTGACATTTCCTTCATTGTTTCAGAGAATCCCTATGGGGGGAGGAGAGAGAGAGAGAGAGAAGTGGATGCTCCACTTCAGGTGATTTCTGTGCAGTATCCCAAGCAGGAAGGAACTTTGGATCAGGGTCCAGTATTCAAGACAATACTGCAGAGCCAAGTGCCACATCAGATCTGATGGAATGACACGGGGCATAATGCTTTGCAAATGTATGGGCTGAAGTCCACATAATGGCACTATTTAACTCTGATAATGGGAACATCCTTCAAAAATGCTGTAGATGTTGCCTGCACTCTGGCTGAATGGACTCTCAGACGGGGGTGGGGGAGAGGAGCGCCCAAAGACTCATAACAGAATGGGTATCAGATTGTCTGAGGAGAAATAGAAACCCTTTTGATCTATCTATGAAAGCTATTAAGAGTCAAGGAAAACTCCAAAACCCCTTTTTCCTAAGCAGATAAAAGGCCTTTGGACTTCTTAATACCCAGGTTATGGAAATAAGATTTCATCTGAAAACTATGAGGGTCTGGAAAAATATACTGGTAGCCACCTTGGATTTTCATCTTGCTCCTCAGATTTAAGCACATGCAGAACACGATGTTCAATATGACCCTGATCATTCTGTCCTGATTAAGGGCAAGAAATGAAAGCAAATGTTCCCAATGGCCCCAAGCTCCAAAAGGTTGATTTGGAGACAGCTTTCATGGACTGTCCATCTGCCCTGAACTGGGGGGGTGTCAAACTGGGGCCCCTACTTTAACAGGGTTGCGGTTGACTGGAAGAAAGGATTGTCTGCACAGACCCCTTCCAGGTTAGGAATTTATTCATATGCAAGGGGACCATCATCCACCTATTCAAGGTGTGCCTGGTCAGAGAACAGGCAGTTAGTTCTCAATCAACCTTGGAAGCAATAGCACAGTAGCCGGTCACAAAGGTGCATGCTACCATATGGCCATGGAGTTGAACACAATTTTTATAATGGTCCAAAGGCTGCTCTGAAATGGTCTGACTAGTCTTAACAGGGTGACAAATCTTTCTTAAGGGAGGTATGCACTGGCTATCACTGAGCCAAGTATGCCCCTATAAACTTTATCCGTTGAGCAATACTAACATGGATTTCTTTGCATTCAGCTTTCGGTCCAATTCTTAGAACACAGCAAGAGCCTTCTGGGCAGATGACACTGCCTTGAAAGAGCACCTTTTGAGTAGCCAGTTGTCAAGCTCGAGGAAGACAACCACTGAATGCCAAACACCCACTAGATGTTTCAGAAACACCTTTAGAGCTGAAGACCGACTGCAAGGAAGCGACCTCGACTTACAATGAAGCACAGGTATTTCCTGTGCAATGTGCGTATAGTTACATTGAAGCAGGCTCTGATTTTCATCCCTTGACCTACACAATCTCCTTCCTGTGGCAAAGGAACTATAGTGGTCAAAGTCACCATCCTAAACTTTTGAGGTTTCATCAACTTGTTCAGCAGTCTTAGGTAAGATCAGCCTTCCAACTCCATCTTCCCTTGGTAGTAGGAAGCATTTTGAACTACAAGCTCTATAAGGTGAAGGGAAATATTTTATTGCTCCTGGCTACAGAAGGCAGTTCCCCTCTTGCCTGAGTAGATGTCATGAAGGGAGTTGCAGATGAGGGACAGGGCGGCAGGGGGTGGGGAGGGGAGAAGTGGGGAGGGGACTGGTAGTGGAAGGGAGGAAGTGTCAAACGAGATGGTGTAGCCCAGTGCTATGATCTCCAAGACCCACTGGATTACAATGATCCACACCTAAGCCTAAAGAAACGAGCAAGGTAGCTCCCAAAGGGAAGGCAAGAGCTAAAAGGACAGAAGTGCAAAAATCAGAGGGGTGGGCGGATTTGAACTGGCAACCAACCCATCAAAACTGCTGTTAGATGATACCTGGATGATTGTGGAGGGTGGTTGGGCAGCAGTCTCTCTTAAACCTGTTGGGGGGGGGGAGGAGAGGAGTGTTTTCTCCTGGGTCTACAATATCCCAAGAATTGAGCAGGGTGTGACCTGTGGGCATACCATGACCTACTGACACACTTCTTGCTTGTAGGTATGTAGGGCAGCCCTGTAATCCTTCAGCATGTTTCATAGTCTCAGAAGAGACTATGACCCCTATCGGATTTTGAACCTCCCTCAAACACTCAAGGTTGGCGCCAAGACACCCCACAACTCCCTACCATTGTGGAGACAGATCTGGTGGCAATGTCCACAGCAGCTAGGGATGCCTGGAGAACTGAACTGTTCAGGCCAGTAGCTGACCTTTTGCTACACTGGACCAGAATTGCTTTTGCTGTCATTTGGCAGCTATTCAATAGAGGCCGCATGCTTATTGTAATTAATCAAATTGTATTTGGCCATGTTTGCCTGATTGTTCACAATCCACAAATGCATGGTCACAAACAAGACCGTCAAAAAGATCTAGTTACTTTTGGAATTTATCATAGGGTTCATGTGACAGGCTGAATCACAGAGGTCTCCTTAGGATTATCACCCACTGTGCTGATCGAACCACTCATGCCCATCCTCCTGCCCACTGAGGCTCCCCACCATCCTGCCCAGCTTGGCATAGCTCTGGTCTCCCCCAGAGAAAGCAAAATTGGGGTTACTGCCCTCCCAGCAGAGCAATAAGACTGAGCCAACTCAGCTCTGGGAGAACTCAGCTATGAAGCCTTTGACAACACTTAGGAGGATGGCCCCGAAAGATGACCGAACCCCCAAATAAATCCACCTTATTCTGTATAAAAGTTTTCTAGACAGAGCTTTTAAGTTGGCCCTCTATCAACGAAGGAGAGATATGCATAATAGTTGCCCCTCCCCCTCACACGTAACAATCATTTACAATGGACTTGATAATGCAAAAGTGCTTTTGTTAAATATAAAAACTAGGATTTAAATAATTCCAAGTGAAAAACAGATCAAAGTTACTAAACCAAAATAAACACAGCTGCTAGTTCTAATACACTAAGAAACTTGTTACATGCAAATTCTTATCCTAACAGTTGTTCTAATTATCTCTTTCAAAAGCTAAACAGCCTCCTAAACTTGGGCCCAATCCTTCTCCCTGTTCAGTCTTCCATGTTTCCAGCTGGCATCTTGTGGTAAGGATGTCTTCCAGCATCTGGCTTCTCCCTATTGTTTGGTTTCCCAGCTTTATGCCCCTTTTGCCCAAGGCAAGAAATGTAAACTGAGCACAAAGAATTCTCACCTTGAGTGGAAAGTAACAGATCCAAAAGTACAAGCGCCTCATTAACAAGTAGCATGCCTCTAGAGCCTGTTGCCAACTACAGAACATCCAGCAGCTTATGCTACTGATCTCTAACCTCCTCCAGAGAGATCTGCACAGCATCAGCTACCCTTCTAATGAGGCCTGGAACTATCTGAAGTTGTCGGCAGTGCAAAGCACAACAGCCTCATTCAATGACGAGACAAAATTGTGATTGCCAGGTTGACTTCCTCATCTGACTTAGCATCCTGTTCCTCAAATATCTCCTCCTAACATGAAAGGGTAGAGGGAGGATGTGAAACCCAGGCCTCCAGCTGGGAGGCTAGCAGAAGTCAGTTGCACCATTGCCAGTAGGCAGCCCAAGGGTCTCAATATGGTCGTTGCAGGGGGCAAAAATGTTTATATAAGGTTGGTTCCACCATCCTTAGTGAGCCACGAGGTCCTCCCTGTGCAAAGGTAGGTTCCTGAAGGGAGATGTAGGAGAGTCCCCCACAGAGAAGACTACTAATTGGCAGCCCTTTTACTCCTCTGCATCTTCCCATAAGGCAGGGATGAGAACCTCAGGCCCGGGGGCCAGATCTGGCCCCTGGCTTGCCTGGATCCAGCTCCCATAGCTCAGCACTGGGGAGCCCACACTGGTGCTCTGGTCCCCCCTGCCACCCAACCACAGGTCTGGAGCACACAAAATCTACTAGCCTGTGCCCCACTAAGCTCTAGTGTGCAAGAGGAATGTGGGGAGTGTTTTTCTCCCTCTCAGTCAGGGGCTTCTCACTTTGCTTCTCACTTGTGTGCCGCCCCCGACTGATTTTCTGTGGGTCAGTGGCCCCCGACCTAAAAAAGATTCCCCACCCCTGCCATAATGGACAGTCACTGAGCATGAGAGAGTCAAGTGCCATGGAGTGGCCACACAGAGACCAATGTTTCTGCACTGAGACATCCTTGGTATCTGGACCGCAATGGGGACTCCAGCTGATTCGTCCCTCAAGTATCAGAACTCCCGTGGCAACAGATAGAGACACTGCAGCTGAGGCTGCTATGGCTATACCAACGATGACAGGCACACTTCAAGCATTGTGTGTCAAACAATGAGGGCAGTTCACATATGTATCTCTATGCAGCCTCAGTGTCTGCCATGAGGAAGCAGAGGGTTCATGTGCAGGAAATGGACATTTCTCGCTAGAAAATGCGGATCAAGGGCCTGAAATGCATAAGCACCTGAATAGGAGACCCAAAGGAATACTACTTGAAGAAATTAGGCTTATAGTTCTTGATGTACAAAGGCAGGAAAGTTTGTTTAAAATGCATTTTCTGGTTGGTTAGTTTTTTTTAAAAACAATTCAAACAACTTAAGGTGCCCCAGGCTTTTAGGGTAGACAAGATTTATTACCTCCAGTGCCTAGTGGCCATTTTGAAAAAGAAAGAAAGAAAGAATTAATTAGGGGTGAATTAGACCTAAATAATAGCACAGAACACAGTACCAAGACTGGTGGCTGTAAGCAAACTTTATGGGACCATTGGAAACGTGGCTACTTGGACGTCTGGGTTAACTAAAAATCAAGGACGACAGATGTTCCTGGACAAGAATGCCAGACTACAGAGGTTCAATCACATTTGTGTATTTTTTATTTCTATTTACTTGTTAAATGTAAATTATAAATACTTTGTCCATCAGAATTTCTTGCATTTTGCGTTCTTCGTTTCCATTTTTAGTAGTTTAGACTAACATTTTCTAGAGTCTTGGGAGCCTATTTTACCAGCAGTATTTTGCAGTTACTTAAGTTACTTATAACTGCCTTACATAAAGGCTTAATATTTGTGTTGTGGGTTTTGGAAGGAACATTATTTTTAATAAAGAGATAGATGTAGAAAATATGTTAAGGTCAAAAATAACTTACTCAATTGGAGAGGAGAAAATTTAGATCAAAGTAACTGAACTGAACCTTCACTTAGAAATTCAGACAAAAACTCAAGGTTTGGAAAAATTCAAATACAAACTTAAAAAAATAAAGCTTAACCATTTCTTTCTTTATTAGAAGAAATTAAAAGCTGGGGTTCTTTGACAATCAGCTGTTTGATTTCCAAGCCCAAGTTTCTAGATCTAAGATGTTCCAACAAAAATTCAAATTTGCAGGAAGTCATCTGAGCTGACTTTTACAAAACTGTATATCCCTGGTTTTAATGACACATTCCTATTGATATATTTTTGTAGTAGCATTTTTCATATAGGTGTGCCACACTGAACTTTCTTGCAGACTATAGTCTGCAAATCTGTTGCACAATGTGCAGGTGTCATCTTTACCCATAGCAGACAGGACTCAACTGTGGGAATGTTACATTTCACACTTGAGCAGAGTGAGACTAGTTCTAAGAGTATGTGTTTTTATGGCTGTTACAATAATACATCAAAAAACCAACCCCACCCAGTGAATACAGATAGGCCAGTATATAATTGCTTTCATTGACAGCTTATTAAAAGCAATGATGGTTATTTTCAAAGATGACCTAAATACAGGGAGTCTAAGATGCTGGTCCTAAACTGAGATTTGTGTGGATGCACAGCTCATTGAAAGACCAAAGATTTAATCTATGGCTAGGCCTTGCAGTAAGAGGCCAGATTTTCAAAGGTGTTGAATAACCAGTAAGTCCCACTGAAATTTTTTTTATTTAATTCCACAGTGGATATAAGCCAACTGCCACAAGACCAGCAGGGACTGAGTTTTGCAGCAACAAAAAAATTATCTGGTCTTCTCACAGATTTAAGACCATTACATTTGGGAAAAGTAAGTAGCCCACCAGTTTTTACCTTTATAAGCCACCATGGTAATAGCAAAACAAGAGCTAGTTTCACAAATTATGACTGAAATTTATACTGATTTAACAGAGAGCCAATAGGTGGTGATATGATTATCCAACTGGCTACTGGTGGAAACACAGGCCACTGAACTTTGTACAGTGCATTGAGTAATGCCATTACAAAGTTATAATGGGGTCTAGAAGAGACATTTATCAATCATTCCAAGAGAGAGATTCACCCAAACTGGCAAAAGGAAGTCACTCTTCCATACGCGAACTGATCTCCTTCCATTCTATACAGCCGGTCCCCGAGTTGCGAACGGTCGAGTTACGACTGTTCGCATTTACGACCAAACCTCCAATGGAGCAGTCGTGAAGGTGGTCCCCGAGTTACGAATGCAACCCGTGCTTATGAACAGCGCGGTCACTATGTAACTCAATGGGGTCAGAATTACAAACAAATAGAGTTACGGCCAAGTGTTTGGTTCATAACTCGGGGAGAGGCTGTATTAGGGAATTCTCAAACCCACCAAGAGGGAGGGTAGGTGCTGGTATTGTTGCCTACACAATACTGAGGGGGCAACAAGGATCACCAGGAAAAGGAGAATTTCTTTAACATGGTGAATTGGTGCAACCCGACTTATACCAGCACCACTTTTTAGCATTTATCATTGTAGGGCCAAATAATTTTGGAGCTGGGGATGTTTTCAACTACTGAATCCATCCCTACTTCATCCACAACACATCTTCCACTTTGGGAGCAATACACAGAATCTGGCCAGAGTTAGAAGGACAATTCAAATTTTGGCTGTGTTCTGGAGAGGAGAAAGTTGCAGTCTAGTCCAAAGAAACATAAATTGCAAAGTACCATGCCAGTGTGAATTTCCAGTATAAAATGCCTCTAATCCTTGTACAGGACTCAGGGAAATAGTAATGAAGAGCACCAGGCTAGAAGCCCAGCTTGATACACTGGTCAGTCGATCAGAAAGATTTGACTAAAATGCACTTAGCTATAAATGTACAGGCAGCCGGACAATTGGAGCTGCTCTGCCCTGGGCTTCCCCGAGTCAGCCGCTAGTCAGTTTCAGCAGCTGCTGACTTGGGGACGCCTGGGGCAAAGCAGCTGGGGTGCTGCCGGGTTGGTCCTGCAGCACCGTCCTCCCATCCCCCCCATACCCCTCATAGCCCCCCCTTCCAATAGTCCGGTATATCTGATATCTGGCACCCCCTGGGCCCTAAAGGTGCCAGATTATTGGAAGTTTACTGTACAATAGTTGCAAAAGTGTTGTGAGATTAGCGTAACCAGGATGACAAAGAGGGATTCACAAGACCCAAGGAAGAAAGATGGTGTCAAGACATGCCAGTGGGCAATGGCTAGTTTATTGCTGACACAGCAGTCAGGAAGGTAAGAGAAACACTGAAGGTTTTTCTCATTTAAACATTTTCGTAGTACATCCTTTAGCTATCAGAAAAACTGAGGAAGGAATGTGATTTTAAAACTAGGGATGTGAGGGTTTAACCAGATAATTGGTAAACCTCATTCTTAACAAGGCTTACCAGTTAAGGTTAACCAGTAAGGCTGGAGCTCCAGCCCTGTGGGGGGCCTATGGGGGAATTAGTGGGCCTGGGTGCCCCACAGGCAGGGGCAGCTCCTGTCTGTGGGGCATCCAGCCTGGCACAGGCAAGGGCTGCTCCTATTTCCTTGCCTGAGCAGCTCCTGCCCGCAGTGCAAGGGGGGTTCAGGGAAGGAGGACACGCAGGCAGAGGCTGCTCTGGCCAGACTGGAGCAGCTTCTGCCTGAAGGGGCAGGGTGGCATTCAAACTCAGTGGCAGCCAGGGGGCTGCTCCAGCTAGGCTAGAGTGCCTCCCTCCCCCTCGCAATCAGTTAACTGGATTTTACATCTCTAGTTTAGAGTGCAATATATAGCAGAGTAACTCCTCCTTTTGGGTAGTGAAGACTAAAAGATGCGAAAGCTGCAGAAGGAGTTGGTGCTAGGCCGAAGGGCTTCATGGGCTACCTGATTTCCACTAGAAGTGGGTAGAAGTCAATAGCTCTGAATGAGGAAAAGGCAGCATCTCTGCTAACCCTCTCCTCTATAAGAGATGCTGTCTAATCTCATTCTCCACTACCTTTCCTGTTCACCCCTTCTCACCTCACTCTTCCGGACACATCCCAGATCCTTCTCAAAATATACAGACATTATGCTTAACTTTTGAAGTGTTTTTACATCTTTTAAAATGCAAGAAGTTGCATCTAAGCATTTCAAAATATTTTCCATTGACTGCTTTGTACCAATAGAACCTCTTCCTATCCCATCCCATTTCAGTTAGGATGAGGGATGTGCCCCTACCCAGCACTACACCACTTCACATTTATATCCTGGGCTATGGAGTACTTGAACTCTTTTCAAATTCTCTTCTTGTTGCACCCCATTACTGGGAGATGGATCCAATGATACAGCACCACAATAATGTCAACATGCCACCAAAACTGGCAAGCTCCCTCTCCTATCCTGATCTACAGGTCAGCCACTGAAAAGACACAGCTGCCATTATTGTAAATGCTACTCAAAATTTAGGCTCAAGAGCAGTATAAAGGAAGTACTCATTGACCAGAAGCAAACCAGAGAATGTTCATGAACATTTTCCTCCCTTGGATTTCTATTTTCACTCTAAGAATTACAGTACAAAGATTTCTAAAATCCTGTACACACAAAGATCAAATTGCTGTGAAAATGTCTCAAGTTGCAAAATAGTCTTTGTTGCTGCTGGCCTTTTTAATAATAAAAATGGGTTTTAAAGTCTGGTCTTGTAGCAGCCAGGAACTTCTAGGGGGACAATAACCATTTGAGTTAATCTGACCTGCAGCACAAATCAAAAAAGGCACATTTGTAAGTCCTTCCATATAGCGAAATGTCATTTGCAGCATAGGTGTAATCACATAAAATGAAAGGTTTTAAAATTGACCTCTCTTCTCCACTCAGTTTCTCGACCAATAACAGTATTTCCATTCCAGCTCATGGAAATTGCATTTTTCACTCTTGTGAAGTCTTATTCTCCACATTTCAGTAAAATATGCAAAGCCTCTATTCAAAATTAAACTGACTACATTTTTGGTGACAATGCCTTTTAAAAATAAAAGTGAACCTATGAGAAGACCAGCAATATTTCAGTTATGAGACTCCAGCCTCGTGGAAAAGCAGTTTGAGTTGCTATGCAAAGCATTCCCAAGCCTGAAATCTTTGGTTGCAATGGCAATTAGAGCAGGTTGCTCACCAATAATCTCCCATCAGTCCTAGATCTTCTAGACCAAGGAGAAAGTTTTCCTCTTATTACCCTCACAGGGTTTTTTTTTTTGGGGGGGGGGAAGGAGGGGAGGATCTGTTTTGGTAATTACACAAAGCAAATAGGCAATAGTATATTACTTGTCTCACACAAGAAAGCAGGACCCTCCGTTGCCAGAGGCAGTTACCATTGGGCAGGAGCCAGAATAGTATGAATCACTTCCTCACACCTGACAAAACGAAATGGGACATAGTTCATGGCGCTTCCAACCTGCACTCACTAACTAGAAACCTCAAAAGTTGCTTCAAGCCAATGGGCCTTCCAAGCAACAGATCCAGGGACTTATGAACAGGAGTTTAAATTGTTTAATAATTCAGATAAGGTGGTCCTAGGTGAATGGTGACCTATGAAGTCTTACTTCATAAGACTAATCAAAGCCCTATTTCACACTGGGTAAATGTGGACAGTTGTGCTATGTAAGAACTGTAGAGCTCATGAAAGTTTGTCTGGAAAACAGGGAAAGAAACAAATCAGTCTACTGTTAGTGGATTATACTTCTAACTACACTCACAGTGGTATGTCATTTCTCTGGTATATGATTTATGTTATTCAATTACACAGTTTAGGCAATATGGGCTAAAAAAGGAGCTATTTAATTCAATATTTATGTTGTTTACAATTATTTTTGTAGGAAAAGAACTTGCATTTTGGTCCATGGAAAACAGATGACGTTATCTGGGGAAAGAGACAGGAAGAGGAAAACTATGCTTTTGGGGGATCCAGAGAGCAATTGTACTGATCTCAACAACCTATTTTTTCCTACACTAGCCAGTGTTTAGGACCGTCAGTTTTGAGGCAGAGTGTAAAGGTTTGCGGAAGAGGCAAAGTGTGTAAGAGGAGCAGGTCTGGAGAGCTCAGGATAGACAAAAGAGAAACAAAGGGCCTAAGGTTAAGGGAGGACAAAAGGCAGCAATTTGGCAGATAGGTATCCTAGTAGAAAGGTCAATCCAAATGCTCAATTCTGCATGAATGCAGCACGTGACAGTACATACACAAAATTTAACAGACACATACCATGAAAATACCCTTCTACGCAACTATGGAAGGAAAAACAGGAAGTGGAAAAATCAAATGCTAAGAAACACTAGCATGTGGGGGCAAAAGAAAAGGAGCAATATAAAGAAATTAAATCTTTGAGACCAGGCACCAAAGAGTATGCAACTGTTTGGATGAGAAGAGAGAGAACAGTATGGAAAGGAAACTATCCAAGGAACAATCCTGGGCTTTGTTTGGAGGGATTTAAGAAAAATGATGTGTGGCACCGACCAAGAGTGCCCATTACATAGACAGGTTTATTAAGTAAAAGAGGAACAACTTCAGTACACCACGTTTTAGAAAGAACAGTGGAAAAGGTTATATCAAACAATGTAAAGCATCGGAGGAATTGGCAGCAAAGGAAACTGGGGAGGGCTGAAAGACAAGTTAGTATATGCCCAGGGGTTATGCATGCTATTCAACAATAAAAATATGTTCAGAGTAATAAAAACAGTAGCATGGATGAACAAAAAGATGTAGAAGGCTGGAAGAAAAAGGAGATGGCAGACAAAGACATATGAAAGAAAACAAGGTAGATAGGACTTTCAGTTTACAGAATAAAGAAATAAAAAAGGTAATCACAAATCATTTAACTTTTCCACTAATTTTAAAAAGGACTCCGTTCTCCTTTTAAGTCTTTTCATTGCTGTAGATTATCTATGCATCTTAAAATTCTAAATTTCAATTGGCAGTTTAACCTAGGCTGTTTTAGATACTGAAACTACTCTCTCATCCACATTCTATACATTCTATCTTGCTCCACCTAAAGGCTGAGGGATGTAAGATGCTTAAATCTCCCTCTACTCTTCATGCATCAAGTTTTCAGATGCTTTTACCTCTTCTCTAAGATAACTACCTACCTTCTGCATTCTTTTTTTGCTGCATGTCAAGCAGAGTCCTATTTTAAAATGTTTATTTTACTTTGCCTCCTCAGGACCTTAACACCAGCTTCCAGCAAACCTAGTCCATTTAGCACTTAGAGTCTTTACATTTCACTTGTTTTGCAGGCAGTTTTCTGATCTGCAGGCCGAATGCCACATTCTTTCCAGCAAGAGAGGTGGAATTAAAAAAAAAACTGAGACTAATGTATTTGCCATTTTTTCTTGATGCAGTTGCTCCCTCTACTCCCCTTCAATCCTAACTGAATGCTTTAATTAGCCATACAATTTGTTTTTACTGGCTTTTAGACTGTATTTTGTAGTTAAATACAAGATAGCAGGCAGCATTTGATATGCAGTGGCTTGGTGTGCAACTCTAAACAACTATATTAAATGAAGTAGTACTAGATTACATTGTGGATTTTAAAAAAAGTTTCACAGGCATAGCTTCAGTGGCAAAAAAATGTCTAAAGTAAACACTACCTAAGGTTTGCTCTACCGGGTCAGATGTCTCATCTGCTAGCCTGACCGTGGCTATAACCAGATGTTTCAAAACAATGTGCAAGACATTTGGACAAAACCTATGCAGGGAGGGATTTGCTTCCCAAGTCTGTGGCTAGCTTATACCCCAAAATATGATTGAGATCCTTTACAGAAAAAAACTGCCAGATCCTTTTCTGAGTCGTACTACACTCACGGTCTCAAATATCCTTTTTGTAGGAAGTTTCACATGTGCTTAGGTGCTACCAAAGAGTTTTCTTTACCAGTTTTAGAGTTGTTCCATTTCAATGTTACAGATGTGCTATTGTTCATGAGTGTAAATTGGAACCCATCATTTATCATCACTATTCTAGCTATACTGCAAATGTCTATCATGTCATCTCTATACAATCTTGTCAGTGTCTACTCACATGAAAGTTTCTCAGTCCCTATTTGTAGCACCTATCTCTGAACTCTTATTTGTACTAGACATTGTGAGACTGGGTGGTCAGACTGAAAACAGCATTCCATAGAATACCGTATTTTGTAATGCCTTAACATTCAGTACTTCTCATTCTTTTCACATGGTAATTTATTTGCTTTTGACTACTGTCAAATATTGAGCAACAGCTTGCGTTCAGTGGTCTGCAATGATGGGGAGGTCCTTTTACTGAGAAGCTAGTTAACCTAAAATCAACAGTGGGTATCGACAGCTCCTTTTAATTGCCTTGTACTGTATTTTTTTATCTGCCATTTTGTTGCCCAGTTACTTCCTCTTGTTAAGTCCCTCAAGTATCATCTGATCTTGATATATCTAAACTGTGCTATAATTTTTGCCATATCACTTCTTTCACTAATTAAGTACACTCAACATGGGTCCTAAAACAGAATGTGGGGTATTTGCATTTTTAAACCTTTTTGCTATGCTGAAAGGTATGTATACTTACTATTTTCTCACTCTTCACAAGTTTATAACGAAAGTACATTTTACCTCCCAATCTGCAATTACTCAGGGTACATCCACAATGCAACACTCACAGCAGGAATGTTACATTACGTGTAATCAGGAGCTAATCCCTTCGTGGCTCTGCCTTTCAAACGTATTAAGAGTACCCGGTCTCCCACCACACCTCTGCCCCCCCCTGCTCCGCCCGTTGAGACTGTGCTAGAGAGAACTGGCTTTTAAGCTGGATCCCCTCAGCACTGGCTCCTGCTCCCTCCTTTCCCGCCTCTCTCTGGCTATGTCTAAACTGCATCCCTCTGTCGACAGAGGGATGCAAATAAAGCACATCAAAATTGCTAATTAAGCAGGGATTTAAATATCCCGCACTTCATTAGCATAAACATAGCCATCGCTTTTTTTGAAACAGAGCTTTTTCAAAAAACCAGCAGTCTAGACGCAGATCTGTCAAAAATAAACCCTTTTTCGACAGATCCTGTAAGCCTCATTTTTTGAGGAATACAGGATCAGTTGAAAAACTGTTTATTTTCAATTGATCTGCCTCTACACTGCCATTTTTTCCTGAAAAAGCTCAGTTTCGAAAAAAAAGCTGTGGCCATGTTTATGCTAATTAAGTGCAGGAAATTTAAATCTCTGCTTCATTAGCAATTTCGACATGCCTAATCTACAGCTGTCGACAGAGAGGTGTAGTCTAGACACAGCCTCTGATAGAGGCAGCAAAGGGGAGGAGGAAAACGACTAGTTGAGTCACTACTCAACTACCCGATAAGCATTGGGTAGTTGACGTGTCAATTAGTTGCTTATATCCCTAGCTCACAGGTGGTTTATTTGTGGTGCAGACATTTAGTATCCCCAGGATACTTCCTCCGCGCCCCACAGCATCCCAGCGCTGAGGCTCCAAACTTAGCCCAAACATCTACACAGCAATTAAAAAGCCCTGAGCCTGCATGAGCCAACACAGATCAATGGGGGGGAGAGGGGAGAGAAGAGGGGGGGAGGGTATAGTTGCAGTGTAGACATACCCTTAGTTTCCTCAAAAGCTTGTCATGAGGGACTGACAGATTTTTTGATAACCCTAAAAGAAAATCACCCTTCAGGCTTTTTAACAGATATGTACACCATTAGTTACCTTCCAGTCCTTCAGGGTAACTCATTTTCATAAGGTACTACACAATCAAGTCATAGAACTGGAAGGGACCTTGAGAGATCACGTCGAGTCCCCTGTGCTCATGGCAGGATCAAGCACCATCTAGATCAGCTGTGACAGGTGTTTGTCTAACCTGCTCTTAAATCTCCAATGAGAGATTCCACAACCTCTCTGGGAAATTTATTCCAGTGGTTAACAGCTCAGCAGCTTCATTTCTAAGAGGTTTCAGAAAGCCACCTGGGTGTACATCTTAGCAATCTGGAACTAACTGTACTCATCTACCTATACTCATCTTTTTCCTGAAACAACAGCTCTCCACCATCCACTGTGGTACCTGCCCTACACTGCATCCTATACAAATGTTCATTTGTTTCAGCTGTATGGACATGTTAGCACTTCAGTTTAACAGTCAAATTTGCTTCAACGGATATCCTACTTCTCGGGGAGGGGATGGTGGAAGAAATGCTGAAATCCAGATCACAACCAAATTACTACAGCTATGATCCTGAACTATAGTCCAGCTGCTACTAGAAGATCTGACAGCTGGCTGGTGACATTTGTGATTTCTTTTCCTTGTTTTCAGCTCCTAGCTATCTTTTGCAGGGGTTACTAATACATAAGTGGTAATGGACAGAAAATGAGTTAGCTTTGAAAACTAGCAAGTCATCACTGGGAAGAGGAATGCGTGGAAGAATGAGAATTCAAAGACGGGGCAGTATGTTGCATAGCATCAGCGAAGCCAAGCAGCAGGGAAGGTAACCAGAAAACTGGGAAACTTTTTTTTGAATGAGAGGAGCGAATCTGTAAAAGGGGAACTCCGCATTTCAAGAAAGATGTGGAGAAATTGGAGAGGGTCCAGAGAAGAGCAATGAGAATGATTAAAGGTCTAGAGAACATGACCTATAAGGGAAGACTGAAGGAACTGGGTTTGTTTAGTTTAGAAAAGAGAAGATTGAGGGGGGACATGATAGCAGTTTTTAGATATCTAAAAGGATGTCATAAGGAGGAGGGAGAGAACTTTTTCATCTTGGCCTCTGAGGATAGAACAAGAAGCAATGGGCTTAAACTGCAGCAAGGGAGGTTTAGGTTGGACATTAGGAAAAAGTTCCTAACTGTCAGGGTGGTCAGACACTGGAATAAATTGCCCAGGGAGGTTGTGGAATCGCCATCTCTGGAGATATTTAAGAGTAGGTTAGATAAATGTCTAACAGGGATGGTCTAGACAGTATTTGGTCCTGCCATGAGTGCAGGGGACTGGACTCGACCTCTTGAGGTCCCTTCCAGTCCTAGTATTCTATGATAACCAGAGTTGTAGAGCAAGGGATGGGATGGGGATAAAGAGAACAGAGGTAGGGAAGGAACATGAAGGGAAGTGGAAATAGAGAGTCAGACTAGCGTTGAAACTGACAAATGCAAATGTTAGTTACTGCTAAATATATTATATTTTCTCCTATTACAATTTCTCTCCGAAAAACAACATAGTAGCTGCCAGTGATTTCAGGTTAAACTAAAGAGGATGAGGAAATCAAACCAAATACTGGGACGATCATCCCTGAGACACTAAGATGTGGGACATCAGATTTTGATAAGAACCCCTGAATTAAAGAATTACAGTTTTCAAGGTCCCATGGTACACGGAAGATTATGGAAAAAAGGCGAGAGATGGGAAAGCTTGAAAGATGAGATTTTAGATTTAGACTTACAATGAGCACCACAGCATACGACAAACCCACTGGAATTTTCCATTTACATGAAGTTTATGCTTCTCATCTCATTATATTCCTACTCAGTACATCTATTTAAGTCACACTGGAAAAGATGATATTAATGTTCTAGAGACAAGTCATCAGAGATATTTAAGAACACATCATCTGGGGAAGATGTAGAATCTTTTTCACATTTTATTTTAGGCGAGAAAAAAATTTAAACAAGCCTGGAATAGAATGGGGAGGGGCAGAAAATATCTTAAATATTTAATATTTAAAGAACAAGCACCACAGATTTAAAAAAAGTGATTTATGCCCCATATGCCTGAAGTAACAAACGAGGGGGAAGGCATGAACAATTTATTCATGATTTGGGAATGCTCGTCCACAAAAGGCTAACATGCAAGATTATTAAGCATAGTATAAAGCACAAAATTCTTGAATGGATAAAGAAATTGCTTGAAGCGTGCCTACCAGCAACCCGAAGAGGAATGTGCCCTTTCTATAGGGGATAATTTACTGACACATTTGGGAGAAGGGGAGGGAGAGAGTAAATAAAGGATTAAATTTGGTGTGGAGTAGCTAGACAAAGCATTCATCTGAAGCGGGCTGTGCCCATGAAAGCTCACGATACCAGCTACTTGTTTCGTTAGTCTCAAGATGCTGCAGAACCATTTGGTTTTTTAATTTTTCAGTTACAGGCTAACATGGCTACCCCTCTGAGACTCATGAGCAAACAGGTGGATATTATTGTAGAGAAGATTAAGGAGTGAGGTTAGTGCCATAGAAAAGGCAACACTTATAACAGCACATGCCCATTGCCCAAGTCTCTGGATTCACTTACAATAAAACAGTTTTAAAGAGATATTGAATCAGAGCTAACCCTGAATGTATATGTATTCACCATTGGGACCAAAATCTTCAAAACTCCATGCCAACTTTCTATCTATTGTAAAAAACACACATTCCCCTAATTAATAATTCCTAGGCTAACGCTGGGCAGACGGCAGGTGAACATTTATAGAAATATATGTTGGTATTATATAAAAGACGAAGAGGAGGATGCAACTAGGGTTGTAAACAGGTAGTTGGTTACCTGTTAACCACTCTTACCAGATGATCCCAGTAACTGGTTAACTGGCACCCAGCACTGTTGGGCTTGCCACAGTTGGGGTGTGCTTCAGCCTGTCCGGAGTAAGCTCCTGTCCAGCTGCCTGCCACCCCCGGCATGATGCATGTAGGGGTAAATTGAGGCAGTCCATGGTATTCTGCTAAGAACTCTCATTCAAATCCTAAATTTGAGGCCTGGGAACAGACAAAACAAGCAGCTACCATGACCCTGGTTGCCATGGCAACCACATTCCAAGAGGGCCTCACTCCGATAAGGCCCTGGCTGGTACCAAAACAAACTTCACAGAAGCTGTTCTAACTGTCTTCTTCAACCTTGGATAATAAGCCTGGATCCCAAGGACTGCGCCAATGCAAGGCAGTATCAACCCCGCAGTAGACGTATCATAATTTCACCAGACAAAGTTGCCATCAACATGTCTTTATGTTGGCTTATTTAGCTTGTTAGGCATAACTACCTGTATTACTGATAAGATGTTTAATTGGTGGTGGGCAGAGATATTGTGTAAATTTTGTAGTTTATTGGCTTATGTGCTCATTAAGTCTTGCTGCCAGAACCTATGAAATTGCTTCCACTCCACCCACCTGCTGCCTATATAATTCAATGTAATGTTTTGATTAACTAGTGCTCTCCAGGTTAACCCCTGGTTGGTACTCCACCAGCGCTGGTGTACAATAAATCCTCAGCTTGTTTTCACCTGCATCCAGAGTGTCCAGAATTATTCCCTACAATGCAAAATAAACATATTTTAACTAGTTATTTTAACTGGGATTTTACATCTCTAGATGCAATGCGGCTGCATAGAAAGGAGGAAAACTGGAAAGGTAAAAAAATGTGATCGTGTTTAATGAATTAGGAGCACAAGGTAGAAGTGAGACACTGTTCACATGAGGTGATAACATTGATGAAACCAGGCCTTCTGACAGGGTACAGGGGGAGGAAGAGGTAAAGGGAGCAACTTCTTGTTATCCTGCTTCCATTTTCTTCCCTTCTGCCCCTACCAGGAGTGTGGAGCTGGCCCTCCACCCTCACTTTGCCCAGGGGCCCAGCAAGTCTGTTGGTTTGTCTGTATGGAAAAGACTTTATGGCCAAGATTGTTAAAAGTGACTGGCTATTTTGGGCGTTCAATCACACTTTTAATGTGGGTGAAGTTTTCAGTCGGATGGGTGCCGGGTACTTCCTTAAAAAAATATCAGGCCTCAAGTTAGGCACCAAAACTGAAGCAACCAAAGTGACTGGCCACTTTTGAAAGTCTCGACCTGGGTGTCTAAATTGTTTGACAAAGTCTTTTGTAATGCCTCCATTTCTAAGGCTTCAAAACGCAAAGTTCTTAACTTCAGTCCTCTACAAAGTATTGACCCGACTTTGGAAATATAACCATGCAACTGTTCCGGAAGGGATGTTCAGTTTCATTTTCAAATCCCTCATGTTTTAGAGCAGCAATGGGCATGAGTGGCTCTCCATTTCAATGGGCTGCAAGACTGTTGTAATCAAGATGGTCTCCTGGAATAGTGTAGTTTTGCTAACTGTGTTTGTGGGATTTGCGGACCAAACAGAAGTGCTTTGATTGGATGCAAATGGCTCTCAGTCAATGGTGTGTGCTATTGGCACACATCTCTATTCACATGCCTTTGATTTAGGTGTGTGTCACTAATACCGGTAGGAAAAAAAAAAAACAAAAAACAAAAACACACACCATGGATGGAAATCAGTAGAAACTGGCAAATCTGTGCATGGGAAATTGTAAACAATGTGTCTTATCGGCCACACACAGAACTCTGACAGCTGCATGGGGCCGATGGGCTGTAGATTGCCCACCACTGTATTAGAGACCTACCACCCACTTTGGACCTTTAACGGAAGGAAACAGTAGTATTTTTACAGGCCCTTTCACTTTTATTTTGTAGCTCTTTGTGGTGTGATCCTTTCTTCCATGCTTGAATGAGCAATAAGTAATTAAAACACTTAACATTTAAAAAAAAAGTCACCAACATCTAAGTTAGCTTTTCCCTTTGAAATTAATAGGGCAGTACATGTCAGTGCTAACTGTTTCGTGTTTTCAGAAAACACTATTTAAAGATCCTAATTTCAAGGATCTCTGCCACCACAACAGCTCAAAAAAAAAAAAAAAGTTGCTGTAACTGAAAGCTGAAACTCTGGAGAACTATTGAAAGGACTGTTTGTGACCCGTCCTCACCCTGCTGATCCTTTGCACTCTATTCTTGAGGAAACATTTCTTGGAAGGGATGTTGAAGGTTTTCAGTGCAATAGGGTTTTTTCCCTGCAAGCCATCTTATAATAGAGGATTCAACTTGTTATTTATGATCCAAAGACTTAGGAATTGCCCCTGCTGTAAACAGTTCTAGGTAGCCACCATGACCTCTCCTTTTTGGAAAGGCTGTCTGGAAAAAGCAGAATCCTTGCTCACAGGCTTACAAAGCCCCACAGACAAGGTTCCTTGTAAGCTGCGCACATCCTTTCTGAGCCCTGCGCAGAGGTTCAGAGTTCCCCTGTGCAGGCAGGGAGCTCAGCTGGGGAAGGAAAGGTGGGGGCACTCACCCTCGCGGAGGAGCAGAAACAGCAGCAGCTGCTGCTTGCTACAAATGGAGAAGCTGGCTGCAGCCTCTACCCCAGAGCTGAGCAAAGATGATCTGTGGGCAGGATCCAGCCACGAGAGCCCCAGCCAGCTCCCTGCCTGCCCCGCACTCGCTTGGCACTCCAGAAAGTTGGATGCAGGGCCATACATGTGTTTGTGAATGCTGAGAGCCTGGAGGGAGCGGACACAGGCTTCTCATGCTGCCCCCGCGAGCACCCATTGGCTGGTTTCGGCCAATACCAGCTGCCTGTTTGCAGAACAGGCAGTATGTGAAGTGGCCCTCCTCCCTCATCCCCAGACTCACAGCATTCAGTTTAGAGCAATAAACATGGCTCTTGAAACTCCCCATAGCATATACGGGGTAGAAGGCAGGGATCCTGGCTAAGATAAGGTCTCCCAGCTAGAGTCTATTCTGGCACTTCAGCCTCTCCCTTCCTCTCCTCCCTACTCCATGTAAGCCAAACCTTCTGCACCCCAACTCCAGCACCCATACACCTTCCCAGACACTGCATACCTTCCTACACCCCTCCTCAGGTCACAACTCCCTCTCAGACCTTGTACCCCAATCTGCTATCCCTAGTCACAGACCAAATGCCAGCAATGCCTACTGCACTCCTGCCCAAGTCAACCTACTCCTCACCCCAATCCATTGCCCCAGATCACGATCCCCTACTCCACCCAAACTCAGTCCCATATCCCATACCCTAATCCCTCACCACAAGCTCCCTTTTGCACCCAACCTCCATCTCAGGCCCCTGCACCTCCTCCATTATGATAATGGAGGAATGCGGCCCTTGACCACTTTCCAAATTCTAGGAGTGGCCCCCCATCAAAAATTATTGCCCACTCCTGTGTTAATGGCTTACGGTAAGAAAGAAAAAGGTTCTTAACAGAATTTTTTGAGTGTTGCTGACATCTAAAACTCTGATCTTAATGATTTTTTTAAAACCCTGTCTTACAAATTAATACATGGTCAACTGTATTGCATTAAGGACAGATCTTTGCTATTTGGTAGAGTTCTGAGCTCTTACGAGTCAGAAGTAGCAAGTACTAGGTATGACGCTAGTTGTTTTGTAGGATGAAATCTTATTTGCAAGATCTTTGAAAGATGAATCTGTTTGTTAGAAAGGATGATGATACATGTACCCAAGGTCTCAAGGGGTAGTCGTGTTATTCTGAAACTAAAAACAACAACGGTCTTGTAGCACCTTAGACTAAAAATATATATAAATAGTATAATGAGCTTTCATGGACATAACCCACTTCTTCAGCCAAAGGTAGTGTTTATTTAATACGAAATCAGATAAAAAGAAAATTATCAAATATTGCGTCTTGTTAATTATCCCTTGTTTTAAATATATTTTCTTCCACACCTGTGGACTATTTAATATATTTATATCTACAGTTTGTTTGTACTGGTGGGTTCACATCCACACTACCTCAATATTGGTATTGCACATAAGAAATCTCAACCCGCCCAAGGATGGAAAATCTTAGAGGGAACACTGCCCACAGGTGTTTGGGGTCAGGCTTCATGCAGGGTTTGACAGGCACAAAAGCAGTCTTGGAGATAATAGCTTTAATTCTGAATTATCACAAAAAGCTGTCAGCCGTAAGATATTTGTTGATTTCACTCTGCTCTTAGATTCTATTTGCATCTGCATTAAAAAAAATGCAAGCATTGAGTAAAGTAGCATCAGAACTGACTAGCTGCACTTGGGCTCAATGCAAGCCCCAGAATGGAATCTGTTCAGAGAAAAAATATCCTAGCTCATTAGGCTGAGTTAATGAGCTGCATTTGGAATCTTGTGGTGCTCTACTTTCCTCATTCTTTAAAAGGACATTGAAACGATAGAGCAGCAGGCAACCAGAATCTCGCAGTGATGAAAGATCTCTATTATTCAAAGAGGTATGGCAAACCTATCCCTGGATTCTTTTGATGGAGAGATAATTAGGAGTAGCATTCAGTGGGGTGTAAAAATTTGATGGAAATATGGGACAGATGGTACAAAGGCTGTTTGAAATAATACAAAGAGGTCTAAAGGACATGGCTCAAATTAAGAAAGGCAAAGCACTAAATTCAGGTGGAGTGTCTTCTCCACCATGTTGCCTTCTTGTTGGTTTATTAATAGGTCATTTTAGAAGAATTGAACAAAATATTCAGGACTAATATCATCCAATGTCTTCAATTTTTATTTCCTATTGTAGTTTAGGATTTTCAGGCTTTTGTACAACACATGGGAGGAAAGATGGCCAGGAACTATATCAGTCTCTCACATATAGGTACTTCTAGTTTGCAATGCTGCATTAAAGTCTCGCTAAAAACTTGCAGCACACAGTGTTTTATTGGATATTTACAAAAAGATAGATAATGGAAATCAGGATGCAACCACACAAGCATTTGAAGAGATACATCTGCTGCAATTTTAGTGACATGAGAATCAAATTTATGAAGAAAATTTAACATTCCCCTTCTAAATTATGTCTACAATAATCCAAGATGAAAAAAAAAGTCACATTGTGAAAGCAAGTTTCTCCTGGCTGCCCTCCCTTCCTCTCATTTTATGCATTTCTCTTTCTACTCTAGTGAAAATCCAGAGCATTGATTTTAGGACTATTTTACTGGATTTCCATTTGTTTTGCCTCAGCTCCTACATTAATCCAAACAATAAGGGCTTTTAAAGCATTCATAAATAACCTGCTAGTGCTGCTGGCACCTAGGAGCCAAGTGCAGCAATGTTAAGCAACAACAAATTTCATAGTTCAAAAGGCACAGTTAAAGAAAAAGGTTGCTCAGAAAAATCACTTCTAATTTAGCACAAAGATCCTTAAAAATTGCATGAAATCAGTCAAGTAACTATAGAAACCAATTTCTTCAGCTCTGTATCACACGTCTCACACCTCAATTGTCTTTATTATCATCTGCTGTCAGATCCTTAATCAGAAATGTGAACAGGCTTGATGATTTATTCAGCAGGGAAAAGAATCTGTAGGTCAAGTGAAAAATTTCACACACACACACACACACACACACACACACACACACACACACACACTCTCCCTCCCCTCCCCCCAACCTTAGGTACTTTCATTTCATTCTGTTCCCAGTAGCTGTGGGGGCAACTCCAGTGAGATCCAATATTAAGGCTCAATTAAAATAAGCTCCAATTAGTGGAGCTTTTTTCTCTCAGGCTAGAAGAGTCAGGAAATGGATATTGGGAAATGTAAAAAGTCAGCTACTGAGAGGAGGCTGCAGACATAAATGAACTTATTTGTTGATTTCTACAGTTGCTATGCAGAGGCCTCTGGGAGTAAAAGCTTAACCAGTCTAAGCTATAAACTAAAACCCCTGCAGCTAAACATGAACTGTGTGAAACAAGGGCTCCATTCCAGAACAGAAAACTGCTGGGCCCAGAAAATTAAAAGCCAGAGGCGTTTTCCATTTAAAACTAAATCCCAGTACCGCCTCCCAGCCAAAGAATTATAAGCAGTATCAGATTTACAAAACGAACAATTACCCTGGAAAAATGTAGCCTATTGTACAGTCCCAGATGCTAAATCTCAAAGTTCCTTTTTTTTCTAATCCCACATTATATTCTTACTAAGTGCATAGTTGCAGTTTACAAAGAACCATTTCTAGACAGGCCTAAACTATGAAAATTAAATGTTAAAAAGAGCTCATAATTCACTGACCTCATTTGAAGTATTGCCCTTGCCTGTAGCAGTTCCTGTCCTTCCCCAAGGCCTCTACAAATGGTATGCAACAGCAAAATAAACCCTGACCTAATTGCCAGGAGAGGGTTGCCAACCTTCCCTCAACACACAAAGGCAAACATGGTAACTTGAAAGTCCTACCTCTTTTGCTTTCTGCTTTAATCGCAGCTGTTCTGGATCTTCTTTATTGGAACGACTCTATTAAAGTAAGAGAAATTTAACAGAAATTACTAGCATCTAAACACCACAGCATCCGTTAAATATTTAATAGTGACAATTCCCTCTTGTGATTGAACGTCTTAGCTCCAGGGGTGAACGCCTCAATCCAGATTGGCTTTTCCTTCCTCCCCCTAGCCTCCCTCCTCTTCATGTGGGCCTGGCTGCCTCTGTTCTAGCCTGGAGGAAGCTCAAACTGAAAATGATGCTAACATTGTCAGTCAGGTCCAGTCTAGGCATGATGCTGTTCATGTCAGCAGCAGACACTTAAAAGGACAGGAAGTAGAGAAGAAGAAATTGTTCTTGTTTAAGTACAATGAGATTTGTAGTAAGTCTAAATTCCAAATACACCCAAGTGATTCTAGAATATGAGCCCCAGCCTTATCAGTTTAAAAAAAAAAACACACAAATTGAGCCAAGACTGCCCGGACACACTCAGTGGTGCAGCATTTACACGTTTTGTTTATACTCAACCAATAATTTTAACCAATAGAGCACAGGCTATAAGTGGATCACATATTGGACTGACTGGATTGCAACACAGCCTGCCAAGCATCACAGCTCTGGAGCATTGGCAGAAACAGTGAGGACAAATATGAGGAAGCAACACGTTGAGGTACTGAGACAGGCAAGCAAGCCAGATCCAGAAACAAAAACAGGAGATCAGATTAAGAATGTAGAGTAAATGACTGTTTTGGTTTTATGTGTATGTACCAAAACATGACCTTTTGGTAACAATCTTTCAAATTTTTTCTTTAAAGATTTGTTTATTTCTGTATCAACAATCATACAATAAGTTTCCTGAGTACACTTTGTTCTTGCATTTATTTCTGGACGATTAGGGCAAAAAAGTATAGTACACAATGGACTGGAGTGTAGATGTGCGGAAATCAGAACAGATATTTACCCTATGGCCTGCACATGCGCTAAACATCCATCTCTAACGAAACCAAACCCCCAACAAGAACACCTTTTCTGCGTGTACTTACACATAATAAAAAAAATAATTAATTAAATTAATAAGACAGATGCCCTTCAATGTCTGGTGTTCAAAAGGCGGTCACCTTTTTGGGTGACTAAGAACAAGACACTCCCTCACCTTCGCTGCTCGTAGAAGCATTTCTCGTTCCTCTTCATCCTTTCTCTGTTTTTCCATGTGATCCAGCTTCTCAAGAAATCTCAGTTGTGCTCTAGTGTCACTAGACATGATGTACTTATTACTGTCCTGCAAAGAGAACTTTATTAAAGCTGGTCAAGCTTTTATACCCTGTTAAAATCCTACCCTAGGTCATAACTTATTGGAAAAACACTATTGTATGAAATTCTCTTTCAAAGTTGATCATTGTAAGTGCTTTCCATACGATTCTGCTTGCAAGAGAATCCATTACCATGTCTTCCCTCCAATATAGTATGCTTCTTGAGGTCTGTCTAGTCAACTACTTAACAGCCCTTTAGCATCCAGTTAGGGTTGCCAGATGGTTTTACCAAAAATACCAAACACCCCCCCTCTGCTGGACATTTTAGGTGTCCAGTATTTTCTGAATTTTTTTTTTTAAACCAGACAGGAGGCGTCAATACCGGATACATGGCAACCCTACATCTAGTTCCTCTATTTGGCTCCCTATTCTCACTGCCTAATTTAAAAGCAAAGCAAAACAAAACAAAAAAAAACAAACACCCCAACAACTTGGGTTTTAGATACATGTGATTTGAAACCTCCAGTTTATACCCAAGGGAAAAACCCACAAAAAATTTTTGCTTGGTAAGAAAATGGTTTGTAAGTCAAAATGCTATGCAACTAGGATACGCATATCCATTTTTACCATCTACTTAAGAAAACCATAGGAACTATATTTCAACGCTTCTGGCAAAATATAATAATTTAAATGTTATAGCATTGTTTCAGCTAGTCATTCCAGAATGTGAATTAAGCCTTACTGATACTTCCAAAGGGAATGGAAGAGGGAACTATTTTTTCAGAACCAGTTAAGTCTTATTTAGATTAAGAATGAGAACGCACATGTGCACTGTTCATTGGTGCTTTAGCAATATCTTCTCACTTTGGTGGATTAACAATTCCCATTAATGCTAATGGTAGCTATTGTACGTTTGTGCATGAAGGTGAGAATAAGACTCTTTGTGGGGATTAATGGTAAATGCCATCAAGGTTCTGCTCCTTGAGTTCTTCAAATGAAGCATACTTTCACCCTTTGTAGATATAAGGAGGGTAAAAAAACTAATTTAAATATGCACAGCATGAAGGCTAGCTAATTCATTATATTTTTGCTCATATTCTTGAAAATATATATTAAATATGTCACGTACTATTCAGAAAATAATGTAGACAAAACCAAGCATTTCCCCCCATTTATTCTAGACAAATTACTAGAGTGTTTCTTCTTCCTGGTGGTACTTTCCCCCCATCTTAAGGTTTTAGTTTCTCTATGTAGCATCCCAATCCTTTTTTTAAAGTTTTCCTACTACAGATCTGTTCTTGTTTTCTTGTTCCTTTCTTAATGGTTCCTGGAACATTCACCCCTTGCTTCAGCAGGCTGCCCCTTCGCCAGTGTGCTAATGATGTACTCGTTAGACGAACATTTTGGAACTGACTTTGTATTTAAACCATTACTAGTGTTACAAAAAAATCACGTGCAAAGGATAAGGCTATATCATACTACATTCTTCTTATATGGTGTCTTTCGAAAGAGTGCCGTCCCCCCCCCCCATACTTAAAATCCTTATGGGACAAGGATAAAGTGAAACTTGTGAGCAACCAGTGATTTAGGTTCCACCTTTATCATTTTACTTTATACACTGTGCAGAAAGAATCCAGTGCCAAACAATAATTTAAAATGGGAAAATTATAGAACTAATGGGCACAACGATCTCTTAAAATCTACATCTCAAACCTCTGGAAAACAGAATTCTCAGCTAACCATTGCTCTAGACCAGGGCTACTCAACTTTGGAAGCCCAGGGGGCCACAATGATACAGCAAATGCCGAGGGTGGCAACTTAAGCGTGGTTGCATATACATGCAAATATATAGGCAAATAGCTTCTTTCACACTGACGCGCATGAATACAAAAATTAAGGCAAGAGTACAACACACAGAACCCATTAAGTCAGTTCTGCTGATAATAAAATGCAATATTTACCTAATTTTTAACCCTATGACAGCACTTAATGATCAATGACAGTCCAGGAATTTAACTACTAAAATGCATATCAACAGAAGACCATTATATTCACTACTTTGTTTTGGCTCCCACCCCCGGGCCACACATTGAGCCCTGCGTAAACCCAAACTGCACCACAGGCTGTCGAGCCACATGTTGAGTAGCCCTGCTCTAGACCTAACTGATCCTCTTGAGCTGCCCCTTGGAAACACTGCAGCGGTGCTTCTGAGGGGCAGCGCTGCATGGAGTCCAGAGTCAGCTGGGAATTCTTTCCCTTTCTCTCCCTTTGTATATAGCCTGAATCTCTCTAAGAGTTCTTCTTATTGTGGTATTGCCTCAGGAGCCCAACAGATCAGGCTCCCATTGTATTGAGCATTCTGAAAACACAACAAGGTAAGAGTTACTTCTCTTCCTTCCCCCTCGGAAGCAATCAAAAAGCACATCCTTAAATACCATTCTCCTCTGCCCTATTCATTCAGTATTGCTATTGCTCTAGATCTTACACCATTCCCCACAGGATGTGCACTCTACTAATATATCAGTACTGGCATTCAGGATCATTTCTTTTCAAGTAGCAACTTAGAATCCACCATGTTGCAATTCTGCTTTGAATGGCAGATAGAGAGACTGAAATTTAAATGCACATGAACAAGTTTAAGTTCTTCAATCTGAGATTTCAAAGTTGACATCACACCTATGCAGGCTTAAAGTAATAAATACATAGACTTTAAAAGTGACCTTTTACAACTTTGGAATGTCAGACATTACAACCTGAAGTGCCCAAATGCAAGATTTCAAGCTCAAAAAAAAAAAATGCAGGGAATAGAGATTTTATACAGTCCTTGAACAGGTAACATCATCATCCTCAATTTCCATAGAGAAACAGGACTCTGAAATTAGGTCTTTGAAGTAAGGGAAGAACTATTTTTCCCCCCAATTATTTTGTTTTAAAGTTCAGATATATATGAAATATTTATTAGGGCTGTCAAGCAATTAAAAATTTTAATCACGATTAATTGTGCGATTAATCACATGCAACTCCCTCAATGGGACAGTACTGCATGGAGCCTAGGATCAGCTGGAATTCCCAGCTGACTTCGGACTCCATGCAGCGCTGCCCCTCAGAAGCACTGCTGCAGCGTTTCCAAGGGGCAGCTCAAGAGGAGCTGGGGGTCAGCGGGAGTCCCCAGCTGATCCCTGGCTCTGCTGTTGCAAAGCCCCTTTGAAGTGCCGGATCGGCACTTCAAAGGGGCTTTGCAACGCAGAGCCGGGGGATCAGCTGGGGACTCCCGCTGACCCCCAGCTCCTCTTGAGCTGCCCCTTGGAAGTGCCATTTTTTCCCACTTTAAAGGGGCAGCACATTAGGAGCCAGGGATCAGCTGGGGACTCCAGCAGATCACCAGCTCCGCTGTTGCAAAGCCTGTTTGAAGTGCCGGAACAGCACTTCAAAGAGGCAGTGCAGCACTGACACCTGCGATTAACGTGTTAATAACGCAGGTCAATTGACAGCCCTAATATTTAACAACCAACATGTTAACTGGACAGATCTGCTCCCTACGAACATTTGGCATCATAATCACTTGTTTTACAGTAATAAAACTATACATTTTTCTCCTGTTCATACAGCAGAACCATTAGAGCTATGAGTGCAAGATTCTGTTCTCATTCATGCACCAATACAATTGTTAAATTTCCAATACAAGATTAAACTGTGCCATGAGCTATACTGGCACAATTCCAGCAAAGATACTGAGGTTGCACAGGTATAACGGAGGGAAGAATTTGCACTGCATAATTTATTATTGCATACCAGAAGCTGGACTCTCGTATGTCAGGTTGAGTTTGCATGACTGGTAGTTCAAAATATATGCTTTTGTTTTTAAAAAGTGGGCATGATTACTCAAAGTAATTGAAAGTAACACGGAACCCGTATTGTCTCCCCAGTGACAATCCAAGAATGTTTTCAGACTAGAACTGCACTTTAAAGTGAAATTGTTTGTATCTTAAGTATAAACACAGTCTGTTATGGGATTTTTACAGTTCATCCCCAAAACCACCAATTCACAATTTTTGGCGAAGGATGAAGTCTTAAAAGGTCATTGATGAAGTTTAGTCTAATATGTTGGCTGAAGTGCATACAACACAAAATATTTTACTTAAATTTTGTAGGTATACATATATTTAAAGTTATATCTGCATACTTTTAAGTGTCTCTGCAGCAGCTAGATTATAAAAGATTATGTGGCTTGTCTTTTATAGGACAAGTTCAAAAAGCAGGTATGTTCTCTGTACATAACTTGCTATTTCCTTACTCTATTATCATGCTGCTATGAAGGAACACACTAAGGCAGTTATGGTTCAGTATGCCAACACTACCAAGAATTTCTCCCAAACCATAGGAACAAAATAAAACAGAGTCCCCTTCAGGAATAATGGTTTTTTCTACCAGAGTCCAAAAACACCATGGCTGTGTCTAGACTGGCATGATTTTCCGCAAATGCTTTTAACGGAAAAGTTTTTCCGTTAAAAAGTATTTGCAGAAATGAGCATCTAGATTGGCATGGATGCTTTTGCACAAAAGCATCCATGCCAATCTAGATGCGGTTTTGCGCAAGAAAGCCCCGATCGTCATTTTAGCCATCGGGGCTTTTTTGTGCAAAACGGTTCTGGGTTGTCTACACTGGCCCTCTTGCGCAAGAGTATTTGTGCAAGAGGACTTTTGCTCGAGCGGGAGCATCATTGTATTTGCGCAAGAAGCTCTGATTTTGTACATTACAAAGTCAGTGCTCTTGCACAAATTCAAGCGGCCAGTGTAGACAGCTGGCAAATTTTTGCGCAAAAACTTGCCAGTCTAGACACAGCCCATAAGAAAAAGGGGGTGATTTCTAAGTGGAGGGAACATTAAGCAGCTTGTAATAAGGGCCCCCTGTCATTTAGGCAGAAGAGGCTGCAGCTACCAGTTAAAGTCCCCTTTGAAAATAGCCAATCTCTTTGTCCTCAATAGGACTAAAGCTATAGTTGCTTAGGAAAGATGGTGGCCCCATATGCCATAAAACAGGGACACTCACTCTGGTTGAGAATGGAGAGACCCTTTGCAGACCAGGCTTCAACCCCACTGAGAACAATGGGAGCTGCTGGCCACACTGAAAGAGCAACTCTCCATGTGATCCCTGTAGTACACGATTCCATCCTTCTGCCACTACAAAGAAGGAAAACTGCCCACTTATCCTTAAATACTCAAGTGTAGGACATGAACAAAGCTTCACAGCCAGTTTTAACTATAAGGGTATGTCTACACTGCCACCCTAGTTCGAACTAGGCTGGCTAACGTAGGCATTCGAACTTGCAAATGACGCCCAGGATTTAAATATCCCAGGCTTTATTTGCATGTTCCCAGGCGCCATCATTTTTAAATGCCCCGTAGTTCAAACTACCTGCCCGCGGCTACACGTGGCACG
>CM057846.1:69580039-69590975 GCA_030068395.1 Apalone spinifera
GAAAGCTCATGATACCATCTACATGTTTTGTTAGTCTTTAAAGTGCTACTATAGACTATTTGTTGATTTAAGATTTCTCAACTGAGTACAGAATGAAATTTTCTGAGAAGTTAAGAGTCAGCACAGTAGTTTGTGGGAGGATACATACATAAAGGGTTGAAGCCTTGCTTTATGTGGAAAAAAAACTTCATGGAGTTTCTAGAGATGCCTCCAACAAAACCTAACTTCTCATTTGATGACTGCTTACCACATTTATCCATCTACAATGACACAAGTCTCACACATACCACCCATCAACAGAAAGGAAAAGTGTGGACTCCTCTTATGGTTCAGCGTAGACAAGCACAATCATCTTTCCACTGTGTTGTCTAAATGCTTAAGAGACTGAACCGTTTTGAAATACCTTATAATCCTTCACCTATGGCTCACCCAAAATAGTCTCATCTGCAGGATTGTTCTACCTCACTATTCACAACTTCTTCCATCTCATTCAATAAACTAAAACCTTTTCTTAGACGACATAGCTTAGCTACTTTATACTTAACCTCTTTTCATGTAGAAGCCTGACCTTTTATTCCCTCTGTTCTGCAGCAAGTTCCTAAGCCATGATGGAAGTTGACCTTGTATATCACGTGTACATGAATGCCTTCAACAAGAAGTTTGTGTGGCAACCATCAAGGACTTTTTGCAAGGCAGACATAGCTACTTGCTCTCCTTGAGCTACTTTGTTGACTCCCTGAAAGAATCAAAGTGGACAGGCAGGTCTACTTTCACAGAGCTTGCAGTCCATGGAAAATTCTCCATCCTGGTAGAAATTGGGATTGAGGGAGTCAGGAACCTGTCCATACCAAAATTATAAACACTCTGCCTAGCAACAAGCTTACTTGGGGGCATCAACTCCTCTCTCAAACTGTTCATTTATTGTTTTATTCTTATGGTCTTCCTAGTACTATAACCTGGTATATAATTGCATGCATATAACACCCAAGAAGATAGCTGCCAGGATTGGCTAGCTTGCCCTCCTGAATTGATCTACATTAGCTGCCAGTTGTAACAGCTGAAACAATTTTGTATCTTCACAGTGTAATTCAACTTATCCAAGGATTCACACAACAGAGCTAAAATTAAAAAGGTACGGAAGCTTCAACATCAGTTTCCTTACCTCAGAGTACATGAATAAAGTAGCACATTTTAAATCAGTTACTTTTATTAAAGTCACACTGAATGAGCTGCATCAGCGCCTAGTTGACAAGATGCAGAATTTCATAGTGGCACAGCTTACTGTCTCTTTAGAAGGGCTAGTACAAAAATACTATGCATGTTACTCTCTGTGGTATTTACTTCTCTACCCAGCAAAGGAAAAAAAACAAAAAACAAACAAACAAAAACCTTACTTGCTTTTGGCCTGACAACGCCCAAAAGGATTTCCTCCGCCCCTTATTTTCACCACTCCTATTGTACAATATGGATGGATGTTATTTTAATCAAAATATAATCCTTGAGAGTTACATGGTGCATCTAACCTACTGCAGATTTGAAATCTAGCTCTTTTGCACATGTACTTCTGAATTTGTGAAAGCCAGACAGGTGAGCAGACACATGCAAAACAGGAATACATTCCCATGTTGCAAATGAATACCTAGCCCAGGAGTGTGGAACCTAAGGTCCAGGGGGCTGGATGCGGCTTCTGGCTTGTCTAGTTCTGGTCCCCAACACTCAGGGCTCTTCCCCCACCCCCAGCAATGAGGAGCTCCACCTCCCCCCCCCTTTGGGGCTGATGCACACAAAATCTACTAGCCGGGGCCTCCCAAGACTCTGACATGTGAAGGGAATGTGGGGAGACTTCTCAGTCAGGTGCCACTTCAGTGAGGATTGTTGGGGTATTTTTTTTTTGGTTTGTTTCTCACTTGTGTGCGGCCCTTAACTGATTTTTCTGAGAGTCAGCAGCCCCTACTCAAAAAGAGTTCCCTGCCCTGACCTAGCCCTAAGTATCAGGCCCTAAGAGGAGAAGGGGAGGAGACTTACTTTCCTCTCCTCCCCCCCCCAACCTTTTTTTAACATTATAGATAATTACAAGAAACACTACATATGTAAAAAACAGGTGCTTACTGAAGTCTGGTTTTCAGGGTCTGCATTTTTCTTCAAGACTATCCATATGATTGGGAATTGTTACAGCCTTTGTTTCGAGGAAATGGGGCAGCTGAAGAAAATGTTATAATCTTTATGTCTTCGCTTCTGGCAGCTCTTGATCTGACCAAAATATATTGGCTCCCATTTCATTAGGACAAAGGCATTCAGAATCTGTACGCCATATTAAGAATTGTTCAGAAATTGCCCTTTAGCGTCCTCTAAGGCAGAAGACAAAGGCATAGCTCTCCAGTAGTTTTGCAAGCTTTCAGCTTCTGCTTCACCCATCTGTGCAAAAAAGATTTCTAATTTCCAAGTCTTCTGTGGGGATACAGAGACATCAAATTTTGCTGACTTCCAGAAGCTCTTCTCATTAGGAATTGGTAGACTATTTTCAGATTGGATTTCAATCCATTTAATCTTTCTGGATTTGGAACAGTATGTCCCAGTTGCCCATATACAAGGGCTACTCAACTTTGGAAGCTCCGGGGCCACAACGATACTCACAGCACAAGCTGAGGGCCGCAACTTAAGTGTGGTTGCATGTATATGCAAATAGCTTCTTTCACACTGACAGGCATGAATACAAAGATTAAGACAACACTGCACAACATGTAGGCCCCATTTAAGTCAGTTCTGCTGATATTAATAAAATGCAATATTTACCCAATTTCTACCCATATGACAGCACTTTTAATGAGCAATGACAGTCCAGGAATTTAAGTATTAAAATGCATATCAACACAAGACCATTATATTGACTCGCCATTATGGAGTGTGTTCCCAGTGGAGGCTGTGGGTGGATCCCACCTGCGGGCTGCGTATTGAGCCCTGAATAAACCCAAACCGCACTGCAGACCGCATACAGGCTGTGGGACGCATGAGGCCCACATGTTGAGTAGCCCTGATGTCGACAGTGCCAGGTACTGCCTCTTCTGTGCTTCATTTATAAAGTTTGTTTAAACATTCAAAACTTCCTTGTGACAATGCACACTAACTTCTTGTGAGCACCTGCTGTCCAATGGAGTGATTCTGTACACTTTCCTTTCTTTGCTGCCAGCAACCCGCTGTTGCCTATGGCCTTAGGAAGGTCTTCAGTGGCTCAGCCTCCAGCTAAGTCTGTCAGTTGATAGTTAAATGGATGTATCTTGCTGAGGTACAAGGTCTAACGGGGCCTGTCCCTGTGCCCTGGCTAATGGTTTTCAGCCCTTCTCTTGGCTCAATTCCTAACCGCTTCTGGGTTAGCTTATTCAGTGCCTACTTTGGTAAAGAGCAGTGCCCCCAGGTTACATGCACTGCCTGGGTACAGAGTAGTCTCCCAGAGACTCTCTGCTTTTATCAGTTCTCATTGCTCCTGCTCTGAAGCAAGGTCACCATGGGCAATGGGTATGCTAGGTGGGGAAGGCATTGCTTGGTGCTGCCCACTCTCCATCTCCCAGAATGCCCCCCCCCATGCTCTGGGGCACTGCCTGCCCTCTGTGCTCTGGGGACAATGAAGCCACACACTACTTGCCCTCCCCAGAATATGGGGCCAGGGAAGATGGAGCCACATATCAACCTCCCTCCCTATGCTCTGGGCCAGAGAGGTTGGGCTGGTTGCCACCCATGCTCCAGGCCAGAGAGACGTGCCCCACCATAGGGGGTGTGTGTGTGCGCACGCACATGCACAACACGCTGCCCCCCTCTGTGGTGGGGTGCAGGGTCTTGGCAGAAAGTGCAGGGCTGGGGGCTTGCTTCCCCCAGATTTACCTTCACCAACTGCTCATGCAAGTCATTCTTTCAAGTTCGGTCCCCTTTCCAGGTATCAAATGACTGGCTATCTGCAGGGACTTCAACCCTGTTCCTGAGCCCTTTAAATTCCAGCTCCTGTGCACGGTCTTCTAAAAACTGAACGCGTCTCCTTCTCAAGGCTTTGGCCACTTTCCTGGTGAAAGGGAGGGAGAGACCCAGGCTCACTGCTATTGTAGATCCTAAAGCAGGGACCCTAGAAATAGCAGCCATCTGCTGATTCCTTTAGTAGCTGCTACTGCTGCTGGATTCCCTGGGCCTTCAAACCCTTCCTCTTTACTCCGGACTGAAGTTGTCAACTCTTTTGCTTTGTCACCAAATGTCTAATGACACCAACCAGCCAGGAGCACCCCTCATTACTCCTCTGGTCCCAGCCAAGAACTGACTAGCTCAAGCCCCAAAGTTGCTTTTATCTGAACCTGCTATTTCCAATTGGTTGCTTCCCTGTAACCTTTCTAGCCAGGCTTGGAGGACCCACCTCTACTGCTCCTTCTCTGGGGCTGGGTATGGTAGGATAGTGAGGCCTCTAGCAAGGGGTCTCAAAGGCCTAGTAACCATGTCACACTCCTATTAGTTTCTCTAGTTATGTCCTTCCCACATGTTGCTTCATTTATAAACAATTCAACCATATAAAGTAGCAGGATTCTGACACTGCAAGGTTATTTCAGTTATCTACAAGACTAAGAAAAGCCTTCAGAAAAGTATGTTTAGGGCCTGTCATTATATACACATGCACTATATTAACTGACCACTGTTGTAGAAAATTCAGAGGAAACTCAGATTTACTTTAGGATCATTCCAGCCACTGCTATTAAGAGTTAGTTTAGCAAAGAGGGAATCTTTTCCTAATGCAGCCATATGGGAATCCTGCAGAAGCTAACAGTTCCTTCCCTCCAGTTTGGTTTGTTTTAAACGTATACACGACATTCACATAGAACATTCTTTAAACATGAGCATTCAGACAAAGCTACTGCACAATAGTCCATTTTGGAAACTGACATTTCCTGGCTATTAATCTGTTCAAGTATGAATACCAAATTTTTTAAAATTTAAATACGAAGCTATTCGGAATCCATCATCAATTGTAATTAATTTTAAAGCAGTGTAATAAGATTACTACTCCTCTATTATGTTTTATCCTCTAAAAATAGTATAATGGGTGCAAACACAACATGAACTACCTTATCAGAAAAGTAATTATATTTAGAACAGTTGTCATGGCTACACACTCCCCTCCCCCCCTTTTCTTCTCTTCTTTTTTAAGGGGAGAAGGTTCCATTTCCATGCCTATGATATTACCTATCAACTTAGTGTGGTTTTAATCCGAAATGCAACTAAAAATGGTCGAGAGGCTCCATGATTGTTGTCTTTCAATTACTTCCCTATGAAATGAGTTCGATTTAAAAGCAACTGCCAGCCTTTCCAAGAAGTTGAAATCAGGAAGACAAGCTCTGTTCTTGCAAGCTCATGCTTCACTACCAGCAACAAAAGTTGAGCAAGACAATTCAACCCTGGTTTTTTACTGCTGTGCAACACTAGCTAGGCATGTTAAAATGCATGTAATTTATTATCCACGTAACTGCTGAAAATTTCGGAGGTTATATGGTTACACGCAGGGCAGCAGCCAGCTCCCCAGGAGCTGGCATGCACTGAGTCCCGCCTACCACCTCACTCCTGGGGAGCTGCCTACTGTCCTGCACTACTGCCCCATACAGCTGGGTTAGGGGGACAGGGGCAGAGAGAGGAGAGGAGAGAGAGACAGACACACCTTGCGTGAGTGAGGGGGGCAGACAGGAGAAATGACATGTGAGCTAGAGGAAGAATTTGGCCCACATTTGGAACTTAAATGTATTGATGCATGGGGTAACAATACCACCCTTCCCCAACCATCTGACTCTCTCAAGGCTGCACTGAAGTGCTAATGAGCAAAGGCAAGCCAGCAAGTGTTAATATCTCTGAAATCAATGCAGATCAAGTGACCATGGGAAAAATATTTCATTTTTGGAAGTGGTACAATAATGCAAGGATCTCTCTCATGGCACTTAAACCATTTACATGAAACAGTTGAACTAGGGATTTTTAAATCCATATTTTAACTTATATGAACATAGCTAAGATGTCAAAAGGGAAACATCAGGATTCACTGTAGACACCATTAACAGTAGGAAGCCTGAAAAATAGCCTTGGGCCAGTTTAAAAACCTGCATACAACATGCGTGTGTTTATATAGAGAATAGGTTTACTATTAAGACTGCAGAAGAGGACAAACTTTAAAAGAAAAAATTCACTACCTTATAGGTTGTCATTCGATGCTGAGCAATTACAGTCAGTTTTTCTAGGAGCCCTCGTAATCTCTCCTGTGTAGCATGGGAGATCAAGTTCACAACATCAGAGTTAGGTTCCATAATGTCATGCCTTCTACCTGTGGAAGCAGAGAAAATCCATTACGTGTTTTAGTAGTAGCTGATAATTGAAATAATTAGCACAGCAGGTATTCTGTTCCCCCTGGAAGTCATACCCATTACGAATAAAGGTTTGGAGATTATGATTTTCCTGGTAAAGTCACAACTTCAAAGATCTTAGACATTACATTAATAAAACTTAGCCTGAAGCTTCAGAAAATATAGACATTGTTTCACTTAGCCTCTAGAATCATTCTCCTTGCAAGGTCATTTATAGGACAAAGTTAATAAGAACACAAATCAAGCCTTATGTTCAGGGGAGAAACAGTAGCTATAGAAATTAGTGCCATATTCTGTTAATTTCAGTAATTAAAAAAAACAGAGAATTACATTTTGCCCTGTTAGACACTGCTTGTTAACAACTCATGACATTTATTTCAATAATGTTTTTTGCTGAGTACTCCAGGCATAAGAGCCTCCTTTCATCTACTGCTGACCAAACAGCACATACCAAATTAACCTCGGACTCCCAAGGTAGTAACTTAGTAAATATGTATCTAGTCCAATTGGGGGTAATAATGCCATCACCTCTGCACTCTTCTCTCAGGTTACCTCTCTGTTCCCCAATGAGCCCTTCTGCCTCTCTATATTTCAACAGCTGCTATCAAAAAGAGAGACAGCTTTGAGCAAAGCTGCTTGAGCTGTACACCGGAGGCTAAGTGTCACCTCTGCAACCTTCTCACAGTTGCAGATAGCCAAAGAGAAGCATTTCTATGGTTGACTCAATCAACATGTCAGTGCATAGGTACCTGGACACCATAACTTTTTTTTTTTTTAATAGAAAGCATAGTTTAGCTTCCAATAGCTAATGCAGATATCCGTGTTAAGACAAAGGGCTTTTTTTTTTTGCCCGCCACATAAAGAATGTCGCATTTTACAATACAAAATAGTACATGTTAATAATAAATGACATATTGCTTTTTAAACTAAAAAAATCAAGTGCTAAGAACATAGCATATACTTTGAAATAATCACTTGCATGCTTTTATTTATTTATTTTCATTTAATGGTAGCACCGAGATAATATAGGCTCTTGTTTATGTTCTCACAAAAGGCCTATGGTGTTGTTATAAGTAAGGTCAAACTGCATGAACATTTTGATTATAGGTTAATAATTACTAGGAGCACAGTTTTAGACAATACCTTATTTGGGACAACTTTAATTTAGATCAGACTGTTTTCGAAAGCTAGTCCACTGAAAGCAGAGGTGAAAAATACATATTGAAATATTTGAAGTTACAAGTCACTTAAATTGTTTTGTAGCTTTCTATTTACTTTTTGACTAGTCAAGTTACCAGTACTTGCTATATTTCCGTTGACCTCCCAGTTTAAAATTGTGTAATATGAACTAGAAGATAGCTTTCATTTATAAAACGTGTCATGTTAAAATTGTGTTAATACTCAAATCAGGAACTAGCAAAGGTTACAGATTGAGCCTTTATTGTACCCCTTTGTCTACATCCTGCATAATAGGAAAGATCTTTGCAATATTAACAAAAAAGTTTCCTTCCAGTATCTATTTCCTGACCCATAGGAGCACTGCTTCCAAGATACTTATTAAATTTGCACTGCCTATAGATTATGCTTTTTCATTTAAATTAGCAGCACTGCTTTTCTGACATACATTTCAGGGATGAGAAAAGTATAAAGTTTGGTTATTAACTGAACAGTTAGATTTTTATGCTGTAAACAGCATTTCCACACTAAGCATACTTTACACAGAACATTTGCACAAATTAATTCGTTCAAGTATTCTGGGTAAAGATATTACATAGATATTACATAAAAGACTAAGGGTATAGAAATACAGTACAATTAAACTGAGACTAACCGTGTAATTGGACCTCTGTAACACGAGTTATGGACACTTTCAGAAAATAGCATTTGTGTAAGAGTTTACTGTAAAACCTCAGTATTCTATTAAGGCAACCTGAGCAGGTAGAGACTAAGCCGCAAAAAAGGAACAAGGAAATATTTAGTTTTAAAAAAATGGTTCTCTTATCAGTTCATAAGAGCATTCAATAGAGATAATCTGGAGTAAGACCTCATTCTGCTAGGTGTTCTACAAATGTGCTAAGTCTAAACTGGTGGGTTTTTCCGGGATACTGGGTAAACTCCACTATGTCCAGGGAATGAGTATGCTCTTCCAATTTTTTGTGTGGAAGAGCAAACGCACTCTTTCAGGGAGCCCTGTATACCTTTATGTTCTGAGGAATAGGGGCTCCGCTGAAAGAGGAGGCTTTGCCACCATTTTGGCCCCATCTAGATGGGGCCAAATGGCGAAAAAGCCTCTTCCAGAAAAGCAATCCGAAAAAACTACACGAATTGCGTAGCACAATTTGCATAGTTTTTTCTGATAAAAGAAAGTGTAGTCTAGACCTAGCCTCTGTTCTGAGCAGCAAACAACATAACACCAAGGTTGAGGGAGGCACACAATCAAGTTTAAATGTATGCATTCTTAGTATATGCTCCCTATATTATTCATAAATACACAAGTAAAAATACATACTTAAAGCACGGACTTGCTGCAACTGCCCTCAACCCAGCTCTTTAAAATGTAAGCTGAATTCTTGCTGGTATTGAACAAAAAATGGTGGGAAGAAGAGGACAGAAGGAAACGCAGTCATTTTAGCATCAATGCACGAACATGATTGCTACTCCTGAAAGAGCTTTCAGGATTATCAAGAGCCCTGAAGATACTGAAAAAAAGGAGTATGTTGGAAGAGGTCACCTTCCTACTAAACAGACCTGTTTGTATTGGCTAGTATGGATTTCCTTCTGATCACATGAAAAGAATCTGTAACACTTATGTAAGAAATACATATTAAGTAGTGAGACTTCAGAGCCTGATATCTGCCACTGGATTAACAATAATTCATACTTTCCCCACTTAGATGTTAGGGATTGCATCGGTAGAAAGCCGACTATCCAATATTCCGTTCCAATACGCCTGTGGGTAACTGATAGTGTTCAATACCCATTACAATTCATAATCATAATTTAAAAGGTAAATGAACAGAAGCTGTGCCTTTGCTACTGCTGGAGTTAAGTTTTATCTGTTTTTTTTTCCTTTGGGTTATCCTACAGAGTTTGTTTTTAAGGCCCACCCAAAAATGTTTTGGACAGATTTCCTGATGGAAAGTTCAAGTGAAGTATAGCTGTCTTCTTTTCCAGACTAAATAGAGATTTATGAATTCAGTATGAGATTACAGTGCAGTCTTTTAGAAAAAATAAGTGTGACAATTGTTAAATGCGAGCATTAATGTCAATTACAAATGCTTGGTCTCACCTATGTCTAAGATCTTCTTTTGCAAAGCCTCTGAGGAGAGAAATGTTTCATCTGTACAAGATCGGATCAGTGTACCAACTACTTCAGAGTTTGTTGCCAAGATGCATGCATTTTCTTCATTTAAGTTGACTCCAGCCATAGAAGTCACATCATTGATGTCATCTTCATCTCTACCAGAAAGGAAACCAATTGTTATTTTGTTATGCCTTGTTCTTTCCATCATATCCTGAAACAGTCTTTCATTTTGGTGACCAGTTAAATTACCTGTGTATAACCATCCCTATGCATCAGTGGGCAAACAGTCTACTACAGTAGAACCTAAAAGTTACAAACAACTCATGAATTGAAGATGTTCATCATTCTGAAATGTTTGTAACTGAATAAAACATTATGGCTGTTCTTTCAAAAAGTTTACCACCAAACATTGACTTAAGCTTAAACTTGACTATGCAAAAAGAAAAATGCTGAGTTTAACTCTGAACTTAAATGGAACAAGAACAGAAACAGTTTCCTTACCTTGTCAAATCCTTTTTAAAAATTTTCCATTTTACTAGTAGTTTACTTTAAACACAGTGATGTACTGTATTTGCTTTTTTGGGTCTCTGTTGCTGCCTAATTGTGTACTTCTGATGACAAATGAGTATGTAGTTGACTTGTCAGTTCATAACTCTAGTGTTCATAACTGAGTTCAATTGTATATCTTCGATATAAATACATTTGACCCTTTACATTTGTTTACTTTTATAGCTAAGCAATTTTTACATAATTTGTTTAGGGAAAAAGACTAACAATTACTCAATCCCATTTAATTTATTCTTAAGTGGCTGACAAACTTTTACACCAATTCAATGCATTAAAAAAGGACTAAAGCCCATGATTATCAAAACAGTTAGTGACCAGTGATAAATTTAAAACTAAAATCACCACTGACCGTTTCCTCCCTCTACCCATCAGTAGTGGCTGAGCAATTTAAAGAGTGTATTCATAATGTAATAGCAGAATACAATTCTTAATCTTTCAGGAAATGTGCAAATTAGGTCTTGAATGCATGGTAATTGAGTGCTAATTGATCTTCACAAATTCACTCCAATCCCCCTCTTCCTAATGACCACAGAATCTTTGGCTGCAGTTTAAGTCTGTGATCCCACTGTGGTATAATTACCACTACTCCATGATCAGACTGTAAAGGGGGTTATGTAGTCAATGTACAGTACATCTCCATTTGTCCGGCATCTGATGGTCCGGCACTCCTGATGGTCCGGCACCATCA
>CM057846.1:69591075-69605112 GCA_030068395.1 Apalone spinifera
AGTCTGGCACCCCCTGGGTCCTAAAGGTGCCGGATTATCGGAAGTTTACTGTACCTATAAATACAGCATATACACTAAGCCACCAGAGGACTTAACTGAAGTTCATGCTGAAATTTGGCTTAGATCTTTCACAGATGGGTTCTACAGGAAGATTTGCATCTGTGATAACACTTCATACTACTTAATCCAAATGACCCTTTTTCTTAACTTGTAGTTTAGTGCTCAAGGGACTTACTGAAGTTACATCATGCTTCCTCATGTAGTGTAGCTCTACTAATCAATTTCAACCTGCAAATATCCATTTCTCTGAATAATCCTGCCAGTTACTAGTTTGTGATACTTGAAATAAATGAATAGAATATATGGCACTATGTAATGAACTCCAATGTAAAATTAAAGGCATGCACACAATATAGCCAATAGATGTTAGAGTCTGGCTATAAGTCCTGAAGTATTTTCAAGTTATTCCATGTAGTGGTTACACTGGGAGACTTGTATGACATCTGTATAAAAACAACAATGCTGTTCCACGGTAATTTTTCTGAACACTTCTTACTAGAGGTCTGGTGCTGAATCACTGAAGAAAAAAGGCACCTATATACCCTTTTCTCTGCTCATCTCTTCTTGAAGTTAGGTTGAGATTCTCACAACAGGTATTAAATTGGAAAGTCATGCAATGTAGAGGTGCTTTGCTGTGTGAACTTGAAGGTGTTAGATGAAAAGTGAGTGTCTGGCACCCTCTGGTGTTTGACAAGATCTGTTTTCCTTGTATTCAATATTTTATTTACTCCATTTTACAGCAGGGAGAAGAGGAAGGCTAGAAAGGTATACTTACATCTACCTTACATTATATTGACCCTGGATTACTAATCAGAATAAGCATATGGCCTTTAAATTCTATCCAGATGAGACTGATAAAGTTGGTAGAAAAGAAGATACGCGAAGAGTGGGCAAGAATTCCACAAGCACTCTTAGATGTGGGAGTGAGACCACCAGCAGATGCAGACACATCTGTCAGCAGTGTGTTCTGAGATAGTGTCTTGCTCTCACCCTTTGTTTGAGGGGGCCAAAATGTATTATCCTTTCAGGTAAGTGGTAAGGCCCATCTTTTCACATAAGTATTTGGGGAAGATTGCTTCTGTAAGTATATTGACCGCATTCCACTGCAAAAAAAAATATCTGTAGAGCTATTTGTATATATTTCTCAATTCTGCAAGAACTCTTTAGTGGTCTGGGATGACAAAGTAATAGGAAAAAAAGAAAAGGGAAGTGCTGACATTAAAACAGGAGATTTTATTTGGAAAAAAATGCGCTCAGGGGTTCTGGGTTTTTTGGAAAGTCATATGCACTAGTTTCAGGGCACTCAATTGTAAAAATAGGGGCCACAGCTATATACCATATACTCTCAATTTTCAGAAATCCTATTATCTAAACCTTCACATTACCCAAATTCCAAAATGCAGAACAAGGAAGGTATTCAGCCAATACAGCAACTCATATAACAGAACAGAGTCCTAGCCACGAGGAAGGCCACCTTACTGTTGAATGGCTCTTCTGCAGACTGGTGGTCGTGGAAGGGAGGGAGCAGGGGGTATGACAGCAGAGGGCTCCCTGCACAGCCACCAGGCTGGTGACAGCTGATCCCTGCAGGCACGGCTAGAGAAAAGATTCCTAGTCACTGGGTGGAGAGTGGAGAGGCTGCTCAGACCAGCCAGGGCCCAGAGCCTCCCTCTGGTACCTTGTACTTTCAGTAATCAAATGGGCAGGAACAGCAGCAGAGGAAGCCCTCTGCAGTCCCTCTTGAAGCCTAGGCACAACTCTGATTTAAGTCAGAAGTAGAACTGAATTTGACAGCTTCTGTCTCCACCTCTGTTCCAATGCTCACTTTCCAAGAGGAAAATGGATTTCTGAAATTTAATGTGTTACCGGGACTAAAATCTTCAAGGATTCTAGTGATCTAAAGGGCCAGATATTGTGCTGCCCACTACTGTCAGAGCTTTAGCCAGAGATTTTTACCTCTACCTAAAAAGGAGCAAATATCTAGGAGGAGATAATACAAGATGCCGTTCAAGTCCCCAGCTGTATTAGGAGGTTACCACTACAGACCGCATTATAATTCAGTGGTATCTGGCTGTTTGGATTGAGTAGAGGTCTTTTTTAGTTTAACCTCCCCCTAGAGTTTCTAATAAAAGGTAACAGTGCAATAGGCTACTTAATGATGATTTCATAAGGCAAAACATTGACATGCATCCTCACTATAAAAACATCATTAACATACAGTGGTAATAGCTGCTGATAAAAGCCCAGACCCAGCAGTACAATTCCCATACAATTAAGACAAGCCCCTCAATTTTCAAGTCAATGTTTTTAGGTTCTTCTCCTCCACCCCATCATTAAGAGATGAAAACATCCATCAGAAATCTCTAAATTATTTACCGAGGCATCATTCCCCATATCTATACTGCTGTCTGCTCCTTTTGTTCAAGTCTTGTTTCCTACAGCCACAAATTTCCAACTTTGTTTATTTTTTACCTGAAGGATGTTGTTCCATTCTCTTTTATTTTATTTTTCTGAACAGGAGATGCTTGAAGCGACAGAATTGTGTTTCCTGGCAGTGTAATTTGTTTCAGAAAGGAACCTAAAAACATCAACATGCCACAATGAAATACAAAATAAAAAAAAATAGAGATGCCTGTTTATTTAATACATATTCTAAACAATAGGTTTTTTTGCAGACTGAAAAACCAATTGTATCCATTTGGAAAGCAGACATTCAAGATTACTATATCTTACATCTTTGCAAAACTAACAAACTAATAGGTTTTCCCCCTTAATGAAACAGTGCTTCACCATCTTATCACTAACCTACGCAGGTCTCAACCCTCTGCGGGAATGAGCTAGCCGAGACAAAACTGAACCCAAAATTTAGTAAATTATATGTCAAATTACTTCTACACGCAGAAGTACACTTAGCATGATGAAGCATCAAAAGAGTTCATAGAAACACCAATTTACTAGAATGGATATATTTTGAGTTCTCAAAAGTAAAACTACTTATCTTTTAGTGAAATATTTTCTCAACAGGCAAGATGATGCATAGAGTACTCCCAAAGCTCTGAGTGCATAGTTCCAAGCAGCTACCAAAGAGATCCATATAATTTTACCATAATTGACTGGCATTACTCCCCTTATCCCCTCAATAGCCTTCTTCTACAATTTGTAACGTAACAATGAAACCCTTTGCCCACCTCTGTTTAAAACAAACATCCCCAAAAATAGATGTCCAGCCCTACCTGAAGGAACCTGGTTAGTTTGAATTAGTGCATTTAAGGGACTCCTTTTTTCACCAGGTTTCTGGAGAGTCAGCGTTGCTGTTTGTGGAAGTGTGGCCACTTGTTTTACGATGCTTCCTGATGGCTGCTGGACTACCTGGAAAGAGTATCTCCAATATCAAACATGGAAAGAGCTAAAATACAGCAAGACATGAATCCTATCAACATGCTTATTCAACCAAAACTGCTGGGGGGCATGCATGAATGTCTAGCTTTCACCTTAAGAAATATATCATGTTCATGAAAGTTTGCATATACTTTTCTTGAAAGGACAAGTAAGCTACTGGTTTTTAAAATTTGTAGTTAAGACTAATTTGTTTGGAGTGTTAAACAGACATCTCACCCATAGATATGTTGCCTATTTTAAATTGCCATATTAGAACCATTTGTTTGAATACCATGTAATTCAATGAACTTGTTACTATTTGGATTTAAACTATCACATTGATTAAAAAGGAAGCCAGTATTTTTGAATTTGCAATGCATTTCATAACTAGCTCCTAAATAGTCTTAATACATAGACAGCTAAAGACTGTATGCATTTAGGAAACTGTTAATACATTTGAAAACAATGCTTCTCCTCCACTCCCCGCATAAACAAGTTTTAATACTTTTTTGTACATTAAAGAGCCCTTGAAATCCATATGAATGACAAGTACTATTCAGCAATACTTGCACGGGAGTTTCTACAAGTTAAAGAGAATCATAAGCACCTCTTGGGAGTGCTACAGCAAGAATGGTAAAGAGTTGTGCTGTACTGTATGTGTTTGACCCAGTATAGCAATTCTTAGGTTTTGGTTCTCTTTTTAGGGGCATTTTTGTTAGTCATACACTTAAACAAAACCCAGTTAGCATGATTCAATGCTACATTAACAGCACCTATGAGACTTGACTTTTCAAAAGCCACGTACAAATGGTTTTCCAGAGATACACCACTTTCCTGTCACTCAGAGCAGTTGATGAAGTTTGACAAGCACACAATGAGTTGTATTACTCTGTGACTGCAGCTTTCTTTGCCAATGGAATCTGTCTTGCAGCTTCTAATATATATCTTTGCAGAGGACATGGATTAGATATTATTTAAAAACAAAAATTCAAGCACAAATAGTAAGATTCTCCAAAATAGAGGTTAAGTCTACATTGCAGCTGGGAATGAATGTCCCATGCTAGCAGGGCGACAGCGAGTACACTGGGAGCAGCAAGGTGGACAATGAAGCTCAGACAAAAAAACCCGGGCTCTCAAACCCTCCCAATCTGACAGGTAAGGAGTGGTGAATAGCAGGACAAAAATGCAGTAAGAGTGTCTTTCAGAAAAAGCACAGTTAATCATAAGAATAGTATTGCATCTGAAAGAGCTGATGTAACAAATCAGGATGTGGCAGAAGAAGCTGAAGAGAATGGATCAATTGACCAGAAGCAAGGGCACCAGAACAGGTGGAGGCGAGAGGCTATGGCCCTCCTACTTTTTACTAGCCACAGGGAGGAAAGTACAGGGCTGGCAGTGCCAGGTGGGGAGAAGAAGAGTGGGTAACAATCCTGTTAGCCATTTAAGCAGTCTTAATGACAAGCTTCAGAAATATCAGTTGCTGGAAGGACTGCAAATACATATTAGCATTCTAAGCTGTATCCCCGTTTTAGCCTCTGCAAGGTCCTGCAAGGGACTGTGTTCCTTCATGTCCTGGTCAGCAGAATGGCAGCCAGAGCAGAGGCTGGCAAAGTAGGAAATAAAATCAATATACAGAGCCCTGTGAAACTGTTTATTTTTCACAATTGTTTTATTTTGGGGGAATTTCATTTTATCCAGGCAGGGAAAACCAGGCCCTGCTCCTCAGGGGGTTGTTTAAGGGTCATAAGAACGGCCATACTGGGTCAGACCAAAGGTTCATCTAGCCCAGTATCCTGTCTGTTGACAGCAGCCAATCCCAGATGCCCCAGAGGGAAGGAACACAACAGGTAATCTTCACATTATCCCTCTCCTGTCATCCATTTCCAGACGGAGGCTAGGGATACCACTCTTACCCATCCTGGCTAATAACCACTGATGGACCTAACCTTCATGACTATCTAGCTCTTTTTTAACCCTGTTAAAAGTTCTAGTCTTCACCACATCCTCTGGCAAGGAGTTCCACAGGTTGACTATACACTGAGCAAAGAAAAACTTCCTTTTGTTTGTTTTAAACCTGCTGCCTATTAATTTCATTTGGTGACCACTAGTTCTTATATTGTGGGAATTAGGAAAAGTTGTTTACTTATTCCCTGTTTCCACACCAGTCATGATTTTATAGACCTCTATCATATCCCGCCTTAGTCTTCTCTTTTCTAAGATGAAAAGTCCTAATCTTTTTAATCTCTTTTCATATGGGACCCATTCCAAACCCTTAATTGTTTTTGTTGCCCTTTGCTGAACTTTTTCCAATGCCAATATATCTTTTTTGAGATGAGGCGACCACATCTGTATGCAGTATTCAAGATGTGGGCATACAATGATTTTATATAGAGGCAATAAGATATTTTCTGTCTTATTCTCTATCCCTTTTTTAATGGCTCCTAAAATTCTGCTCCTCAGGGAATTGTTTAAGGTCCATAGCTCAAACAGCTTGGCCCCTTAGTAGAAGCCATTGAAATGGCCAAGTTAAAAGGCAATAGGCTAACTTCACCTATTCACCTCTCTCAGGAAGGGCCAGACCTTGGAAATAGCCAGAGTCTAGAGGTCTGAGCACTAGATATGGACAGGAACTCAAAGTTTGTGCTGGATGTAACATGACTTCCTGATGAGTAAATAGTTGGGCAAACAGTTTAGTCTCTGGGATTAAAGACCATGCCCCTGCCTACCCTCAATTACCAAAAGAGGGATAATGTCACCTCATATGGATATTATGAGTTAATGAAAGAATAGAGAGAATGAATGAATGAATGACTACACCATGGGTAAAAGTGGCGAGGAGTCCTGTGGCACCTTATAGATTAACCGAAGTGTTGGAGCAGAAGCTTTCGTGGGCAAAGACCCACTTCGTCAGATGCATGTCATGCATTACCATGGGTAAGGCACTCACCTGGGAAGTAAGACACAAAAGTTGAACTCCTTAATTAAATATTTAATGCTTAAGAAGCGGAGCAACTTTAACAGGCAATACTGAAACAGTCTCTGTACCTTCAAAATACATTGCAGCCCCATGGTTAGGGCATTCACCAAGAAGGAAGAGAAGTTCCAATCCCTGTGCTACATCAAGCAGAGCGAGGAACTGAACCTAGGTCTCTTGTATCTCAGGTGAGCATCCTAAGCAGCTAGCTAAATTAGCCTCAAAATGCCCCTGTATTCAGGGCACTTGTGATGCACAATCACATTTCTTAGCCTTCTTCTTAGTTAATATTCTTGAGAAAAAAAGACACTCAATATTAACTTAAATGATCAAAAGCTTCAGAGAGGTAGCCGAGTTAGTCTAACAGGAAAAACTAAAAAACAACAGTCTAGTAGCACCTTAAAGACTAAATAGTTACTAGAGGCTTTAAAAAAAAACACCACACACCACCCAGCCAACCAACCAATGAAGGTGCTAATGGTTAAGTCACTGACATGTGGAAGATAATGTGCCAGCTTGCTCACTATCTCTTTCTTCCTCCCCCCCCCCCACCCTTATTTCTCCTTTTTTCATTCTCTCTTCCATCCCCTTCCCTCCTTCCCTTATTTATTCTTGGATCAGGTCTTCTACACTCCTGTCATCTGAAGTAGTGGGTTGTGTTCACGAAAGCTCATACCACCATCTACATGTTTTTAAGGTGCTGCCAGTTTTAACAAATGATATCACACTGGATAGTTTGTCAAACATTTACGCTGCTCTAAAAAAACAAAACAGAACACACACATCGTTAAAGACCCAGGGCAGAACAAGAAACTTACGATACAGTGAATCTCGCATTAAATGTCATTCTTTGATCTTAAATAATTAGTTGAGTTTTTGATAATATAGAAGTAGTGAACTTATGTCTTTAAGCGGGTTAGCCCTTAGCTCTGAAAACCACTATGCATTTCTATGTAAGTTAGCTTGCAGATTTCAGCTCAGTCCCCAATAAACAGGAATCCACACATCAATATTCCTAGCGAAATCCCAAGACAGAACATGTCACATTAGAAGAGATGAAGTCCTATCTTCATAGGCTGTTCCTTTGTAACTCTGCCACCAAATTGACAGTATTGGCAGAACACCTATTAGGGCACTCAGCTACAGCTACACTGGGATTTATTATTCCTGCTATAGAAAAAAATTCTTCCTCTTTTTGCAGTGGGTCACCTGGAATAACCATGATAGCATTAAGTCAGGAGCAGACACACTTCCCCTTAATCTCATTAGGGGCATTCTCAGCACACCTTGCAAGATCAGATCCTGAAACAAACATTAAGCTCAGAATAAAATCTGTTCAGTAAAACTATTCCACACCCAGATTTTTGAACTATAACGTTCGTCAGCAGTAAGGTGTCTTCATCACTACACTCGCTCTACCCTACTTGCTAAAACAGCTGCAAACCATAATACTTAGAGATAACATATTAAATGTATCAAACATAATAGAACAATGTCTCAGGAAAACCTGAAGTAGCCCATTAATTGAGGGAAGAATACACTTACCTACACACTTATGCAACTTCAGATCTAAGATTGTGCTTTTTGATTTGAAAACAAAGGCAGAGGAAAGTTGAATCTTACCAGCTGTTTTACTCTAACTGCCTGTTGAGCATGGACGGACTGCGCAACAGTAGATTTGGGCTGAGTAATTTTAATACTGATAGGTGTCCCAATGACAGATTTCAAAGGCTGAAGAGGAGTTGTCGTTGTGGTTGCTACCGGAGATGCAAAGATAGGTTTCACAGCCTGGAGAGAGGTTGTGGCCACTGCAGACATGGGGACTGGATTTGCAAGTTGAAAAGGGGCTGACACTGGCTTAACAGTCTGGAGGGAGGCAGCTGCTGTTGTCACCCGTATAGTGGAAGGGACTGGCTTGACAGTCTGAGCACCTGTGACCACTGCAGAAGCAAGGACTGATTTTACGGGTTGAAGAGAGGTTGTTGCCAGAGCTGAGGTGGTCGCTACTGTGGAGGAAGTTGGGGCTGTCGAGATACAGGTAGAAACAACTGCTTGGATTGGAGCCTGCTGCTGCACACACTGCTGGATAAAACTCTGAGCATTGGGCATTAGCTGCCGTAAGGCAAGCATACTTTTCTAGGAAAAAAGAAAAAAAAAGCAGTTGATCAGAATACTGTGAATACCTTACACAAGTATAAGAACTGTATTACTTTTCAACTGATTTTCAAAGTGAATCTTGAAGACAATGAGTTATTTTTCAAAATTACATACAACTCCTGTCAAAACAAAACAGCATGCATAAATGCTATAGTTATAGCATATAATGTGCAATCGTCAGAAGTTATTCACTGCTTTCCTCCATGGAATAAGCCCCATCTGATATTCAATTAATTAAGTTTCCTTTTAATTAGTTACCTTTCATTTAGTAACATGGATTGCAGCCTAGTTTCACAATGAGAATAATATAATTATATTCTTTTGATCTTTGTTTAAAAAACAGCAGCTAATTCATGGCATTGTGTTTATTTTCTATTAAATAAATGTATTCTATTCATACAAAAGCAAAATTCTCTGACAATCTATAAGATTAAATATGGGTGACTCACCAGGGTAGTTTCATGCTTCCTGCATGAAATATGCCTATCCATTCCATTTCTGATATTTGTATATGAAATATAATTTATAACAATCATTTATAAAATTCTGGGGTCCACTAAAATTTTAATTTCATCCTGGAAGGGAATAGCCCTAACATTCTTTATTTCCCCAAATTATCGGACAAAAAGCTTACCCTGACTTAGAGTTACATTTAATTTTGAAACTGAATAATGCATTATCTGCGTTGTTGGCTGGTGGATTTGGTTCAGATTTCCTAAATTAGATTCTGATAAACCTTCTTAGTAAATCTCCACAAAACTTTTAATGAGAACTTCAAAGAGAGCAGTCAGTGGAAGTTTCTCTTTCTAAGGGATCACCTAATTATGCAACTCTTAATATATGCTTCCACGTTCTCATATTAGCAAGCTTCATCATTTAGTTAAAGTACTTCAGTTTTTGCTCTATTCTATTTACAAATTGTTTTTCCTTTTCAAAAAACAAATGGTGTAAAGCATTCACTTAAGTTCCACATGCAATTAGCATTCGGGGGCATTATTATTCTGTGTTACAATTATTACCATATAATAAGGTCTAATGTTTCAATATGCTTTCTGTCTTCAATGAGTATATATGTTTAGCATCTTCAGTTTATTTGCTTTGAGTTCTCCCTCCCATCATAAGGCATAGTCTTGCTCATTAAAGGTACATCTACACAGCAGCGTTATTTCGCAATATCCGATGTTATCCCAAAATAACAAAGAGCATGTCTACATTGCAAGCCATTATTTTGAAATAATGGTGAGCTGGAGGACTTCCTTTACTCCTTGTAAAATGAAGGTTACAGGAGTCAGAGTAAGAAGTGTGTTCTTCCTTGGACTTTCTGCTGCGTAGGCAGCACCAAGAGCCAAATTAAGCTATTTCAACTTCAGCTATGCAATTGATATAGATGAAGTTGCATAGCTTAATTTGAGTTTTGCACCCTGCTGTGTAGACACACCCTAAGAGTAAGTTTTACTGACATTCCTTGGGTTAATTAGGGTTGATTTTTGCCAACATTGTTACACTGGCAAAAGCACTAATGTAGATGCCACTATACTTCCTAGCTTTTTCCAGATGAGGGAGCCAGAGTGTGCATGTTTGGAGGAAAGCTATAGAAATATACACAGCAGTATACTAGTACTAACTACATCCACAGAGTGGAGATTGCCGCTTTAATTATACTAATATATTGTAAACATAACAGCATAATTAAGTATAGATAAGCTCTAGCTGTAACAAAAGAACAAACTGAGATGTCTGGCTAGTTTTCACCTTTTGCTGGCTATAATGTTTGAGGTTTCAGTGGCTAGGATGATCCAAAAGATCTACAGAGTTTTCTTCATAGACTACTTAAACCAATGAGTCTAAATTTAATAGCTAGAGGAATACCCTCCAAACTTTCAGCTATGTAACATGTACAAGTTAAAAGTTACATTACACTGAGATTTAAAGGCATTCCAGCTGTGGACTTCTTGAAGATTAAAGAAAAAAAAGTATCTAGTCTATATGCCAGTGTTGCTTATATTTATACTGAAAAGTAAACAGGTTAGCAATGAAAACATTTTTGTATGTTACACATTAAGAATGTCTAAACTTAAGTAACATAAATAACCTCAAATAGGATAAGAAACTAGAAACAGCTCGTATCCATGACAAAGGTGTACTGTGTTTGAACATGAATGTTAAGAATTGCTTTAGATTATGTGTTTACAGCCCACTGAGTACTTCTCACCAAATCAAATGTTATTCATCATTGTTTAACTAGTTATGATCCACAGGATTTCATCCACATAAACCTGGTTTATACTGGCTGCAAAGTCATGGTTGGCATGTCAGCTAATTAACCTCTTTCAAGCTTTCACACAAGTAAGTTTTTCCATCAGAGACCAACCTATATGCAGTTAAAGTGCTCGTTTCAGTTATCATGCTATGTTCATTTCATAAGCTATGAAGTGAGAATTTATACACAGTAGAATTTCAAAATTACCAATAGCAGAGCTACAAACTGACCAGTCAACCACACACTTCATTTGGAACTGGAAGTGTGCAATCAGGCAGCAACAGACAAAAAAAAGCAAATACAGTGCAGTACTGTGTTGAAAGTAAACTATTAAAAAAGTAAAGGTAAAGCAGCATTTTTCTTCTGCATAGTAAAGTTTCAAAGCTGCGTTACATCAATATTCAGTGTAAATTTTTAAAAAAAACCCATAATATTTTGTTCAGAGTTACATACGTTCTCCATTCCCCCAGTGCTCCATATCTGAGGTTTTAGTCAGAGAGGAAAATGTTCTAGAATAGTAGAGATGAAGTAACTGCATATTTTACTGTAATTGGGCAAGCTGCAACCCCGCACTATAAAGTCACTGTAGAAAGCCCTTATTCTGCATAAATGCCCTTTGCAAAAGTTATAAGAAACGCTCAAAAATGAGAAGAAATGGTATTACTTAAGCTCACAAATGCCAAGTTTTACATTAAGCACTGTACAGTGGCACTGACTGAAATACGCAAGCTAACTAACAAGAAGTTAGAGGGTGTGATGGATAAGAGGAGTGCTAGCCAGCACTCAGTGACTAAAAAGTTAAACTTAGGTAATTAGCAAGGGTGTTGGCAGGGAGCCAGAAGAACCAATGAGATACAGTGCTGAAATCTGATTTGGATACAGATACCTGGTCTACTCTTCCTTTGTGTTTTCTAAGTAAAGGACTGGAGAAAGCAGATGCACTAATCAGAATTACCGTGCCTATAAGAAATATTGGATGTGGGAATGAACTGGGCCTTGAAGTACAGATCGACATGGATCATTAGTACAGTGAAAAAATGTATATTTAGTCATGATCAGGGTATTTTTCTTTGTTTTGGTTGTTAGGTTACACTTGTGTAAACCTATGCCTTCCCTCCCCATTCACTGAGAGATGTTCTGTGTTTTAATTTATTTCACTCAGTTGCTTTGTAACACTAGCAACTAAGTATGCTTTATCAAGTCTATCTTTGTTTAAAAAAAAAAATCACCCTTTTTAAGGCAATGATTTGAGTCGTGTCCTGGAAAGAAAGAGGAGGTCTGTCTGTGTGCATGCCTCAGACTAAGAGGGCAGCTACCAGAGGCTGCAGTTGTTTTCTCTTTCAAGCTCTTTTGTGGTAAAGAAGCTTGGGGGTACCCCTCTGGAAGAAGTCCAAGTGCTTTCTTCCTGGGTTCACTTAGTGAAATAAACTTACCCCCCGCCTCAAAAAAAGTCAGTGAATCTGACTCCGGGGAGTTTTTGTAAGCAGAGCCTATAGAGGCAAGGTATGTAAGGTCTCTTGTGGGCCCCCATCTTCTGCACTCAGAGAGCCAGAGTGGGGAACAGCCCTGACAGTGTTACCATTGAAAGATATTAGCTCAATAGTTGACAAATTACCTTAGTTTAAAGAACTAAAGTTACTATCCAATAAAGTTTGCAAAGTAGTACAATATGCTGGAGAAACAGAAGTGGCAATCCTCTCACTGCCTAACCCAGTTCTGCCATGTTGCTGTTCTCTCCTAGGTTTTGAGATCTTCGCTCTGTACTATGTCTATACTAGGTGAGCAGATATATAAGTTTCATGCACACAATAGCTTTGGATACAAGTGCCTCTGTGTACAGCTGTGCAGAGAGAATTGTTTTCATGAGTGGTGCAGGTGTTCACTGACTACTACTTAAGTCAGATCTTTGCCTTATAATAGAATGAATCCCTTGGGAGAACATGATTCACTGCTAATAAAAAAAATTATCAGGCTTTAGATCAAATTGGCTGAATGAGGTTAGGGAATTGTCCTGGACTTTTTTTCTAGGTTGTAGTACCCTGGCTGGACAGTTCCTGTGCAAAATTTTTTCTTCCAGCTCATACAGGTTGAACCTTTCTGGTCCGGGACACTGTGGTCCAGCAACATCCATGGTCTGGTAAGACTATGGATGTTGCCGGACCAAAGAGCCCCTGGACTCCCAGTGGCAGAGGTTGCGGAGCCTGCCAAAAGAACACATGGAGCTGGCGGAGCCTGGTACCCCTCAAGAGCCCAGAGGCCTGAATTTCCCTGGTTAGGCCAACTCCCTTGTCCAGGACCAGACAGATCCTGTGGGTGCTGCACCAGGGAGGTCCAACCGGTAGTTTAACTATAGATAGCAATGGAACCTAAAGACAGACAATACTCACTTTTTAACAATAGCACTGTTACTATTATTCCATCAGAAATACCTAAATGTGCAACTTTATTCAGCTCTGCAATGAGCTGATTACAATTTTCACTACGTTTGCATGGGTATTAAGTTTTAGAACAACTGTAATACGATTCCCCACAAATTAGTGCTAAGTATAGTAAGAACAGCTTCTAGCATTGTATCAGCAAAAACATAAGCTCTGGGATGATCTACGTTAGTTCTGTAAGAAGGGAGCATGTTTTATATCGGTTAGTTTTCTTGGCTAGAAGTATTATTGTTTCACTCCCTGAAAACTGGATCTGCAAGCACTTTGGTAAGTGAACTGAAAGATTGTATATTTTTGTTGTTGCTTCTTCAGTAGAGTACCCATGTCCTTCACTGAAGTTCAGTTCTGCAGCTTTTTTTACTGATACTCATTTGTGATAGAGGTCCCTCTACCTGATAGCAGTAAGATAGTGGGAGCCCTGGGCAGGGGTAAGATTAACTTACTTCCTCCGAGCAGCAAAGTCACAGCTATTTCATCAAAAAGACTACCACGCATTAGCCCAAAGGTCCCCCCCCCCCCCAACCAGATGGCAACTTTTCAAAAGTTTTGTAAACAAGTATCGCTCTGTTAACACTTTAGATTAACAGTGAATGAATTTACACATCTGTCTGATTTGTAACTATTTGTGATCAGTGTCTTTTGCATTTCTTGCTGCTCAGATAATGAAACAGAAATGACTTCATTTTACTATCAGGTTCTTAACACAGCAATGGATTTCAAGCCTTATAACTGAATATTAGGGAATTAACTTTTTATAAGTCCCCCCCCCC
>CM057846.1:69605212-69618978 GCA_030068395.1 Apalone spinifera
CCCCCTTGCTGCCTCTATTAGATAAGAGGCAGCAAGGAGGGGGGGAGAAGGGGGAAGTGACTAGTCAACTAGTCCTTAACATCCTTATTTTGGACCAAATGCTATAAGCTGTGATGTTGGAAGTGGGATGTAACAATCAAAAGAAAGGGATTAGTAAGGAAATGGTTGACAGACAACACTGAGGCATATTTTCTGCTCACTAAGTTTGCTATAGATGTGACTTAATAGATTTGTCACTGATATAATTTCAGACTCATATTGCAAAAGATTTTCTTTTTTAAGATGTAACTACTACAAACTTGAGAGCCACCACACAAACATACCTTAAGGAAAGGAACCAGATATGGTTGCGGAGAAGACTTGAGTTCTACATAGAGCTTTTTTGTAAATTCTTCTGGTTCAATTTTTGCTTCCTAAAGAGAATAAGGAAAACCTTTTATATGAAGTTGATGCAACCATAAATAGAAATAATTTCAAATTATACCTAAAAGGCAAGAGAAGACATCCCATTTTATTGGAATTCCAAAGACCACAGAGTTCTTGAGTATCAGACTTCCCAAATAGTTTTATTCATGTGATTTTTAATCCTCACTGATGTCATAGTAGTTAAGTTAAATATTGTATTAGTTTCCTTTATTTCAGCTCTGAACAGTTAACCACTTTACAAGAGCACCACACCGCAGGGATTAGGATCCCGGGGCTGCCACCAATCTGTTTTAATGTTAGCAGCAATATATTAACAATAAGACTAATGGTTGATTGATTGATCATTTAATATTTTACCTCCCCAATGTAAACCAGATTTGCAGTGCCACCAATGGAGGTATATAGTTTCTAGAGTGAAAGTAAGCAACTGCAAATAAGTCATAGAAAACAAGAGAAAATTAAAAGAAAATGCAACTGACGGAGTATGGAATGAGATGACACAGGGAAGGACCTATCCATCCACAAGTCAAATGTATGAAGGCTTCTATCAGGGAGAATCTGAAACCAATTGAATTTAACTCTCAATCCCATATGCTAGCACTGTCAGATTACAAAAACAGGTTATACACATTTTTACAAACCCCGCCCTCCCCGCGAGGTATACATGTCCGCGGGGTATACAAGTTTATTTTTTACTTGACTATGCTGCCCTCTGTTCCCCCCGCCCAGAGGAGGGTGGGCTGCGCCGGGCTGTGGCTGCGCGGAGCCTGTGTGTGAGCGCAGCTCACCTCCCGCAGGCCGGACAGCTCGCCTGAGCTGCGCTCTACATTCCCCTCACTAGCAGCAAGTATATGCAATTACCTTAAAGTAGCGTATACAACCCGCGGATTATACACATCTGCAGGTTATCTAAAGCTTTTTACACATTCAGGAAAAAGCGTGGGTTATGCACGGGTGCAGGTTATGCATGAGTAGGGATTATATACACTAATTTACGATACTTTGACAGTTGATTAGTTCAGTACACTGAATGAAGCAAAAAGGTTCTGTGTAAAAAAATTTCACGTGACCATCTAATTAAAGCCTGAATAATGCATATGCACAAAAGGGGCAAAATTAAGGTTGCCAGAGTTCAGATTTCCCATGCGTTTTTTTAGTTTGAGTGCCTGACTTAACAACCTAAGCACTGTTTATGAATTTAACTTGAACAGAAAAAACAAATAAGGATAGCGGTGGAGAGGGAGATAAAAAGAATAAGCTAACTTATGCAAAGCACTTTGCAAAGTAATACCTTAAATATTAAATACGGCTACAAGAAGATTTTGAATAAAAAAAAAAAGAGTCTTACCAACAGATGCTGTACCAGATTCTTCACATTCTGTCCCATTTCTGGGGCTTGAGGCCCACTAGATGCCAGCTTTATTAACGTTGCAAGAAAATTCTTGCATTTCTTCACATTCTCTAGCATTTCCTGGTTGTGGAACCAAAGGAAAAAGTTACACACTGCACTGACTTTCAACCTCAGCAGCTTAGATATAGTAATATTTTAAACTACTTGTTTGCCTTACTGTGGAAGTGTTGGGCTGTGCTACTGTTGTGCCCTCTGCTTTCACAGAGGTTGCCTGTTGGGAGACAGATGGTGCAGGAGGTCCTGAAACAGGAAGCTTTACAGGTGTTGCAGTCCCTGGAGGTTTTACGGCAGTAACTGTCATGACACTGTTAGTTGCAGCTGCTGTCTGAAGGAAAAAAAAAGTGAAGACTTGTTTTACTGATACCTTCCCAACTTCACAAACATGTGCCATGTACTGCTATAGTGTAAGCAGTATTTTTTCTTGTCATCAAGTCACTCCATATGACCACACAAAATTAAACATCTGTCTCAAACTTGCAAGGATAATCATTAATATGTGCTTTATGTACTGCAAATTAATCTGATTCAAACTAAAAAAAAAAAAAAAAAAAAATCAGTCTTGTTTTCTCCAATTAATATGTTCCTCCTTCCTTCAGAGTCAGTCATGTTGCTTGTGATCTCTCCAGAATAAAAAAAGTGAAGGTAATTAACTTTGAGTTTTTAAGCTGAATTCAACTTCCTCATCTGTTCTCTGCACTCTACACTGCACAAACGAGTGTAGTAGTAAAAACCCATCTTTCAATGCAGTAAACAGGCATAACTGGAGACATATCAATTACAGACCTGTTGAGTAAGGAAGAGCTACACTGGCTTTGTTTTAAGAGGTCATTTCTCAGAATCAGAAAAAAATTCCTGAACAATTTATGACCTATGCAATCATACTTTCAATTTCTCTTTTCATGTCTTTACTGCAAGCAGGCATGTCTCCAGGTAGCTGTTAAACATCTCAAGCTGATCCATCCGATATGGAAGAGGCGAGAAATTTCAAGAAAGCATGCCAGCTTAGCTTTCTGTTGCTGGTACGCTTTAACAGCTCTCTACAGGATCTTTGCCACCACTGGCTATTCAAAGGAACCGGCTCAACAGATTTATGACCATAGGGAGGTTGACCAGGCAAGAGAATCTCAGACACCGAGGGGAAGGAGTCAGGAAGCCTACCTTAATCTAAAAAAGTGACATGATTTTATCACCTGCCTCTTGAACTTCACTACTTTTGACAGGATGCTCATTTTTAGTGTGGACAATGGAGAAGTTAACAAAAATGATAGATCTTGTACGAGTGGCTTTTACCTTGCCTATTTGGAAAAGGTTTGTAGGCAGAGCAGTTGCTCTCTTGGAATCACAGTACCCCAGGATGATGCTATTAGATAGTCAATGTTATTCTCCCCAGAAGGGATCACAAGAAAGCCTGCGCACTTTGGGATGAGAAAAGAGGGAGGCATGGCATTCAAGTTTTAAGAACATTAAAGCTGAAACACCAGAGAAAGAAGAATACCTCTGTAGCCAGGATGGATTATTGAGTTGGTAATATATTTATTGTAGGGATGTAAAAGTGTAATTGATTAACCAATAAGCAAAAGCTTATAGGTTAATGCTATAGACTACACGCATTCCACACTCCTGCGCTTGCCAGGATTTTTTTTTTAGCAGGCAGTCAGACAGGCAGCCCAGCTCATTTCCAGCTTATGCTGGATCTGGGAGCTTCGACCATCCCCTAAACAGGGGCTGCTGCCACCCCGCACAACTGCCTCTATCAGAGGCAGCAGCACAGGGCAACAGTACAGGCCCACAAAGGGAGCTGAGTTTTAAACTGGTTCCCCTTGCAAACCAGCTCCAACCTGGCACTCTGTGCTGCTATCGGATACAGTGGCAGTAGCGTGGAGTGGCAAGGGTCTTAGGAGTGAGGCCGGGGCACACTGGCTGCTGGCCCTGCCCCCAGGGACTATAGAATAGTCAACTAACCAATTAGAATTCATGAGGTTACTTGACTATTCGATTAACTGATATTTAACATCTCTAATTTATTGCAGAATATATTGTGCTAGTAGTTTTACACACTATTGACTACAGTATGTAGTCTTTTAAGTACAGGTAAAAGCTAAACTAAGAAGTGGGTTGTGCTCACAAAAGCTCATGACACTATATATATATATATTTTTATTTGATCTTTAAGGTGCTGCAGGACTAAGGATGTTAAGAAGTGGGTAACTGACTAATCATGTACTCTATACAGTTTGGATTGAGTACACGATTAGTTGATAAGCTGCAGCTCTGCAGTTTATATGTAGTAGGAGGCATGCCCGGAGCCCAGCTCCTACTACATTTAAGCTGCAGAGCCACAATGGGGGTAGGTCCGAGACCCGGGGCAAGGTGGGATTCGGCAGTTGGCTAACAGCTGGCTCTTTCTACATTTAAAAGGCAGAGTTGCAGTGGGGGACTTGGCACGAGCTGGGACTGCTGAGACCCAGCTCACATCAGGTCCTCAGCTGCCGCTCTTCCTCCCGCCCTCACCCCCCGCATGCACACTGTGGAGATGGTGCTGCAGCTAGAGAGAATAATTTAAATGATTAAACAGATTGATCATTTTAACTAAGTAAAATATTAATTTACATACAACACAAAAGGTTTCAATGTTTTCTTTATTTATGGCAGGAGCAGGGAACCTTTTTTGGGTTGGGGGCCCACTGACCCACAGAAAAATCAGTCTGGGACCACACAAGTGAGAAGCATCACTCCAAAAAACCCACAACACTCCCTGATGTGGCGCCCAAGTGAAACACCTCACTCCCTGATGCTCCAGTCCTATGATATGGGGGGGGAGGGGATAGGGGTGAGCAGGGAGGACAGGTTCAATCCTCTGGGATTCCAGGGTTAGTGGATTTTGTGGGCCCCCCCAGGCTCTGGGCTGAGGATAAAAATGAGGTGTTCAGTGTGTGGGACAGAGCTGACAGCAAGTGGGATAGGGATGGCAGTGCAGGATCCACACAGGAAGTGGGGTTCAGGAGGATGTGAGGTCTGGGTGGGAAATAGGGGGCAGAAGCAGGCTGGGAGTAGGGTGTCCAGTGGGGGGAGGGAGCAAGAGAGGATGCAGAAGCAAGAAGGGGGTGTCGGGTCTTGGGAGTGAATGAGGGGGGTTGGGGTGCAGAGGTCTGGACATGGGGGGGGGCGAGGAGGAAAGGACACTTCCCTGGCTTTGCACCTCTGTTGTTCCTATCAGCCAGTCCATGGCAGAAGCAGGGAAAGCCTCTGGCCATGATGTCACTGCGCTGCCGTTCCCCTGGTGGGGTAGATGGAGGGCTGAGCTCCGCCCCTCTCATGCTGCAAAGAGGCCATGCTGACCTCCAGCCTGGCAGTTACCGCTCCAGCTTCCTGCTCTGAGGGCTTGGGGGCGGGGGGTGGGAGGTGAAGAAAGCCCCAACTTTCACCCACCAGACTGACTTACTGAGAGCAGCAGAGCAAGGTAACCTGGGGCATTGAAATACACAAGCTAGCAACTTAGGTGCAAGGCTGCTCTTGGATATTTCATTCTCGTAGCTGCCTCTTGTTCAGCTTTCATCTGGGAAAAGAAACCCCAGAATGATCCTCCGAGCAGTAAACTGGACCTGGTGCTGCAGCCTTGCAGCTGCATGGCAACTGTGAGGCTGCAGTGGCAGCAAAGGCTCCCCATTACATGAGGGAGAAGGGGTAGCTGAGCTCAAGCTGTGGACCACTAGTGGTCCATGGACTGCACTTTGAGAACCACTGGCTTAGGCTTACTGGGTAGTTGACTACTCGAGTAGTCACTTACATTCCTATATGGAACTACTGTTTAAGTGATTTTAACTTAGCATTGTATCTCCCCATATTAATTTTTCTTGCTGATGATGCCATGCTTTGTTTTTACTTCTTTTTGGTCTTCTGATGTTGTCAAGACTATTGCTAGCAAGCAGGGTATTTGATACTGGCAAGTTCATATGACAGTTATAGAATAACTCTCTTGGGCTCCCCTCTTTCCTTTGTCAGTGGCAGTTCAAGACAAGCTTGGATGTTGCTTCACTGGCTGATTCATGGCCAGGCGCAGGGGAATGATCCTGCAGTGGCAGGAGCACTTTATACTACATATTTATTCAGGATTTCTGAGAGAGGGCAAGAAGATTTTCCCTTTTGCACAATGGTGTTTAGATTTCAGTCCTTTAGAAAACTGGCCGTTTATAAGGCTGCTTCTGTACAAGAACCTGTCATTATTCAGACAGTGATCTTTCTTGCCTAATCAGACAGACAGAGTGACCAGGAATTTTGGGGTTTTAAACCAAAAGCCTCTAAGCACCCTTTCATAAAAGGATGTGCGGTATCCATGTTTGTCAGCTGTTTCTTATGGAAAATGTAAAACCTTAACTGACCAAACATGCCAATAGCAAACTGAACAGAAGAGGGATACAAACTACAAAAGGATGGCAAAATTAAAACAGTGGGGGAGAGGTGTGTGTGCCAATGAAGTGAGATTTGTTACCAAACAAAGACACAAAATTAAATATAGGGATGGAGGATGGGGCAGCAAGGACCAAAATAAGAAGCTTCACCTATAAGATTAAACAAATTTATCTTCCCCTACTGCTAGCCTATCTTCCTGTAGCCAGCCATGGTGTGGGATCTGGAGCAGAGAAGTCCATGAGAGGATCTTTGTCTAAAGAGATCACCAGCATATGAGAAGGTTTGCAAGTGCTTGTAATTAGATCAAACTGAAGAACAGCAATGCAGAACACCCATCTCTGTTTTTGATGGATGCATTCTTCCCCGATGAGTATAAATAAATTAGGCAATATTAAAAATGAAGCCACTGCCATATTTTTCTCTCCCCCCCCCCCCAGCTGTGCTTTTTCATTATGGGGGAAAGACTCTCCTCAGTCTCTTTTTATGATATCATAAGCAGATCTTGTTGCCAATATGTGAGCATCTGCAAACAGCAGAACAGTTTTGAAAGGCAAATCTGTTAATTATGGCTGTAAGCTAAGAAATCTTTTTCCTATCAGCTAGAACTCACAGCCAATGGGCCTGCTTAGCTACTCTGGACTTTGAACTCAAGTCCATTTATACTGTCTTTTCATGATGCGAAAGAACTGAGTTAACATGTCAGACTCCCCTCAAGCCAACCTCCCCACCCTGGTGGCTTCTTTGCCACCTAGATAGAGAGTATTTTAGTACAGAATGGATTAGTTTGCTAAATTCAATGTTTATTCAAGGTTTTTTGTTCCTTCAGAACCGAGATAGGTAGCCCTGTACAGAAAACCAGGCTATGAAGTACAAGAGATTCTTTCAAAACAAGACGACAGTACTGTTGTGGATATTGAACCACTATACTGAGACAACTGTTTCTGTTCAAATAGCTAGATAGAAATTTATTTAAATTCCATAGCAATGTTTTTAAAATCAGATAGTACATACAAGCTACTGCCACTCTGTCTACAATCATCTAGTGTTACTGTAGCCATGTTGGTGCCAGAGAGAAAACGTGCATGAGGGACTCTCCTATTGTACTTACTTTTGTTAAGAGACACAAACTTGCGAGCTCACACTGAACTCCTCACACTTCTCTCTAATCTAGATGATTGGCTTTCCTAAACTGTTTGGACAACCAGGTAAAATTTTAAACATTATATAATCTTCATTTTTATGTGGAAAAATATTTGAGAATGACTCACAGATAGCTAAAGAAAAAAAGCTAAAGACATACCTGTACTACAGCAGGTCTTTGATCAGTAGATGCAACTGAATTTGTTGTTTGAGATACTGTTTTCACAGGAGTCGCTACTACTTTTTTTAGTAAGTTGGTGCCAGTGTTCTTAAAAATAAGACAGAATATTCTAAGATACAGGAAGCATAAAATAGTAGTTCAGTTCATCAGTACAGTTGCAAACATTACCTAAATTAGAACTTCCTCTTGCCCAAGGCAAAATTCTAAAAATATTCACTAATTTAATCCATGAATTTGGAAATGAGTGTGCAGGTGTAAATAAACCTACATTATAACACACTAAACAAAATAGTTTAGGCATGTTTACTGTTTAGTTCAGAAGTAATCAGATGCTGACCGCGTCATCAAGAGAAATACTCCAGTTACTCTTCATTGTAGTATGTCCATATCTGCATGGTTCATACATTAAGGCTAAAATTCTCTACTTTCAGCTATACACATAGAATCACAGAAACTTAGGGCCATCAAGTCCAGCATGTCTACTGAGGCAGGATGAAGTATATTTAGACCATCAATGATTGTAGTTTGTCTAACCAGTTCCTAAAAACATGGGTGCAACATTCTCCCTTGGAAACTTCTACTAGTGCTTAATTATCCTTACAGTTTAAGTTTTCCTAATATCTAGCCTAAACCTCCCTTGCTGCAGATTAAACCCATTATTTCTTGTCCCACCTTCAATGAACATGGAGAACAAGTGATCAGAGTACTCTTTACATCCTCGGTCTTCTTGTCTTAATCCTAAACATGCCTAGTTCTTAAAACAGCATTCAAACAAAAAAGTAAAACTTCAGAGCCGACAAGTCCACTTGGTCCTACTTCTTCAGCCAATCATTAAGAAACAACTTTGTTTGCCTCTTACTTACTATAAATGTAATCTTATTTACACTGTCACCTGAAAGTGAGACCAGGCATTCACATGGTACTTTTGTAGGCGCAATTGCAAGGTATTTACATGCTAGATATAAACATCTGAATGCCTTTTCATGCATTGTCCAACAGTCTAGAGGACATGCTTCCATGCTGATGACTCATTTAAAAATGTATGCATTAAATTTGTGCATTATCTCCTGCAAATGCAAACAAACTTATCTACCTGAGCGATTGACTGAACAGGACATAGGACTGAGGGGACTTGCAGGATCTAAAATTTTAGAGCCTTTAAGTTTTTTTAACATACTTCTACATTTTTAAGTTCAACTTTCATGAGAAAGATTGCACTATAGTACCTGTATTAGTTGAACTGAAAAATACTATTTTTACAGACAAAATCATATTTTGATTAAAAGTAAGTTTGCATGATATACTTTAATTCTGTGTTGTAAATGAAATCAATATATTTGAAAATATCAAAAATATTTAAATAATTGGTCTTCTATTAACAGTGCAGTTATTCCCGATTAATTTTAACTGCTTCTCAGGACTATTAAAATTGTATGTCATAAAAGTTCTCTCAAATGAATTTTATAATCCAGGGTATGCTTTCAATAGGCTTTATACAATCAGATTTGTATTTTTTAATAATTTCAATTGATTGATATATTTAAGATTTTTCATTCATCAATTTAATTTTTAGTTTCAAGAAGATATGGAGTAGAGGAGTCAGATTAGGTCAGGAAGTTAATGACAGATTCCAAAATGGAAAGCTTTATAATATACAAAATAAATATTTTTAAATCTAACTCTCGTACAAGTAGCATTTTTTAAATGTTGCCTATCTGTAAATTCAGATTATAATTGATGGAAATATTTTAGTCAGTTTGTGTATACACAGTGAAGCTAATGTTTACTGATAATCTAAACTGGCAAAGTCTAGTTTTTTAGTATGAAAATAAGATACAGTGACATTCATTCTTATGAAAAATGGAGGCTTTCAAACAATGTTTAATGAATCTTCTACAATGCTTGCAAATATGAAGTTATAAATACATCACATTAAGAAACATAATATTGTACAGTTACTGCAAAATCAAGCAGCTTGAACTTTTTTACCTGTATAGTACAAATCCTGACTGAAGGTGTGCTGGTAGGTATCGATGGTCTTGTACCTGTGTTATTTTGTGTCTGGCTCTGTGCTCGAGCTATTGCTTGTTGAGATACTAACATTAGTTGACCATTGTTACTTCTTATAAGAACTGTACCTGTTGACAAGAAGAATCAGACTTAAGAGGAATTATTGCACTGAAGACTACCTAAGAATTTTTAAAAATTGTATTGCAAAGAACTGAGTTAAACGTGATATCAATATCCCAGCAAAGTGATGAAAGTGAGGAAATGCAAGGGCTAAGGTTTGATGAGCAGTCAAATTGGCTGTCTTGAAATTTATGAGGGGGAACATGATAGCTGTTTTCAAGTATCTAGAAGGGTGCTACAAGGAGGGAGGAAGGAAGGAATTAGGATTTTATGATTCTATGTAGGTTTCATGACCATGGTATTATTTAATTATTATAGTCAGACAGCAACATTAAATAAAATAGCAACACATTTAATATACCACATACTGCATTTTGATTTTAATTAGATGCTGTTGGGATTTTCTTCTTTTCCAAGGATATTTGTTTTTGTTTGCTTGGGTTTATTTTTTTTTTAAAAGGTATAAAGAAAATCCAGAGCAGACTGGTTGGGCAGCACTTGCCCGTTCAACTGTCTGGCTTGGAGAGCTGAAGAGCTTTTATAGATGTTAGCACTTAACTCCCTGAACCAACAAATGTGCACTTATACATAAATGAACATAAGCATGCACTTACAGTTTAGAGGAAGCTTGCAATGGAAACTGAAATATGCAGATTGCTATTTATTAAAAAGCAAAGTACCTCCCAGTGAGAACCATAGCCCTTGCTGAAGACTTTCAAAATAAGTTTAAAATTTTCACACAGGCTCAAGAGATTTTATTTAGACATGCAAGACAGACATCCTGCTTTCTTTGATAGGGGAAGTCAACAAGTACAGAGGAGCACTTGGATTGGACAGAGACATCCCTTAGGGAAGGGTCTATTAATAGAGATTCTCTATTTCCTGGGAGGAGAGGATGGAAGATGATAAAATATGGGCAAGATCTGCTGAGAAACAGTCAAATAAAAAGGATCCGATTCATCACTTCATGTAATGGCAGACAGCTATAGTGACAAGTTTTTAAAGCACTTTATACAAACTCTAGAATTCTAAATAATAAGATGGGTGAACCAGAGTGCCTTGTTTTGCACAAGGATAGCGATATAATAGGCATCACAGAAACTTGGTGGAATGAGGATAATCAATGGGACACAGTAGTAAAGGATGTTAAGGATGAGTCGACTAGCCGATTCCCACCTTCCCCCTTGCTGCCTCCATCAGACAGATGCAGCAAAGGTGGGAAAGAGGAGGTACTTCAAAGCAGCAGCGCCACATGGAGTCCAAGGTCAGCTCCTTGAAGCGTTGCCCTTTTGATATGCCAAGGTGGCATGTCAAAGGGAGAGTGCCACACAGCTGATCCCTGGAATGCACATGGAACCTGGCGTCAGCTGGGGAGTCCCGTTGGCACCAGGCTCCATGTGGACGCTTCCACTTTGAAATGCACAAGAGCCCCCGCTGGGAGCCCGGAGTAAGCAGGACTTCCTGCTGGCCCTGGGCTGCACACGGAGTTTCGCAGTCCTCCTTTGAAATGTACAAGAGCCCCAGTGGGAGCTCTTCTGCGTTTTAAAGTAGAAACATCCACATGGAGCCTGGGGCCAGCAGGGAACTCCCCAGCTGACCCCAGGTTCCATGTGCATTCCAGGGATCAGCTGGAGTAGTCGATGGAAATTCCATCGACTACTCGATGAGTAAATTACTCGCTATTTAACATCCTTAACAATAGTAACAGGAAGAAAATACATTGGAATGATAAAACAAAATGAAATAAAAATCTTAAACTAATCTTAAGCCAAATAGTTCCATAGAATCTTTATAAATAGTAATTCCATGCTCTAATATCAATAAAGCAGTAGAGATATATTACTGATCACCTGACCAGGATGGCAATAATGACTGAGAAAGGCTAAGGAAGATTAGAGAGTCTCAGAGAGGTAGCTGTGTTAGTCTGTAACTTAACAAACCCACAAAAACCAGTGGTCCTGTAGCACTTTAGAGCAGGGGTGGAAAATAATTTTTGATGGGGGGGTCCACGCCAAGATTTTGGAAAATGATCTAAGGCCGCACTTTTCTGTGGAGGAGGTGCAGGGTCTAGGATGGAGGTTGGGTACAGAAGGGCACACAGGGTAAGGGACTGAGGTGCAGGAGAGGATGTGGGGTCTGAGAGGGAGTTTGGGTGAAGTGGTTGTGATCTGGGTCAGAAGATTGGGATGTAGGATGAGGGAGGAGGTATGGGTACAGAAGATGATTCTGGACAGGGGAAGAGATGTAGGAGGGGTTATGACATTGGAGGGAGTTGTGACCTGGGGCAGGAGGGTGTAGAGGGTTTGGAAGGTGACTTGGGTGACAAAGTTGGGGCGCAGGAGGGGTTGGGGTGCCAGAGGCAAGCTCTGGCTGGGAGATGCTTATCTAAGCATCTACTAGCCAGCCCTGCAGCTCCCCCAAAGCAGGCTGGGCTCCCTGCCTGCTGCAGCCCCAGACCGATTGAAAATGCAGGCTGATCCCTCCATGTGGTTCTCACAGCTCTGGGGAAGAAGGGGGAGAGGCTTGTGCTACCCCATCCCCCAGGCCAATCTCTCAGCTCCTATTGGCTGATTGTTTCCAGCCAATTGGAGCTGAGAGATTGGGTGGGGTCAGTTCCTGTTGGCCAGTTGTTTCCGGCCAACGAGCTGAGGATTGGGCTGGCGGCAGGGTGATCACATAAAGCTTCCCCCTCCCTCCAGAGGGGAGTCACATGAAGCAGCCCTGCATTTGAAACTGCAGCTGCTGTGTGTCTAAGGATCCCAGCAGGGGGTCTACAGGCCAGATCCAGTGGCTTGGCGAGAGATCTGGCCTGTGAGAAGTATCTTGCTCACCCCTGCCTCACAGACATACATATTTTATATATAACATATTTGTTAGTCTCTAAGGTGCTACAGGTTTGTTAAGGAGATTAGAGAGGTTATTAAAAACAACATAATAATGAGGGATTTCAGATATCCCTATACTGATGGGGCACACGTCACAGTGTAAAGTTTCTTGACACTTCAAATGATTGCTTCTTGGAGCAGGTGGTTTTGGAACTAGTGACCATACTATAATCAAATTTAAAATCCCTCTGGCGGGATGGAAACCACAGCAACCCAACACTATGGCATTTAGATTCAGAAAGGGAAACTAAACAAAAGTAAGGAAGTTAAACAGAAATTAAAAAGGTACAATGCCAAAAGTAAAATCTCTGCAAGCTTTTCAAAGACACCATAATAGAGGTTCAACTTAAACGTACACCCCAAATTAAAAAAATTTGGTAAGAGAAGCAAAAGACTGCTACCATGCCTTAACCATGTAAAAGAAGCAGACAGAGATAAAAGGAATTGTTTAAAAAGAGGAAGTTAAATCCTAGTGAGGAAAATACAAAGGAGCATAAACTATCAAATGAAGTGAAAAAATATAATTAGAAAGGCCAAAAAGGAATTGGAAAAACAACTAGCTAAAAACTCTGAAAGTAATAACTGGCTTTAAGTACACCAGAAGTAGGAAGCCTGCTAAACAACCAGTGGAGTCACTGGATGACCAAGATGCTAAAGCAGCATTCAATGACAATAAGGAATTGGGGAGAAACTAAATTAACACTTGGTTTAAGTCTTGAGGGCTGAGAATGTAAGGGAGACATCCAAACCTGAGCCATTATTTTTATGACCCAAATCTGAGGAAAAGTCCCATAATAAAGTGTCAATAGAAGAGGATTTGGAACAAACTGATAAACTAAACAGTAACAAGTCACCAGGACCAGATGGCATTCACCCAAGACTTCTGAAAAGAACTCAAATGTGAAACTGTGAAAATACTAACTGGTTTGTAACCTATCCTTTAAATCATGTACCAAATGATTAGAACATAACAAATGGGACACTATTTTTTTAAAAAGGGCTCCAGAGCTGATTCTAGCAATTACAAGCCAGTAAATCTAACTTCAGTACTAGGCAAATTGATTGAAACTATAGTAAAGGACAATTGTCAGACACAAATGAATGTAATTTGTTGAGGAACAATCAACATGACTTCTTTAAAGGGAAATCATGCCTTGATGTACTAGAATTCTTGGGGGGGGGG
>CM057846.1:69618988-69645152 GCA_030068395.1 Apalone spinifera
GGGTGTCAAGCACATGGAGAAGAGGGATCCAGTGGATATGGTATACTTTGATTTCCAGAAAGCCTTTGACAAGGTCCCTCACCAAAAGCTCTTAAGGAGAGTAAGCTCTCATGGGATACGCAGGAAGGTCCGCTAATGGACTGGTAACTGGTTAAAAGATAGGAAACCAAGGGTAAGAATAGATTATCAGTTTTCAAAATGGAAGGATGTTATGTCCATCAGGTGTCCATACTAGGGCCAATCCTATTCAACATATTCCTAAATGTCCTGGAGAAAAGGGTAAACAGAGATGATACCAAACTGCTCAAGATAGTTAAGTCCAAAGCAGACTGAAAACCAGGTGGCTGGGCAACAAAATGGCAGGTAAATTTTAATGTTGATAAATACAAAGTAATGCACATTGGAAAACAATCCCAGTTGTACATACAAAGGAATGGGGACTAAATTAGCTGTTACCACTTGAGAGATCTGAGTTAGTGGATAGTTCTCTGAAAACATCCACTCAATGTGCAGCAAGAGAGTCAAAAAGCACACAATGTTAGAAATGGTTAAGGAAGGGATGGAAAGTAAGATAGAGAATATCTTATTGCCTCTAAATAAATCCATGGTAAGCCCACATCTTGAATGCTGTGTTGCCTAATCTCAAAAGATATCATGGTACTGGAAAATTTTCATATGAGGAGAGATTAATAAAATGGGGACTTTTCAATCTTAGAAAAGTGAAGGCTAAGGGAGGGGAATAAGAGAAGTTTATAAAATCCTGACTGGGGTGGAGAAAGTAAATAAGGAAAAGTTATTTACTTGTTCCCGTAACAAGAACTAAGGGGTCACCAAATGAAATTAATAGGGAGCTGGTTTAAAAAACAAACAAAAGGAAGCTGTTCTTCATGCAAAAGCATGTTCTTCCTGTTGAACTCCTTGACAGAGGATATGAAGACCAGGTCTTTAACAGGGTTAAAAAAATAACTAAATAAATTCATGGAGGACTGGTCCATTAATGGCTATTAGCCAAGATGGGAAGGAGTGATATCCAGAGCCTCTATTTTCTAGAAGGTGGAAATGGGTGACAGCAAATGGATCACTTGTTGATTACCTATTCTGTTGATTTCCTCTGTGGCACCTGGCACTGGCCACTGTCAGAAGACAGGACGCTGGGCTAGATGGACCCTGGTTCTGAATCAGTATCGCTGCTCCTATGTTTCCTGTCTTTAAGTGAACTATTTTTATGCATTTCTTTCCCAGTAGCAACTCCCAATATCCACAACCTTTTCTCTAAAAAAGGCATTAAAATTGATCTCAAGGCATATTTAATAATGAAGCTGTCTCTCAGCTATCCATAGTAGTAAAATACCTGTACGCATAAGAAACAACTTAAATCAAGCATTCTGCAAATCTACATGCCTTGTGATACAAACCAGAATTGCTCAACATAAACTTTTTGCCTGAATTGCTCTGCCCTTGCTTCTTTTTTCCTCTCTTCTCCCTTCTGCCCCCTCCTTCCCCCCCACTCCTGGGCTGCACCAGGTACCCTCCGCCATTGAGACCAACCCCAGCCTCCTCACCCCTTCTCCTGAGACCCCACACCTCAGCCCACTCCTGCCCCCTCCCCACGACCAGACACCTAATCCCTGCCCGATCCTGCACTCTCACCTGCTCTTGCACCCTCCCTCCCGGCCAGACACCAACCCTGAAGCTCACCCCTGTTCCCGGCCCACTCATGCCCCCTCCCCCCTAACCAGATCCCTACCACCACAGAGGGACAGGGGAGTTGGCAAGCATAGCGAGCAGGGGATGCAGCCCCCTTGTGCAGTGGTTCCTAATCTTTTAAACTGTGGACCGGCAAACCCATTCACAAACTTTTGGTGGACCAGCAACATTTTATTTACATATTCATTATGGAAATAATGAATATGCAAATAAAATGTTGCCATTCCACCAAAAGTTTCTGAATGGGTTTGCCGGTCCATGGTATAAAAAGCCCCAGCCTCCAAAGCCACCCCCAGGTCCAACCCTAACCCCTAAAGCTCCCCACCCCTCCAGTATCCCCCAGCACCAGCCACTGACCGCAGAGTCCCCTGCGCCCAACCGCCCTGTGCCAGCCTCTCTCCCTTAGAGACCCCCCAGTGCCAGCTCCTCATCTCAAACTCCTCAGTGCCAGCCCTCTGCTCCATAGAGGCCCCCACCCCCAGGCTTCCCAGTGCCTGTTTCCAGAGCCCCACTGCACCCAACACACCCCCAGTGCTCAATAGTAGCCCCCCCACCCAGAGTTCTTCAGTATTAGCTTCACCCCCAGTGTCCCTAGTGCCTGCCTCGCCCCCTTCACCTAGGCCTGCGCTGCCTCCCAGCCACCAGTTGAGCGCTTCTGCTTGGGTCGCATCTGCTCTAAGGCTGCCGTGCCGGGCTCCATGGGGCCCTCTTGCCACTAAGCAAATCGCTCTTCTGCGGCTGGGAAGAGACCTCGCCCATGCTTGATGGCTAGTTGGCTGAGAGGTGGGGCAACAGCCACAGCAGGAAAGGAGGCACTGGGCAGTGTAACCCCCCCCCCGAGTCACCACGGTCTGGTAGCCAGCAGTTCGCAACCCAGCACCCGTCCGCACGTGGCCTGACAGTTGGGAACCGCTGCCCTCGTGTAACATAAAATGAGAAAATGACCCTCGGAGGCAACAGGCAACTCTAGATTTCTCACTGCAGCTTTCTGTACTGTATTCTTGAGTAATAGATTCCAAACCTAGGTAACTAATTCAACATATAAGAATTAGCTAAGCTTAACTTTTTTTCCCTAGCAATATCCAACACAGCAAACAATTTGGGAATTGATTTTACAAATCAAAGGCAGAGAGGTCTTGAAGAATGATGTGTTGCAAAATTATTTAAGTTACTAACCAGTTTATCTACTCAGTCATATCCACATCTTCATCTACATCATTTTCTCCCAATAAGTTTTCCTTATGATGTTTCATTCTTGCAACTAGGCCCTGAGTCATTTTCTGCTTACACTTGATATTTTTCCTTTTTTACTTAAGGAATACATTTCTTCAAAATATTCTCAGTCTCTCTCTCTCTCACCCAGGAGTCATGACAGTTTTTCTGTACCGAAAGTATGGGGGAATATCGAAGTGGGATGTGAGCTGAATAATGTCTTCCCTTTTTCTTTCCAGTCTACTCCAATGTTTCTTTCTATGCTGCCTCCCTCCTTTCCTATATATTGTCTCCATCTTGAATGTCTTAACTTCTCTTCCATGCTTGGCCCCGGTCCCCAGCTACATAAGCACAGAACAAAAACAGCCTATCCAGCCTGCGTCAGTCTTTGCACAGGTTAACTTTTGTCTGCTGAGAAACAGAAATTGGAAGCCCAGAACATTCAAGAAGCAAAAGCTGGCAGGTAGGCTGGACAGACAAGAGCCATTAATTCATTTTCATAAGACTAAGTGTAGGTGTAGCATGTTTGTGATAAAAATAACACTTGCAATTAAATCTTAAGTGAGAAATGACGTATTGGTTTAAAAAAAATAAAAATGTCTGATATAAATAAAAACATTTTAAAAATGCATTTTATCCGCCCTGCACAGTACCTATTCTGACTACTGCTCTGCAGCCAAGCCTTTGAACCTCTCAGCTTTTCATTAGCACTTCTGTATCCCAATTCTTTGCTCTTGTAGAGCCTTGATAGATTAGCTGTCTTGAAAGCTGAATAATTGAAGTCTCAAGTAATACCGTTTGGACCATTTATCCTCAGTCAATTGTGAGATTTATTCACCTGAACCCAAGTACTCCTGGGACCTTAGTTGCTGCTGAGGGAGTCAGGCTCTTTGAGCTGTTGCTAGATTACTACTGGCTGAGCTGGCTGCTGGTAAGTGAAGTTGCCATGTCTTCACTTTCAAAGGAACTGATGTTCCATGAAGCATGCAATTCACATACCACACCCGGTTCTTTGTTCTGCTGTGTACTGCTCAGTATGGTTTGTGCCTGCTTTAATTGAATTACTTTGAATAGCAAGTCAACTGTGTGGCACATTCACACAGTATACAGCTACACTGCTGTACAGATACTGTAATGCAGTGGTCCCCAACCTTTTGTGGCTGCTGGGTGCCCGGGCCGTGTATGGGCTGGGTGTCTGGCGCCCGGAGGTTGGCGCCCCCCCTGCGCCGCACGCCCGGAGGCCAGCGCCCCCCCTGCGCCGCACGCCCGGAGGCCGGCGCCCCCCCCATTCGCTGTGTGCCCGGAGGCGGGGCCAGCCCCAATCACTCAGCAGGCGCACATAAATGCCCCGGTGGGCGTCATGGCGCCCGGGGGCACCGCGTTGAGGGACCACTGCAAATGCTTCCTCCAACCCCAGGGCAGATCTTTTCTTTTTGTATAGTTTTCATATTACAGTGGCTAAAACAAAGTACCTTAAAAGTTTCTGAAGATGTGTCAGGAGAGGATTCCACACTCCCCAGGACGCTGTATAGTTTTAGATAGTTATGTAGCTCTAGTTAGCATCTTCAACGACCCCAGCCAAGATAAAGCAGTTGCACTTCAGCATATGCTAGGGCTAGGCTCTCTCAAGTGAAAGCCTAAGGGAGAGCACATGCTATTACACAGCTGCTTTGTCTTGACCAGGATTTTTTAAGAGGCTGCTAACTAGACTGAGTTAGGTGACTCAGTCTAACATTACCCTTTTAAATCCTAATCTAGACAAAAATCTAAGAGCTTTTTTCCCCATGGGAAAACTGCTCGAGAATAAAGTGTTCTTATTTGTACTGAATGTCCAATAGGGAAAGTCACCAGAATAAGCTGTTCCACAATAGTTCCCTGTGTTTGCAAGCCCTTATATAAAGCATTGACTGGTGGCTTAATTTGGACTCAGAGCTTGCTTACATGGGAAGTGTCAGGAAAGTTAATACACTTTTAATGTTAGGTCAGATTCAAGGCCTAAAGAATTAGAGCTGTTTATAAACTCTGAACATTAAACAGCGATACAGGTTTGGGATTCTTTTTAAACAGGGCCCTTGGTTTTGCTCAGTTACCTGGCAAACAACAAAAAACATTCTTTTACAAGTTTATTGATTGAACACAAGACTAAAAAAATTTAAAAAACAAGCCTTTTTACTCAAACGACAGTTGAGTGATTATACAAAACACACTTAATCAAAACCTTGAAGTGTCTCTCTCTCTTTGGAGGCAAAATATTAGTTTCTTATTTCAAATCAACATTTGATAAAAAGGAAAGGGTTAATTTTACTTTCAGTCCCAATTTATATAAAGGGTATTCACTTCTCCTGTTTTCAGCAGACAAGGGTGGAGGAAATATGGCTTTTATTGATATCTTTGGACTACTGGATGGCAGTTTGATGGCAAATGGATGCTTTGGTTGACAGGCTTACGATGGCACCTGTTTTTACCATTGTTCACTTTCCAGTCAGGGATATCTGGTTGGGTCTTTTCATATTAGAGAGGGCAGGGTTGTGGTCACCTCACTAGGCCGACGTAATGTTGCTGATTTTAGGGCTTGGAGAAAATCAGAAGGCTTGGAGAAAAAAAAAATAGAGTGGAAAGGAAAAATAGGATCACAATGCTAGCAATTAGGTATCTCCACTGATGGAGTGAGACAAGGGTGTCATGATATTTAGCACTCGGAGATGACAGTTTCTTAAAAACAGGAGCAAGGCCAGCTGGCTCTCATTCTTTCTGGAAGAAAGTTACAGTCTGGTCTAGTCCTTCTAAGCTTTGGGTAAGGGAAAATGAGATTAACTGGGATGCAAGGTGGTACTGGTAGGGAGAAGAGGAGAGAAGACATTTTTCCTACTCTAAGAAACATCCAACGGTGGAAATGGGCAGCATGTGTCATCTCTTCAGTATTTTGTCCACAATTTAGGCTTAATAGCCATAATACCAGTTTTAGTCTATTAAGCTTCTGGTTCCATAGCTTCAATTTTTAATGAAGCACAATTTCAACAGTAACAATCAGATCAGTTTGAACTAATCCAACTGCTTTGTCTGCTTCTCTTGTGCTTGTCTATAATATTCCTCTATTGGAAACCTACTCAACCTATTTTTGATGGTTTATTTTCAAGCATGCACAAGTTATAGATTATAACAACATTGGGAACTTTTCCTCACTCTTACAATTGAGCTTTCAATAGGGTAGATTTTGTAGGTCCCATAGTAACAGTCTCCATGTAGACAATGCCTTAGAAAGGGCTTCATAAGGAAAAAGCAACGAACAGCTTGATCGAGCATTAATTCAGGCCAAGGTCTTGTGTACTAACATCAACATTGTTTGGATGGTAGAAACAGGAAAAATAGAAGGCCTAGAGAACAGAATGAGATTGCGCCACACCAGGGATGTTAATTAAGCTGAGATACAGAACACTTTAGTGTCCATTGCCACAACACTGCAATAAGGTAACAAAGGGCCACGTCATTTAGGTTTCAGATGTCAAACCCATATCCCTAGTCGAACCCCAAAAAAGGAACTGGTTGTCAATGGAGACCTGGGTGCATCAGATGTAATTCATTCCAATTAACTAAATGGCAGCGACCATTTAGCATCAGCTTAAGTTTGCATGAGCTTCAAGTGACACACCACATAGAGCACACTGGATGATACAGTCTTGCTAGTTATTCAGTCTGAAGAGACAAGATAGATTATTTCTAACTGGAAAGTCATCCTCCTGGCCAAGAGCAATTGAGACCTAAGATTAGAAGACCCTGGTTTTGTTAGAGGGCTTAAGCATTTACACTCCTTTGTAACCCGCAAGTGAGGAACTGCCGAACTTTGGGTCTCAACCTGGGGCTGCAGCATCTATGCTGCATTATGCAAGCCTGAGTGCAGCCAGGCTTTCTAGTTCCCTCTCAAAGAAAAAGGTAGCCACTCCACCCTTTTGTTCATGCTGCAATGTCGGAAAACGTCACTCTCCACTCAACTTGTCTATCCAGAGGACAAGAAGTCAGGCCATGGGACTGTGGAATTTTTGGCAGTCTCCAGAGCACAAGGCCATTGTGGCTGCAAGGATAGGCCAGGGACTGAATGAATACAGATCAAGACAATGGAATAGCTTCATGGCTATGCAAGAAGTGCTGTGCATGTTCTCTAAACAGCCTACACTGACAGCAGTACAAACTGCAAAGTTCTCAAAATCACTCACTTTTTCAAGAGAAGGCAATGCAGGAAGAGTCTCATATCAAAGATGAAAATCTTTGTCTGAATGTTTATCATAGGTCAAGATGAAGGGGCCAACACACATTTTGGAACAGGTGCTCTGCTCTGTTCTGTTCAGGTGACACAGAGACCTGCTAGTCCCCCTCCCCGCAGGGCAGCATATCCACCAGCAGCTGTGAAACTGACAGGAGCCCCTATGCCTCTTTCCACTGCACCAGGGCTATGGGTAAGTGGCTTGAGTGCACAATGATCTGGCTATTTCCTACAGATTGAAACTCTCTAAAACAGGACCATGGATGTTGCAAAACCAAAGAATCCCAATGGGTTGGCAGGGCAGCAGGAGCCCAGCACATGGTGGCAGCAGAGTTGCCCCAGCAGGGCACAGGGGTAACGCCAGCCGTGAGGCTGGCAGCTGGGCCAGTGTTGAAGGGGCAGGTGGGCCAGAAATGACCTCCCCTGGTCCAGCAAAATCCTTCAGCCAGGACCAATCAGGTCCTGACAGTGCTGGACCAGGGAGTGCTAGCCTGTATAATGGTCCTTAGACATTTTTAAGCTGACACGACTGACAAACCTGTCCCAGATTGTCAGATCTGGAACTGTTTTTCCTCTTCCCCTGGACTTCCCATGATGACTGTTTAGTGGAGCTTCTAGCAAAAGATGTTCTCCTTTCCCTAGGCTCTGGGGGGAGCCAATTAACTTCTTATCCTGCTCCGTTGGGAGTCCCAGAGCCCAGCAGGGAAGCGGGATAGAGAAACTCTCTCCCCTCCCATCTCTCCGCAAAAGCAGCAGGCAGCCAGCAAGGGAGTTTCTAGGCGCTGCAACAGGTGAAAGGGCAGCTATTTCTAAACAGTGCACCCAGTTCACCTTGCAAATGTTCTAGAACAAACAGTAGTAAGAGGTGCTCCTTGCCTCTCCCCATAGCAACAGGGCCAATTCAAACACTTCAAGAATCACAGGGAACATGCTTTTAATTCATAATTAAATGAATTTTCTCAACAGTTGCTCTTGAGAGCCACAGATTGACCACCACTATTTTGAACGCTAATTGCATTCGCTACATACCATTTTTCATTTCTGCTTATTGCTAGATTTCGTAGCTATTTATTTTCAAATATAAGCTTTGACACTTCATGAGTAAGTCAATCATATGTTCAAGGCATCACATTAATATTTACAGAGTTGTAATGGTACAATTCGGGATCAGGACTTGCTGCCTCAATTACCTTCTTTGCTAATTATTAAGACTGAAATCCATGAGAGAGAAGACTTGTAAACAGAATAAAGCCTTCTCAAGGGGAAGAGTGTCTTTTCAAAGGATCAAAGTAATCCAAGTGCAACACCCAATGATGTTTGTACATTTGAATTTTAACTTTGTAATAGTGGTGCACAGAATAACTTCATGTGCTTGAGACAAGTATGACATTTTTATATATTAAAACCTCTAAACTCCAATCTGAAACCTAGTACAGCTTCACCCTTTCTTATCCCAGAAGATGTAATGTATGTGACATCCTGGGTCTACAGATACCATATTTAGCACTAGGCCCTCATTTAAGTACAAAAGAAAAAAGCCTTTTGCAACAGTCAAATCTTCAATAAATACAGATTATACACCAGTTAAGAAAAAACACATAGAAGGTATTTAAAATCTTGAAAGTATCCAAGCTATGATCATCACTAGTGAACATGAACTTCAATTTTTTTTTCTTAAACCCATCTTCATGTCAAAAGTCAGTATGTTATATAGTACCATATTAGAGACTTAGACTTCAAAAAAAATCCATGTCACAAAAGCTAAACTTCACACTTCTGCAATGCCTCCTTCAATGAAAAGCTGGATGGCGTTAAACATATCTGGGTCGTGAGTACCTCAGACACCATATTGTCCTAGAGTCTGAGAACTAGAAAGTGACATGGATTTGTGAAAATAGGCTAGGGTTTTGGTTTTTTTTTCCCCCCTTAAAACTGGATAGGGATCCACAAAAGGAATTGCATGAAGCATACTTTTAATATTAAAGAATATAACATGCACTTCAGGATATTGATTGCAATAGGAGTATAAGAATTGCCATACTGAATCAGACCAGAGGTTCATCTAGTCTAGCATCTTAACTATCTAACAAATGCTTCCAATATAGGAATTTTTGTGGTGATGTACAATTAAGAAAATACAGGTTGGACCTCCCTGGGGCAGGACCCTCTGGACCTGACCAGTGGGTCAAATGAGGGATTTTGCCAGGCCTGCGGAGATTATGTCTGGGCCCCCTACTACTGGCCCCCCCAATGCTAGACCAGACGCAGGCCCTGCTGCCCTGCCAGTCCCCGCCTCCCACTTGCCTGCCACACCGGGCAACCTAGCTCACAGGGTACCAGGCTCCTGCTCTGCTGAGCAGCCCCGCTGAGGCATGCCGGGCAGCCTAGCTGAACAGCCCCGCTTGGCTCCAAACCCCACTGGGGCATGCCCAACTTCTCAGCTGTGGGGATGTAGCTCACTGCCAGCAGTCTGCAACCCTACAGTCCACATGGTTCCTAGGCACCAAGTGCTCCTCTGGGATTCTCTGGTCTTGGAACATCTGTGGCCATGCCAGACTATGTATGTTGCAGGACCAGAGAGTCTCAGTTTACAGAGGTTCAACCTGTATTTTTATTTCCACATTACAGCTGGGATAAGAACTTTCAGGGCATAAAGTAACCACCAAAAGAAATAGGATTTTCCCTTCTAATGTTGAGTATTTCATCTAATCTAGATGCGTGTTAATCAATTCTTGAATCCCACTAAACCCTTGCAGTCTTGATATACAGGGCAGGGAATTCCAGTAGAGACGGTTTTTAAAAAAAGCTTTCTGTGATTTAATAAAAGAAACATAGGAATGGAGGGGACCACCAGAGGTCACCTAATCCAATGCCTTTACAATAAGGTAGGCAAAACAACAAGTTTAGAACCAGTAAGAAATAACACAAAGCTGTAGATTTTAAAACTGATCCATTTAGGTGTTTTTCTTTCCCCACACACATCCAGTATTATCCAAGTATCTCACAAACGTTAACAGATTTATCCTCAAAACACCACTAAGGTAGAGAACCAACTAGGGATGTTAAAATTTAAATTAACTAATTGAACAGTCAATAGGATTCCCATGAACTATTCAATAAGGGTGCCTCCATCTTTGAACTACAGCAAGAGCTCAGCAGGGAGCTACAGTTCAAAACAGAAGCACCGCAGGGAGCATGGGACCAACGGAAGACTTCCCTGCTGGCCCCACACTCTCTGCGGTGTCTGAGCCTTTGAAAGGGCGGGGGCTCTTGTACATTTCAAAAGCAGAATCACAATGGAACCAATGCCAGTGGAGACTGCTTCAGTCCCTGCTCGCACTGTTTCCCTCTGTGCCTCTGCCTCCCTTACCCTCCCCCCCGCACAGACGGTTCTGCGGGGAAACCAGCTTTTAAGCCAGCTCCCCCCTTTGCTGCCTCTCTCTGATAAAGGCCGCAAGGGGGAGAAAAGCGACTAGTCGCATCATTAGTTAACTGATACGTTCTGCTTATTGAATAGTTGACTAGTCATTTACATCCCTAGAATCAATCTTATTTTATAAGACACTTTAGACAAAGCAATTAAGCAACTTGACTAAGATCAAAGGATGCCTACAGCACAGCTGGAAATTTAAATGCCTGATTTCTAGTTCAATGTTTTAACCACAAGTTAATATTTCTTTACACAGTACAGAACTTTGAGGATTCCCTACTGTTAAACTTTTGCTGTGTTAAAAGCTGATCATTTATGCCTACTTCATTTTTGTTTTACTGATTTTCTGATCCAACCGTACTCTTCCCTCAGCAAAAGTTAGAGAAAATTAAAACACAAGGTAAGAAATACTTTGACAAAGAATTTGAAAATCCAAATGAAGATCAGCCAATTCTCCTTCACCTACTATTTGATGATATGTCTAAACAACTCTAGTGTCTTTAGAAGCATAATTTTCCTTTATAAAAATATGTAATGATAGGAACAAATTAGAACCACTTTTTAGTTATTCCATAATTTTATTTTAATTATAGAGGTTGGAGCTCTCTAGTCCAGCTCCCTTGGGATCTGATGGATCTCAGACCAAAGGAGTTTTCTGGACCAGGGAAGATCTTGTGGGAGTGGGGGGGGGGGGGGGGGGGGGGGGGGGGGGGGGGGGGGGGGGGGGGGGAGAGGGAGAGAGAGAAGAGAGAGTTACCAGCCTCTCCAATGGGCTCCTTTGCCCAGCTACCTAGCCCCATTTCCCCTCAGCCCCCTGGCTTTAGCACCCCTATGGGATCCATAGCCCCACGAGCTCTGGCGGCAGCCCTGCAGGCGTTTGCAACCCCACCAGCTGTGTGTTCTGCAGTCGCCCCTCCCCCCCACACTTTCCTGGCCCCACAGCTGCAGGTTCAGCGCTCCCCCCCTCCATGGGCTCCAGTGCCCTCACCCGCTTTCTAGCCTGGCTGGCTGCGGGCTCTAGTGCCCGGTGGGCTTCACTAGCCCAGCAAACTTCTGGACCATGGATGCTGCCGGACCAGAGAATTCCAGACCACAGAGGTTCAGCCTGTAGTTTCAATTTATTCCCTGGTACTAATGCAAAGTTTACTAGTCTCCAATTTCCAGAATCATGCCATCTCCGTCCCCGCCCCCTCTCCCCCAACCTCAGGCAAGTACAACAGATAGCTGGATCTCTGATACCAGGAGAACCAAATAGTGAACTGACTGAGTTCAAGGATAGCAGAACTCTCAAAACATTAGAGTGCAGTGCTGAAGAGGAGCTGGTGGTTACTGTACATATATTCCTTCTGACATAGGAAAAACTAGAGTAGCTATGTAAAATCCTGTGTAATTGGTAAACTCGCTGGGTGGGAGCAGCCCTGAACAGCTGGAGCAGTCCCCCATCTGTGTACATGGTTAACCAACGAAGCTGGGCTCATCGACTAACCCTCATGGTTACACGCCCCTTTTCCCCCGTCCAGCACTGCTGCCTCTGCATCAGCCACGGTAGGGGAGATGAGACACGAGCCAGTGCTGTGTCCCCCCCGCCCCCCGCCTCGCTGCCACCTCCCAGAAGCAGGGGTTAGGTGGCATACAGTACACGCGGGGAACTTTCAAGTTGGATCCACCATGCATACCGGCTCCTACCAAGCCAACTGCCCCCACTCTACCATGCTGCTGCTTCTATCACAGCACCAGAACCAGCGCTTCTGAGGGCAGGTGGCACTTGTGAGCACTGGCTCCCACCTGCCCCTCCTTGTGCAGCTGCCTCTGATACACGAATTCACTGTTCATGCAAGCCCTTGCACTGAGGCAAATAACCGCCACAGTCAATCCTATGGACACAGTGGAAGGCCAGCTCTGGTGCTATGAGACAAGCACAGACTGGAGGGACTGCACTGTGATGCGGCTATGGGACAATCAGCAGGAGCTGCAAAACTCTGAATGCACAAAGCTGCTTTCTTGAAGTGTTGCCAATGGCTCTCTCACCCTGAAGTTCAAGAATACCTAAATGAGAAGCGTGTGGCAAATGCCCTTTGGAAACTTGCACCACCAGACAGTTACCAGGCAGTTGGAAATCAGTTTGGAGTGGGGAAAATCTACAGTGGGGGGCTCTAATTATACAAGTAGCCAAGGCGCTCAATACCATTCTGATTCAGATGGTTCTGACTTTAGGAAACATGGATACTATAGTAGATGGCTTTGCAACATGGGGTTCCCTAACTGCAGTGGAGCAAGAGAGGGAATGCACATCCCCATTTTGGTCCCAGACCACCTTGTCAAGGAGTACAGAAACCACAAGGGGTATTTCTCCATAGTGCTGGCATGGTATTTCACAAGAACCATTTCACTGACATCAATACGGGATGGTCGGGAAAGGCGCATGACATCTTTAGGAACTCCTGACTTCAGAAAGAGGCACACAAACTGTCTTCCCAGACAGGAAAGTTAGAATCGGAGATGTGGAAATGCCAATAGTGATCCTTGGTGACCCAGCCTACTCCTTGCTCCTGTGTCTCATGAAGCTGTACATGGGCATCCTGGCCCATGTAAGAAGCGGTTCAACAACAGTCTGATCAAGTGCGGAATGGTGGTCGTATGTGCTTTTGGACATTTAAAGGTTAAATTTAGGAGTCTCCTGACTAGGTTGGACTACAGCAAATACATTCCCTTTTTGGTGTCAGCCCATTGCATGCTCCATTCTCTTTTGCAAGAGCAAGGGGAAATTCATCTGGCAGGGTGGGCAGAGCACCTAGCCAAAGACTGAGCAGACACATCAGGGCAATAAGGAGAGCACAGCATGGGGCGGTGCAAATCAGAGAAGCTTTGAAGGAAATTTTTATGAAAGGCTTTGAAGGAAAGTTTCACCAAGGTACATCTGCATTCACTGTGTTTGCCTATAACCCCTTTCGCCACCCCTATAGTACAAGCAATTAAACGACTATTGTTTAGAAATTATGCTTTTTTTAAATATTTAGGGGAATTAAAGCAGGGAAATAAGAAGTCCATGGTGGAAACGCAGGGGAGGGCAGGGCTCAGAAATGCGAGAAGGACAGCCTTTTGCCTTCTGAGGTCCTGGGCTGACATCCCCTGTGTCCTGGGGCCCCTGGGTTGGAGGCTATGGAACTTGGTGAGGAAAGAAAGCTATTTTGCACAGGGTGGATAGGGTTCTGGGGGATGAGGGGGAAGGGGTGTTTCTCCAGGCCTGCTACTACTGTCATCGTGGAGGCAAAGATACTGTCTTGCTGCCTGGTCTGCAACTCCCTGCACACTCTCCTCTCCTGCTGTTGCGCGACTCTGTCCTGATGCTTGGCCCGCATCTCCTCCAGGAGAATATCCATCCAGTCCATTTACTCCTTGAACGCATCTTCCCTTGATAGTTTTTGCCTGAGGAACTGCACCAGGTGGACAGCTAGTGGTGCCAGGTGAGTATGCAGTGAACTAACTCCTGTTCCTGCTGTAATGAAGTTACATGAGCACACATTTCAGGAGATACATTCTGTTAAACCTAACCTTAATATGGTCACCGTAAAGACAATGGAGCTGAGTTCTGGCTACAGTTTTGCCTTAAAGTGGCCACTGTACAGCAAGTACGCAGCAGAGTTCAAGGGAGCCTCTGTACTCACACAAAAATAGGCACGGTAAGGTGCCTGCCAGTGCATGATCCTGCAGCCAGGACGGGGTCCAGTCATATCGGTGGGATAGGGTGGTGTCTGGCACATGCAGCTTCCCAGGACAGTGCTACTTTCTCAGCCTACAGGCGGGGGGTGGGGAGGCATGCATCTCCCCTGGGAGAGTGCTAATAGCTTCCTCCCTTCCTCCATCCAGGTTGCCATGCAACATTAGTCTTCTCCAAATCACAGAGTGATGGGGAGCGGATGCAACTTAACATGGCCTCAAACTTGGGCCTTATGCTGCAATGCTTTGTGGTTCGGTGATGCCAGACCACTTACTTGTGGCTTGGCATAGGAAGGTATCCTACCGTGGAGAAGAGAATAAGGCAAGCCTCCCCATAAACCTTGTGAGAAGGATCAAAGAGTTCCTAGCTGAGAACTTCATGAGCTGCGCAGGGAGGACTCCTGCTCCATCTCCAGGCACGTTAGCAAGCTATTCCGGGCCCCCTGTGCTGTGTAGGCACAGAGCGTGCTGCACATCACACCCAATTGCCTTAACTCACTTGTAGTAAGAAAAAATTGAACTCACCAGAAGCAACCTCCCTAGGTTCAGTGCTCAGCAGGGAGACATCCTGGGAGGAGGGGACTGGTTCCGTGATAAAAGTTCTTGGCTCTTGCCCATCACCAGCTGGCCAATCTCCTCATTGTCATCCTCCTCCCCCTCGCTGTCCTCCACACTGATGTCAGGAGGGTCTTGGCTGGACTCCTTGGTCAAGCTTGGGAAGCTGTCCAGGTCCCCCCTAAAATAGCATGCAGCTGCTCATAGAGCCAGCACATTTGTGGTGATGCACCAGGCTGTCAGTTTGACTCTTTTGTCTTGTGGTACACCTGCCTCAGCTCCTTTAGTTTGACTCTGCATTGCTGGGCATCCCCCGAGTATCCTTTGGCCATAAGTCAGTTTGCGATCTTTGCCTAAATGTCTGCATTTCTTTCGCTGGTTTGGAGTTCAGACAATTAATTTGCCTCCCTTTGCCTTGATTAGGTCCAAGATCTACTGGAAACTCCTCTCTGGTGCTATCCTGTGCCCCTGATAGTTGGAGCTCATGGGACATGAAGTATTGAACGGCATGGCCACATGTGCTGTCGACTCTGAGGTGTGATCGCAATGTTGGCTACACAGGAAAGGAAATTCAATCTTTCCCAGGGCTTTTTCTGTTCACCTGGAGAACAGCAGAGGTGCAAGTTTTGGCCAAAGCAAGGCACCGTGGGATACCTCCCGGAGGCCAATAACCTGAACTTTCGCCAACACTGTGTCTACACTATCATAAACTCAACCAGGCAAGGACAGGAATAGTATTACTCTTCATGAAATAAGGACTTCGGTAGCCCTTAAGGTAAACGAGACAGGCTTGATAGTGTGGACACCTCATTTAGAAAAAAAATCAACCTTATGTGGCTAAATTCAGTGTAATCTCCTAGAATAGACCAGACCTAAAAGAAGCAAACTTGAGTGCCTGGTATTAAAAGGAGGATATTGATACAATAAGCATCACAAAAACTTGGAGGAATGATGATAATCAGTTGAACATAGTAATACTAGCGACGTGAACAAAGTAGTACTAGCAACGTGAACAACCAATCGAGTGGTTGACAATCTGATAAGCATTTGCTAGTTGACTAATCTTTCTCCCTGCCCCCCACCCCTTGCTGTCTCTATTAGAAAGAGGCAGCAAAGGGGAGGGGCAGGGAGAAGATGAAGGGGTGTTTCAAAGCCAGACTCCGGGTTCCATGCAGCACTGCTGCTCTGAAACTCCGCCTGCAGCCCAGGGCGAGCTGGGGAGTCCCTAGGCTGCACATGGTGTTTCAAAGTAGCAGTGCCACATGGAGCCCATGGCCAGTGGGGGATTCCCCAGCTGATCCTGGGCTCCATGGGGTGCTGCCACTCTGAAATGAGGTGAGAAGCCTGACACCAGACTCCCCGAGGCATTTCAAAGTGGCAGTACCACACAGAGCCCGGGGTCAGCGGGGGAGTCCCCAGATGACCCTGGGGTCTATGCAGCACTGCCTCTTTGAAATGCCGCGGGGGAGCACAGGGCCAGTGGGGAACTGCCCCACTGGCCCCATGCTCCCTCCAGTGCTTTCGCCTTTGAAATTAGAAACAGCCCCAGGGCTTTTGCTACCACTTCAAAGGCAGAGGTGCCCTTATCAACTAATCGAAATTTAACATCCCTAAGTAACACTGGGGTACAAAATATATAGGAATGACAAAGTTGTGCTGATGGGGAAGCAATACTATAGGTCAAAGAAAGCAGAGTCAGAGGGAAAAATAATCTTGAATGAATCAAACTGAACCACAGAATCTATAGATATTAATTCCATACTTGAATAATGAAAATAAAACAATAGAAATACACTACTGACCACCTGACCAGGATGGTGATGACTGAAATTCTGTGGGAGATGAGGCTATAAAAAACAGAAAACTCAATAAAACTGACAGATTTTATTTAGTCCCATATTGATTGCATATATGTGACCCCAGGATGGGATGAAGAGAAAATTGCTTGATATCATATGTGAATGCTTCTTAAAGCAGCTAATTTTGGAACCCAAAAGGGAAGAGGCATTTCATGATTTAGTCCTAAATGGAGCATTGGATCTTGTCCAAAAACTGACTATAGCTAAACTGCCTGGTAATAATGATCATATAATTAAATTTAACATTTAATGTGGGCAAAGGGGTCACACCAAAGAAGTCCACTACAGTAGCATTTAACTTCAAATAGGGAAATTATACAAAAGTGAGGGAACTAATTAACCAGAAATTTAAAAGGTAGTCACAAAAAAGTGAAATGCCTGAAAGCTGCATGGAAAGTTTTAAAAAACACCATAATAGAGTTTCAAATTAAATATACAGCCCAAATTAAAAAGCATAAAAAAGAGGACCAAAAGCATTTCACATGGCTAAGCAACAAAGTAAAAAAAAATGGTTAGAAACAAAGAGGCATCCTTTAGGAAGTAAAGTTTTCCTCAGTAGAATCAAGAGAAGCATAAACTCTGGCAAGTGTAAAAACAATTACACAGGCCAAAAAAGTTTGAAAAGGAAGCAAAGACAAATTAACAGAAAAAAGTTCAGAAGCAGGAAGCCTGCCAAACAACCAGTGGGACCATTGGAATATCAAGGTGCTAAAGAAGCACTGAAGATAGATAAGACCATAGGAAGAAAAGACCCTTGCAGACAAGCTAATGAATTCTTTGTATCAGTGTTCACTGAAAAGGATGTGAGGAAGATGCTGAGCCATTCTTTCTAGATGACAAATCTGAAGAACTATCCCATATGGAGGAGTCAATATAGGAAGTACTAGAACAAACTGATAAGTTAAACAGTAATAAATCACCAGGACCAGATGGTATTCAACCCCAAAATTCTGAAAAAACAAATCAAAGATGAAATTACAGGACTATCGGTGGTATGCAACTGATTCAAATTATCTCCTGTACCAGGCTAGTAAAGACCATAATAGTCAGACGGAAATGAACATATTGTGGGAGAATCAACATGGCTTTTGTTAAGGAAAATCATTCTCAACACTCTATTAGAATTATTTAAGGGAGATCAAATATGTGGACACAGGTGATCTAGTGGCTACAGTGTAGCTGGATTTTGAGAAAGCCTTTGACAAGGTCCCTCACCTAAGGCTCTTAAAGCAAACAAACACTAGTAAGAGGGGAGGGTCCTCTCATGAATCAATAACTAGTTATAAAAGACAAGGTAGAAACAAGTGAGAGGTAATGGTCAGTTTTCAGAATGGATATGCAACCACTGATGTTGCTCAAAGATCTGTAGGACCAGTGCTGTACAATATATTCATAAATGGTCTGGAAAAAAAGATGAAACTCTGAGGTGGCAAAAGTCTGCAGATAGTTATCTTGAGTAATTTTGTATTATGTTCAAAGCTGACTGCAAAGAGTTAAAAAGGGACCTAACAAAACTGGCTGACTGGACAACAAAGTGGCAGATGAAATTCAATGCTGATAAAGGCAAGGTGGTGCACACTTGAAAACTGAATCCCAACTATACATACAAAATGATGGGATCTAAATTGGCTGTTCCTGCTCAAGAAAGATCTTGGGGCCATTATGGAAAGTTTCTGAAAACACTCCATGTGCAGCAGCAGCCAAAAATGCTAAAAGAATGCTAGAAACCACTAATAAATAGGGCCCCACACACCATGAAAAACGTAATGAAATGAGAAATCTGGTCTTTTGTGTGCTTTTGCCCTATATTATAGGGATTTCATGGGGGAGAACAGTGTTTCTCAAATTCGGGGCTTTGATCTAATAGGGAGTCACTGGGAGGTTGCAAGGTATTTGGGGGTAAGGGATCACAGTATTGCTACCCTTATTTCTGCATTGGCTTAGAATGAAGTGGCCAGAGAACAGCATCAGGCCAGGTCTCCAGCTCTGAACATGGCATCCTGCCAGCAACAGCTCTGGTTGTCAGATACCGTGACTAGTATAGTAATAGAATAGTCAACAGTAATTGAATAGTCGTGTAACCGCACCAAATATCAGTTACACGATTATTTGATAGCTCCCAAGGGCAGGGCCAGCAGCCAGTGCATTCACAGTTTCTCTCCCAGGGAGCCCCCTGCCACCCCACGAGGGGAGCCAGTTTAAAAACCAGCTCCCCATGTGGCCCAGCTCCCGCCTGCGCCCCGTTCATGGGCAAAAAGAATGTCCTATTTGTTAAGACCATATTAATAAGATTAAAAAATATCAAACTGCCACTACATACATCCATGGAACCCCAACATCTTGAATAAGGATGTGTTATGCTACAGAACAAGATCTGGGAGCTCGGGGAAGTCATCCAATGAAATAGACAAATGAAAAAGGAAGCACTAGACAACTAGAGATATGAACTGGTAACCAGTTACCCAGTAAGCATCACTGTTAATGGGTGATACTTACTGGGTAATGCACAGTTACCCATTACCCAGGAATAGCCTCCTGCCTGCAGCTCATTGGGAGCTGCAGCTCAGACCGGGAGTCAGCAGCCTTGGGCAGGCGAAGGGGAAGAAGCGGCAGAGGAGCGGGCTGCCGGCTTCCAGCCCAAGAGTCTGCAGCCTCGCATGGGGTGGGGTAGGTGTCAGGGCTGGGACCCAGTAATCCATCACGGGATCAGAAGCAGCCAGGCTGGAGCAGCCCCTGCTCATGGCGCGGGCATGAGGCTGGCCACGGTTAATTAGTTAAAAGGTTAACTAATTAAAATGGGATTTTACATCCCTATACACAAAATGGTCATCCTGTGTAACTTGCTGCTCAGGGAAGTTATGAAGGACAAAACTGTAAAAAAAAGAATGAGAAAAGTTCATGGAGGATAGGTCCATCAATGATTGTTAGCCAGGATGGACAGGGAGGGAACCCCAAGACTTCCAGAACTTGGGAGTAGACAACAGGGAATGGATCAGTCAGAGACTGCCTATTCTGTTCATTCTCTCTGAAATACCTACCATTGACCACTGTCGGTAGAGCCCTGTGCTGACAGAATTCATATCTGTAGATGCACATAGCCATGAAGCTGTAAGGCTCTAGCAACAAGCAGGACCAGCAAGGCCATGGCCAGCAGCCAAGCCAAGAATCACAGCAACAAAAGCAGTTCCTGGTTATACTGCCCCCAGCCCTACCCACTGGGGTGGGGGACCATGCTCATCAGCAGCTTTATCTGGTCATACTACTATGTGACAATGGCTCACATGCTTCTGGACAGGAGTCCCTTCCATGCAATAGTGTGCATCTCCACTCCAGGTATGCATGAACCACTTGCACATAATGTGATATGGGACAGCTGCTGCTAAGCCTCGTGCCTACCCAACGAGACAGGACTGTAGGCAATATAGCCATGCTGGAGGAGCTGCCTAGGCTAAGTGCTGGATCCTGTGTGCAGCAGCCTGACATGCTGCTGCTTTTGTGGCTTTAGTTCCTGCCCAGGTGGCTGGCCAGGGCCCTAGTGGTTTCGTATGTGTTGCTAGAACCCTGCAACTCCATGAACACCCACAGAACACAGGATACTGTGCTAAATGTACTGTTGGCCTGCCCCAGTACGATCATCTTACTTGCTGCTACTGCAGTCCACTGCTATAGCAGCAGATTCCAATGAAAGTTTGCATGTTTTGGTTGATAGAAGCATTATTTCATTCTTAAATCCTGAAGATACGCATCACTCAGTCCTGGTGACTTGTTACTCTTTAATTCACTGATTTGTTTCAGCATATAGCACCTCAATCTCACCTACATTATCTAAAAATTAAGTAAAGAAAACTAGAGTGCATGAAAAATGCTTCCTTAAGTTATCATGAATACTTACAAATACATCTCTCTTAAAATGTACATAGCCCAAACTAAGGCTCAGAAAGGCCACTGAAATTGCCCTTGTCTTCCATTAGATTTCATTAGTCTGTGTTATTAAAGGCTTCCACAAAAGGACAAAGGCCAGAAATGTAAAGCTTGGAGGCAAGAAGTCAGATAGATGCTCAGACCATGTATTTAGCTGTGATGCTAAGCCTCCAACCCCGTTTGAGAGACAGGCCATTTACTAAGAGAACTCCCTTTAACGCCCAACATTTGAAACTACGATTTAAAAAAAATAAATCACATGGCCTTATTTAAACAAGAACTTTTCCCTGGGCCTTTATCAGCTCAAGTGTTTCTGTTGAAGTGAGCTTGTTTTACAGCACTTAAAATTCAATACAGCAGGAGCTGTCAGACTTCTGTGACAACACTTTGCTTTTCAGGATTGAAATAGGACCTCCTACTGAAGAGGGTGTTGCATTCTATCCCCATTTAATAACTAAAATTAATCAGCATTGTAGCCTTCCCATTTCACCCATTTCCCTTTTCACTCATTTGCAGTTCTACCAGCAATGTCTTCAAAGTACACCCAACCCCTGCTTCTAAGGAGCCACTTTTTTGGGGGGGAGGGAGAGAAGAATTAAGAAGCTTCATGAGGAGGGAAAATGGAGGAAACCTGGAAACACTGTACAGAGAAATGAATCCATGCTAAGTGACTACATATCAACAGAAAGATAAAAGTTCCTGATCACCCTTTGCCCCTCCTTACAACAGGAACTAGAACATTACTTCAGACTCAAAGGGAAGCATTTTATAGTATGACTGCAGTTAGTTTGCTAGAGAAGTTTCATACAGCATTGAGCTCTCCTAGCACGTCAGCTGCCCCTTGGCACTGAGATGGGAGGAAGGGGAGAAGAGAGGTACTGTAGAGAAAAAAACAGGCAACTCACCTGGTGGGAGCTGGAAGTTTGCAGGCAGTTGTATTGTAGTGGTTTGGGGGGCTTTGAGAGCCACGGTTTGCGGAGCAGCCAGCCTGGGACCCCCAGAATTGTTGGGTGGCTGCTGGGCAGCGGTGACAGTGGCCACTTTAGCCACCAGAGTCCCCACGGGGGCCGTCACCACCCGTGACTGCTGGGAAACGGCAGGCACCAGGCTGATGGGAACCTTAGTCATTGCGTGGCTCAAAGCAACTGCTTGGCCCCCCGCGGGAGCGCCAGAGTCAGAAGCCGGGGACACCGTGGTCTGAGAGCAGAGCAGGGCAGGTGCCGGCTGAGCCTCACCGGCCCCGCTCGCTGCAGGAGCCGCCAGCGCCTGCTCAGCGTGCCCGGCGGGCATCACCCTCACCGGGGCTGCCGCAGAGGTGCTCATGGAGGAGGAGTGCGGGACCAAGGCGGGGAGGGCTGGAGTTTCCCGCAGCGCCCGCGTTATCCCGCAGCATAGCAGCCGGGAAAGGGGGAGGCTGGCTTCTTGGCGGCCGGCCGGATCCGGGGCTCACACGCTGCCTCAGCGCCCGGGCTGCTCCGGGCAGCTCCCGCTGCCACACTGGGGAAAACACATGGTCATCCGTCCCCTGCCGGCTGCGCACACGTGGGGCGGGCTCAGGGAACCGGCTCACGCTACTGCGCCTGCGCCCCCCGCACTCTTGGTGCCTAGCACATAAACCCGCCCCCAGGCGGCGGGCCCCAGCCATGTTTATAGAGCCACGCGGAGCTCCCCCGCCCTTTCCACCGCGCACGCGCTGCAGGCGCGCGGGGCCGCAGCCAGGCTTTCCCCGGGCACTCTGCCTTCGGATTGGCAGCGCCGAACGAGCCTATGGGGCTGGGCCTTGTGGCGTCACAGGAGCCGCGTTCCAAACAGCTGGGAGACTGGAGAGGGACGTGTGGGAGCGCTCTCCTAGGGGAGCGGGGATGGCCGGGCGGTTCAGGCTGGACATTTGGGGTGCATGCGACATTCCTTCTTACACACAGGCAAAGCAACAGACGCGTTTCAGGCTGATTGAAACATTGGGGCGGCCGGATTTAAAAATCCTTCTAACGCACCGTTAGCCAAAATCGTGTTTTGGCACAGATCCCACGGGTCTCTTTGGACAAGTCACATTAGATGAAAACAAAAACCCTGCAAAGTAATGAGCCATCTCTTTACTCCCGGGAACGGAGGAAGTTCAGCACATTGCAAACAGGGGCTTTTAAAGAGTGGTTCTTGTTCTGAAAAACGACCATATTAATCGCCTTCTTTTTATTCACCGCGCCTTGTGCCTGTGTAGACTCTTAGCTGCTGATTGAGGTGATTAAAATGAGGTTTTACAGTCATCCCTGCAGAACCCACAAAGATAAAATGAAACGAACTGGGTTATATTTCTTCTAGAGTGTCTTCAGTCATATATGCCTGTGTAAATGTTGTAAAAGTAGTTGAGATGTCATTGAGGAGACAACTTAAAATATGACCATTTATAAATAATAGATGCAGAGGTGTAAGTAAGGTCCTGCTGCCACAATGATGTAATTGTGTTGTGCTCATTGAGACTAGACTTCAGGACTAGGATTTGGCTTGACTTTCAGATCCCAGACTGAATTTACAGAAAGAAAAACATTTTTCCAAATAAAATGAAACATTTTACTATGGAAGTCAGTAAGAGACAAATGCAATTGTTCAGAGTGGAATGCTATTCTGTCTTAGTTTCCATTGTTTGTTTAATAGAGATAACATTTTTCTAGCTTTGGGGGGGTAGCCAAGTTAGTTTGTAACAGGAAAAACTTAAAAAAACAACAAATAGTCTAGTTTTACTACTGTGAGTAGGTTCCATCACAGTGGTATATTGAACCTGATGAATAAATTGTGCCGGGATTATTGCTGCAGCCTCAGTCCTGTGAATATTTGTGCATATGCTCATTTTTAAGCAAATAATTAGTGCTATAGAAGTAATTCGTATAAAGTTAACTGCAAATATCAGCCTAAATGGAATTCTTCAATTTTACTATGGCTCCAAATGCAACAATTGCAGAATTCCTCCAGGACTAAAATATAAATGATTGCAGAATCAAGGCCCACTAAATATAGAACAGTGAAATCAAGCATATGTAAAGTGCTATCAAATGCACACAGTAAATAATTAAACTGCAGCAAAAATGTTCCCATTGACTTCTCTCCTGGTGATATTAGGTGTTTCTTTTAACCATAGTAGGTACAATATTTTCAGACAGAAATATATGGTTTCATATTGAGAGTCCCTCATTTTTGCAAAGGCTTTGAAGAGGAAAATACTATAGAAATGAAAAGTATTACTTTGATAAAGACTAGAAAAATGAACACAGCAAATAGGCACTTGCCTGGAAAAGATTCAGTTAGCATCCACAAAATCTAAGTTTTCCTTACAACAAATGCTAGTTCTTATAGACATAAAAACATGTAAAACATGCACTGAGTGTAAAAGGATGCAGTATTGTTTTCCTAATGTGGAGGTGGATAGCTCCATGCTGACGTTCACAGATTTGCCAATCTGCTGCCTATTGAAAACTAATTAGAATCTTTCAATATTTTCTACTTCTGTTCAAAAGCTTTGGATTATTTCACTCTATTGCTGCTTGAAAACACTATGAACAGTATGAGAGCTAATCACTAGAGCTAATCACTGCAGAGGAGGACTCAAAAAGAAAGTTGAAGTGAGGAAAAAGCAGCAGAGACATGTCTATCACAATAACCAGGAGAATAGGGGAGAGATAGAGTAGTGTAATTCCTCTCACATTCCAGTGACAAACTGATGCTATGGTTGGACAGAGGAACAGAGAAGGGATTCTCTCCTTCCTTCCAGCAGCCAGAGCAGATGTGGGCCATGTATATTTTTCAATGACTTGACACTAACTGGAGATGTATACAAAAAGTAGGCCTTAGGGCATTGTCCATGGACAACATCTATTTAGGCAAGGGGTAATGCAGGCTTGTTACTTGGATACTGCCTCTGTATCTTGGGGTCACCTAGTTTTCATTTGTTAGAAGGATTAATCCTCTCTTAAATGTTTAATAAAATTTCAAAGACCCCTATGTGAATGGACCAGTGTGAGAGGATGTATGTAAAGAAGTAGGTGGACATGGATGGGTGAAGCAGCTAGATAAGCATGAGAGAAAGAGTTTTTAAAAGGAGAAAAAAGGAAGTAGACAACACAAATACAATGTGAAAAAAGTATCTGAAGATAGTGAAAGTAATGGAGGAAGTGATACTGAACATAAGAACAGTGTCTTATGTGCTGGGTCAGACCAAAAGGTACATCTAGCCCAGTATCCTGTCTTCCAACATGGCTAATACCAGGTGCCCCAAAGGGAATGAACAAAACAGGTAATCATCAGGTGATCCATCCCATTACCCATTCCACCCTTCTGACAAACAGAAGCTAGGGATACCATTCCTACTCATCCTGGCTAATAGCCATTAATGCTATTCTCCATGAATGTATCTAGTTCTTTTTTTAATACTATTAAAGTCCTGGTCTTCACATCCTCTGGAAAGGAGTTCCACAAGTTGACTGTGCATTGTGTGAAGATATACTTCCTTTTCATAAGTGCATTACTTTTAATTTATCAACATAAAATTTCCCCTGACATTTTGTTACCTAGTCACCTAATTTTGTGAGATCCTTTTGATGCTCATCACAGAATTCTATTAGTTTAGTGAGGTATGATTTTCCTTTACAGAAACTATGTTGATTTTTCCCCCAACAAATTATATTCACCTATGTGTCTGACTATTCTGTTCTTTACTATAGTTTCAATCAATTTGCCAAGTACTGAAGTTAGATTTACCTCTCTGCCCATGCCAGGACCACCTCTAGAGCCCTTTTTGAAAATTTGTATCATGTTAGCTATCTTCCAGTCATTTGGTACAGAAGCTGATTTAAAGGCTAGGTTACAAACCATAGTTAGTAGTTCCTCAATTTCAAATTTGAGTTTTTTCAGAACTCTTGGGTAAATGCCATCTGGTACTGGAAACTTGTTACAGTTTAGTTTATCAGTTTGTTCCAAAACATCCTCTAATGTCACCTCAGTCTAGAACAATTCCTCACATTTGTCACCTAAAAACAATGGTTCAAGTTTGGGGATCTCCCTAACATCCTCAAAAGTGAAGAAAGATGCAAAGAAGATAATATAGCATGATTGGGAGAAGGGAAGAAGTTTGGGGAGGGAGGAGATAACAGAGAGAACTCCAGAGGGAAAAAACACCAAATAGAGATTTAAGAAGTTACAGTAAAAAAATTGAGAGAATTGACAGAAACTCTAATGAGCATATAATTGTATTATTCCATTAAATTGCAAAGGGTGTAGGCCAGGGGAACAGGTTTTATTCTTGGCTAGTCATATAATCCTTCAGTATATGGGTACTGAGAAAATTTTTCAAACTCCAGTTATGGTAAAAAGTTTAATCAGGCAGTATTCATTGCCCAAACTGAAAGAAAAAAAAAAAAAGCAAAAGAAAACCAGAATAGTAAGGAGTATGAAATCTGAGGCTGTCTAGACTGGCGCGATCTTGCGCCAGAGCGATGCAAATGAGGCTCAGCGTTG
>CM057846.1:69665161-69676862 GCA_030068395.1 Apalone spinifera
TTCCGTTAAAAGTATTTCCGCAAAATCATGCCAGTCTAGACGTAGCCATAGAATAATGGGTTCTGGTTTTAATCTTCCAGTTAATGGATGGGTTTGGGAGTTTCCAAGTCCTGAGGCTTCCTAGGAGATTTCCCTGTAAGCCACTATAAACCTGCATAAAAGCTTTGTGAATTATTATTTTTTACCAATACTTATGAGATCAGGGGTGGGCATATACCAGCTTGTGGGCCGGATCTAGTTTCCCAGAGTTAGTCCCTGGCAGGCCACCACCACTATATTTACCTATGTAGGTATGGGTGGTTGCAGCTTCCGTTGGTCATGGATTGTCCTTCCCAGCCAATGGGACTTGTGGGAAGTGGTGTCCTGATCCATGCCAGCTCCCACTGGTCCTGTTGGCCAGGTACGGCAATCTGCAGCCAAGGGAGCCGCAATAACCCATGCTTGCGGAGGTGCAGGTAAATATAGTGGTGATGGCCCACCAGGCACTAACCCTGGATAACCGTTGCCGTTTCATTGCCAACCCATGCATAAGAAATTAGCAGTTCTTCTTTTCTGAATTGTGATCATAGTGGTTTTGGAGATGGTGGCACTCAGCTTCAGTGGGAGTTACAGATGCTCTGAACCCTTCAGGATCAGGCCCTGACAGAAAGCTTATATTTGGTACCATCCCGATTCCATCTGCTGCCTATTCCTGATAAGTGTTGGTAAAGTAAGAATCATGTCCACAGGTAATTCAGTTTGTTCCTCTCTCATTAATGGTGATGATTCTTCAGAAAGCCAATAATGGCTCATAAAAGGGAAAAGGTGCCAGAGCCATCTCAGCAAGAAAGGCTTCTCTGTGACAGCATGATTGTTCTTCAGAGGAAAGCCACCAAGAACTTGCTACAGCAGTACTTGGTAGAAGATGCCATCCCATGTGTACCTTTTCTGACTTGCTGTGTTGACATACAGAAGTGAAGAAGTCATTGCACTGTAATACTTTGCCTTACTTGTCCTGAAAGAAAATGTTAACCTTTAGGAACTTTTATATAACTTTCAGCTGCATGGGAAGTTAGACAATGTTTTATATATATATATATATATATATTATTTATAGCATACTTTCCTACTAGGAGATTCCCCTTTGAAGAATAAAATCAAGGCTCTGAAAGATTTTCTTACAGCTGCAGCACTGCTTGTTCCCATTAGTGCTGACTGTTGAACATGACATGTGCTTCTTATTCTTGGTATTTATATTTGCAAACTAACATGTCAGATACTAGAATAAAAATTTAGCATCACAGAGATTTTCTCTGGTTTTGTTATTGTCTCTCTGGAAGATAGCATAGACACCAATATCTTTTTAATGTGCAATATTGTTTGGGTAGTTCATTTTATATCAGGACATAGAGGCTCATATTTCAAGTGTTACTCTTTATTAATATTCCACACAATAGCCAATGCAAAGAATAAATGTCAAAATGGAAAGAACCAGGCAAGAAGAAACTAGTCTATAAATAGAACAAGTTAAAAACCCACTTTCCCCTCTTGATATAATTTCTTTTATGAACTAAGAGTTAAACCACATCACAGTTCAAAGCAGTTGCTCCCAGCCAATATAAGGCTTGGTAACGGGGTAGCTGACTCCTAATGAAAAGAAAATGAAACCACTTCTGTTCCAATCCAAGTCCTACATAGTTTGCTGGAATAATGATGGGACAGTGGCAGGTACTTCAAAGGAGATAAATAGTACAGGATATTTATCAAGTGATGTTACTCCTGTTGTCCACTCCCACCTTTTGGCAGTCAGGCTATGGCTATACTGCGTCTGCGTCTAGACTGGCAAGTTTTTCCGCAAAAGCAGCTGCTTTTGCGGAAAAACTTGCCAGCTGTCTACACTGGCCGCTTGAATTTGTGCAAGAACACTGACAATCTAATGTAAGATTGTCAGTGTTCTTGCGCAAATACTATGATGTTCCCGCTCAGGGATAAGCCCTCTTGCGCAAAATGTAGTTGCGCAAGAGGGCCAGTGTAGACAGGGGAGGACTGTTTTGCGCAAAAAAGCCCCGATGGCAAAAATGGCACGATGCTTTTCCACAAAATGATGGGACGGTGGCAGGTACTTCAAAGGAGATAAATAGTACACTCCCACCTTTTGGCAGTCAGGCTATGGATTGGCACGGATGCTTTTCCACAAAAAGTGCTTCTGCGCACTGCCACCAGCTGGAGCCACCTCCTCCCTGCCTCTCTGCCTCCAGCCTGACCCTCTTCCACCTCTGCTGGAGGGTTAGTGTGTGCAGGGCCCAGCCCCAAACTGGAGAGGGTGTGTTAAGATGCGGTACAAGCTTCCTCCCCCCAGGAGTCGGACTCAGCTGTGTGCCAGGTTCGGGGCCCTGCCACATGGCAGCTGCGGCGGGGGCGCAAATTTTGCCTTTGCCCCTGGGGAACATAACACCCTTGCGATGCTGCTACAACACACAGGATCAAATGTTTGTTTGCTGTTTGAAACACTTGGTGGTGATCGAGAATTATGTATCAAAATTACAATGAAATAATGTTAAGGTTGTGACTAACTCACACAAGCAAAGAAATGTATAATTAAGGAGAAAATGTACCATATGTCCTCCAAAACCAAGGCATATTGCAGCACATTAAGAAAAACATAAAGGAGACACCCTGTTGTGATTATGTGTCCTGAGACATGTCACACACTTCCATTGTAGCTATTTCCTTGCCTGCCTGAGTTTGTACCATTATTTAAATATAATTAGTGTGTAATATTTTCCTTATCAAATAGGGGCTACAGTATAATCCATATACTTACAGTTGAATCAGATTCAATTGCCGTTAATGAATGAATGTGGAAACCCTTCAGCAATGTTGATATTGACATTTTGAATGTAAAACTATCCTAGAGAAAGGGGCATAGATAGTTTAATTGTAAAATGTCAGCTGTGGGGTCAAAGTGCTAGTTGCATTATCTTTTAGTCTCTGCAACATTTGATCCTGTTGACCACCCAATATTGCTTTCCCACATTTGAGATGTAACAAAGATGAAGGGAAATGCACTGAAATAATTCTAATACGTTATTTTGGACCAATCTCAGAGGATTATGATGAGCAATTACTTGCATCTTGAGGAATCTCCCAAAACTCAGTCCCATCCCCCACTCATATTTTATATCAAAGTATGAGAGGATATGAGGTGACAGCATAGGTTCAAAGTGACCAATATGTGGATGGAACCTAGCTCTGCACTTCTTCATCAAACATGGTCACAGATGGATAGCATCTTTAAAAGAAGCAAGTCCAGTGCCCAGTGCTAGAACAAGTGCTGCCAGTATGGCCAGTTAATGGGATAGGGCAGCACCTAAGGCTATAAGAGTCAGAAGTCAATAAGGAAGGGGGACCAAAAGTAGCAGGAAGCTGCTTGAGGGAGGTTGCAAGAGCCCTAGACAGGACAGAGAGAACACATTGAAGAAACTCACTGAAGAAAAAGTGACCGTAGGCAGAAAGTGCTCTGTTAAAAGAGCAGAGAAGAATCCTGAAGCTGGGTGTGGGTAGAAGAAAGCACTATGAAGACTTGTCAGTGTCTATAACATCTATCAAGGGCCCTTCATTGTCAGGACAGCCTGCTTTAATTTTTTCCCAATTTACAGCTGGCCGGATGACTGCATCCTCTTTTCAGAGTCTGATTTTGCCACAGTGATCTGTGTACTCATGACTCTCAAGTTTTTTCAGGAATGGAATCTCTAAACCTGTGATACCAAAACTGAGGCTTGAGAGACACAAGTAGCTCCTTTAATGCATCTCCTGCAGCTCTGTGTAGCACACAATATTATAACACTGTGATTTAATAACTTTGGTTAATAATTAACAAACTATGATTTTATTATGTTATTAATCAATTGTTGATAAAATAATACTATATATATAATATATATAAATATATAATATATATATATTATATATATATATAGTATCACTTCTCTAAACCTGGAGTCTGGGCAATGAGCTATCTTGGTAGTTATCCTAACTATAAAGGTCACTCCCAGAATACAGCAGAATGACTATCATTTTTACCACCTTCAGAATAAAATGACAGAAGAGGGAGGTTTTCTTCTGAGCTTTTTGCTTTCCCACAATAATAAAAAAAACTGTGTTGGAGGGAGGAAAGAAACTAAACAGGTACAATGATGCTGAGTGATGCATAAAAACCCAGACAGATGTGTAATGAAGCTGTTGACTCATTAACAAGCAGTACTCTCCCATTTCAGAATGACTGGGAGCAAAATGATTGCGACAAACTTTTTTTGGAAAGGGCAGAAAGCCAAATCAGCATGAAGTCAATAGAAGGCACTATGTAACCTGAAGAAATAATCCAGGGGGAGAGATGGAGGGAAGGGAATGTGACAGATTGATGCCTCATAGCTGTCGGCCACTGTCTATGGAATTTAAAAATAGTTAAAACTTTAGGACCTGATAGTGGGTAGTTACAGTTAAATCCTGGGAAGTGCAATCAGTTTAGGGCTGAAGAAAAAGGCCAGTCCAGGAGAGGACTGAGATGATGAGCGTAGATGGAAGGGAGGCAGCAGCATACCTGCATGGTGGTCAAGCTATTCCTGAGAACCAGTGGGGCAGGTACTTGAAGAAAGTGATCTGAGCAGTGAGCCAAGGACCTGAGCCAGCAATCAGCTATAAAAGAGCAAAAATCAACATATGGGAGTATACTTGCTTATACTTCTTGATATGAAGGAGTAGTCCTGTGGGACTTTAGGGTACGTCTACACAACAGGGCTAATGCTGTATTAAGCTAAGCAACTTGAGCTACCTCAATTGCGTAGTTTAAGTAAAAAAAAGCTTATTTCAGCTTTTGATGCTGTCTACACAGCAGAAAGTCTGAGAAAGAACCCTCTTCCTCCGACTTCCCTTATTCCTCATAAAATGAGGGTTACAGGAGTTAGAATAAGAAGTCAAAATAATTGCTTGTAGTGTAGATGTGGACTATGTTATTTTGGAATTTTATTAGTTATTCTGAAATAGCACTTCTGTGTAGACATACCTCCAGAGATTTTATATAGTATCATGAGCTTTTGTCAGCAAAACCAAAACATATATATATATATTTAATTTGTTAGTCTCTAAGGTGCCACAGGACTACTAATTTTTAAAGTTACAGACTAACATGACGGCTACCCCTTTGAGATGTCTTGGTATGGTATTATATATTCTGCACCCACAAAAGCAGAAGTCATCCATCAAAGCACTGTGACAAAAACCACATCAAGAAAACCATGTGAACAATTTCCAATACAATAGGTAAAGGCAGGGCCATCCTAGGCGAGTGCAAGGTCCGAGACAACCCCCTGCCATAGGCCCCACCCTCTCTCACAAGCCCTGCCCCCGCTCTACCTCTTTCCCCCTCCCTTCTTGATGCAAACTAGTGGGATGGCAGCAGGGGTTGCCCCCTCTCCCTCGCATTTACCACAGAAGCGGGAGCTGGAACAACTAGTCAGCTTGTTCTGCCCTGCTGCCTTCTGCCAGCCCACTGCACCCTGCTTCTCTGCAACAGCAGGAAGTGCTCTACTTCCTGCTGCTGCAGAGAAGCCAAACACAGTAGACTGGGAGAAGGCAGCAGGGCAGTGCAGAGTAGGCTGCCAGGCCGCTTCTGCTCCTAATGCTGTAGAGAGTGCACTTGGCGGAGGGAGAGTGAATGCCTGCTGCCACTGTGCCAAGTCCGCAGTTAATCCCCCAGGTCCAATCAATAGGACGGTTGATGCCACCACTGCAGGACCCCCAAAAGACTCTGGGTAGAGGAAGGACAGGTCTATGAGAACGACCGTTTAAGGGTATGTCTACATTTGCACTTAACGACAGAACTTTTATCGTTTACAGGTGCTTAAACACCCCCTCCCCTAGGACAAAGTTTTGCCACAGCAAGTGAAAATGTGAATGCTGCTTTGTTTGCATCAACACTCTCCTGCTGACAAAGCTGAACGCCCTTATAAGGGGTGGACAAACAGCATTCACACAAGCTGACTTTTAGCGATAGGGCTGTGTCAACATACTGGTTACTAAAAGCTGAATAGTATAGACCAGGGCTGGGCAAAATACAGCCGGGCAAGCCACTGGATCTGGCCCAGGGACCACTCTGCAGAGACTGTCAGGCACATGTAGCTGCTATGGTTTAAAACACAGCCCCTGCGGCTCTCTGCTCTGCAGGGAGGGGGAGGCTTTGTGCAATCTTCCCACCCCCAGCTCACTCCTCAGCTCCAATTGGCCAGAAACAACTGGCCAATAAGAACTGACTTCAGCCAATCTCTCAGCTCCTATTGACTGGAAACAGCCAGCCAATCGGAGCTGAGAGATTCACCGGAGCGGCTGGGGCAGCGCAAGTCTCTTTCCCTATTAGGAGTTAAGAGCCACTGTGGACAGAGAGCAGCCTGTATTTTCAATCAGGCTGGGGCTGCAACAGGCAGGGAGCCCAGTCGGGGTGGGGGTGGGGTGCTGCAACCTGCTGGCCAAGAGACACTTAGACAAACTTCTCCCAGCCAGTGCCTGCCTCTGGCACCCCAACCCCTCCTACACTCCAACTCCCTCCCAGATCCTTGTACCCCCTCTTCCACCCTTCCCCCAGGCCAGAATCCTCTCCTGCACCCAAACACCCTCCAAGACCCTGCACCCAATCCCCTGACTCAGGTCACAACCTCCTTCTCCACCCAAACACCCTTTCAGACCCCACACCATCTCCTGCACCCCAGTCCCTTACCCCATGCACCCTTCTGCACCTGAGCTAGACCGCATAGCCCCTCAATAGAAAAGTGCGGCACTTGACCATTTACCAAAATCTTGGAGTGGCCCCTCCTCCCACCAAAAATTATTGCCCACCTAGGTATAAACTAAGGTTATGTCTGCACTAATGCTATGGCTACAGTACACTGCTTTAAGTGCTAAGAGCATGTGGACTCAGCCCTGTTGCTAAAAGTCAGTGAGAGCACATGCTGTTTGTTCCACGCTTTTGCCAACAAAATTCTTCTAGCCCTCATGAGTGGCTTTTGCTTTGTCAGCAGGAGAGCTCTGGTGCTGACAAGGCAGTGTTCACACATGCGGACATGAGGGAGGTTCGAGGGGCTGCATGCCCACTCAAATGCCACAGTAGAAGGGGAAGAGGATATTAGGGGGGATCGCCCTCCACTCACTGGTGGCCGTGGGGGAAAGTGGAATAACGTGGCTTCGTTCCCCACCGGCTGCCACAGCCAGTGCTGTAACCAGCTAATTTTGCACCTGAGGCAAGAATATAAAATTGCACCCCTTCATGTTTATATATTCATAGTAGTTATTTCGTAGAAAAAGGGAAAATACATAAATAACAATAATAATAATACAATGTTTATTTATTATAGTTGAGATCTGCATAACCAATCAATCAATACATATATACATATAATTATAAAATATCACCATGTCGGGTACTATTAGGTATTTGTTTATAATTGTACTTTGCACACTTTTTATGAGGCAAACACATCGATAATTGTGTTGTAATTAATATTATTCGCTACCTCGTGTTCTATTGATAAAATAGACATATTTGATAATCTCTCCTGACCTGTGGATGCTTGAAGGTAGTTCTTAATTAATTTTAGTTTACTAAAACTTCTTTTTCAAGAAGCCATAGTCACTGGCAAGCAGATAAATATTTGCAGGGTGATTTCCAAATTTGGATAAGATTTGGCCAGACTATATTCATGAATTAACTGTAGAAGGTCCAAACTAGTTGCAGATGAAATGTCTGGCAACAGCGCTAATGCCTGATGTTTAAAATTCTGAATCTCTGACAAAGTTTCTGAGGCATTCAAATCGCTGTCATATTTAAAAATTAAATTTATTGGTTTTTGAAGATTAGCAGTATCCATTTTAACAAAAGAATCTCCCGATAAAAAAATTGAAATCCGAAGAGCTCTCATTTAGTGTTTCATATCTCCAGTTTAATTCAAATATTATGCAGTCAAATATGGCTTTTATTTGTATTTTGAATGATTCTTCAGCAGATAAATTACCACTTTCCTCTTGTGATTCAAAGCTGTTCTCTTTTAACTTTTCACTTTCTGCATTCTGTAAATTCTGCTGATATTTCTATATTTTGGACCATTTTTCTACAATCAGTAAAAATATCTTCCACATAGCTCTCGTTTCCATGGATCATCTTAGAAGCCTGACAAACAGAAATGCCTTTTGCTTATAACGCTTTATTCACTCTGGCAATGTGAGTTAGAATATTATGTCAATGGATAACTGCACAAAAACTCAAAATTATTTTTTAAGAAGGTTATTAGCTGTTAAAACTGTTTCAACGCATTTAGATGAAGCAGCAACATCACTTAGGACCTTAGTAACTTCTGAAATCTGCAAATTTAAAGCTGCAATTGAATTTGCTTTTGATGCCCATCTAGTATCAGCATGACCTTTCAGTGATACTTTTAATATACCCATTAAAATATTCCAGTGAGTGGTAAAATTAGAAAAAAAAAGTGTATATTTTTGTACAGTACTAAACAATGAAACCATAGGAGAATTTACAGAAGCTGCATGTACTCCAACCAAATTGAGACTATAGGCCTAGCACAGTACAAAATTTGCAAATTTATTTATTGCAGAATTACAGCTTTGATGCCTTTGTACATGCCTGACATATTTGCACCATTATCGTACCCTTGGCCTCATGCGTTTTGAAGATCAATTCCATTCTTTTCAAACTTCTTTACTATTTCTTTGGCTAAGCCACTTCCTGTTTTTCCTTGCTCTCAATAAAGTCTATGAAACTTTCTTCTATAGTTATGATTCCATTATCAGTTTTCACAGCTCACACTCTGAGATATTTGATCATGATGAGATATATCTGGTATACAATCCAGAAGCATAGAATAATATTTTGCTTTTTTTTATTTTGGATATAATTTCAATTCGAACTTGGTTTGCTAGTAACCCAATACAGCCGGTCCCTGAGTTACGAACAGTCGATTTACGACTGTTAGCACTTGCGACCAAACCTCCCATTAAGCGGTCGTAAAGGCGATTTCTGAGTTACAAACGCGACCCACGCTTATGACCAGTGCGGTCGCATGTAAGTTAATGGGGTCTGACTTATGAACACTTCAAGTTACGGCCACGTGTTTGGTCCGTAACTCGGGGAACAGGTGTAAACTCATTTTGGATAGCCAGTGAAAAACAGCTTACTGAACCTTTTTGTGAGTTACGACATGTTGTTTTAGTTCAACATCATAATGACTTATAAATTCCATTAGATTAAGAAATATTCCCGAATTAGAGGACTGAGTAGTGTTATAGGAAACCCTAAGTGGAAGATTATTTTTGGCACAAAACATCTAGAATTATTTTCAGGATATGTCTCCATTTTTGCTTATCAGCTTCAATAGCTTTTTGTAGTGCATCATCAATATATTCTCTGCTCAATAATCTTTTTTACATGGATTTCCATTTACAGAAATTTTCATGATGAATGCTTGAATTTTCATGCTTTACAATACAGTTTAAATTTTTCAAAGCATTAAATCTGGTTTTCTGATTTGCAATATTCGGTTTGGAAAAATGCTGATCAAATAATATACATGGAAAACAAAAAATGGTCTTACTAGTTTCAGAATAAGTAAGCCAATTGTGTTCTACAATTTCTCCATTAGAAAGCATTTTTTAAAACCAATCACCTGAAAATGTTTGGCCCTCTGATGATACTGATTCACGAAAATCCATGGTTTTTCTCTGATCAGGTGCATGTTCAATAAGATGTTATCTTATTTTGTCATTTATAGAGAACCAAGATGGTGGATTGTTAAAATTGATTTGTGTTACCGTTGAATCTTGTTGATGGTCCTAGTCATTGTTAATGTCAATAATTGTAATCGGTGAGGAAGTTGAGACCTTGAGATCAAGGTTTTGGTCACTCTGAGAGTCAGAGATTGATGCTGAAGCTGTAATGTCAAGTTCCAGTTGCTGGTCAGTGGTAATAATCAATATTGAAGTTGTATGATCATTATCATCGGAGGGTTCAGCTAGTGATGCATTTTCAGTATTCAGTGCATTTTCCACTAGCCATTTTCCTATTTCTGTCAACAACTTTTCATTTTTCTCTCATGGTGAATTTTTGTCGTTTAAGAAACTCTGCCCCAGAAGATCGTTTCGTTTGGAATTCATAATGTAGGATCTTTTTCTGAGTGGCCTAAATTCCAGCCTTGTTATGGCTCAGACGCAAAGCATAATATTTTACTACACCACCACTCAAGGGAGAGATGAGACACTCCCCTGCCCAGCACCAGCCAGAAGCAGAGCGATTCTGCTGGTGGTGGGATAGTAGGTTTGTGTCACTCCCCTCTCCCCTTCCCCCCGCCACCCGCTAGTCAGTGCAGAGACCTGGACCCCTGCTACGGGTGCCCGACCACCTACTAGTCCCCCAAGCCACATCATTGGGGGGGGGAACAGAGGGGGGAGAGGGCCCAGGGCAGGAATGGGAAGAGGCACAGAGATGTTATCCTGTCCCCAGTCACGGCCCTCCTCCTTCAGCAGTCTCCCCGGCACCTCAGTCGCTGGGTAGGAGGGAGATTAAGAACCCATAGACAACATTGCAAGTGTAGACCTTCCCCCTCCAGCCCCTGAAGCGACGCCAACGTGAGTGCGCGACTCCTGAGCAAGTCAGTTCCCAAATAAAGCCACGTGTCCCTGCGCAGGTTACTGCAGCTCCCGCCCGGACCCTTTAGACCGGCCAGGCTCCTGCCCCAGCGGAGGGGATGGAACGTTCCCGGGGCCGGACTCAGCTGCACGCGCCTCCCAGGACGTCTCCTGCCCTCACTGCAACTTGCACAAGCCCCGCCCCGGGTCGCTCCAGCCAGGAGCGTAATGACTAGGCGCAACCAAGAGTGGGCGCGCGGGGGAGACTAGCCACTTTCTCCTGTAAAGTGAGCACTTCCATCTCCCCCCCCTCCCGGCCGTACCACTCGCAGCCTGTCTCAGGCTGAGAGCTCTGGGTAGGAATGTACCATATTAGCAGGGGGGGAAGAATGCGCAACGAGAAGGACGCGCTTAAAGCAGGCAAGTGGCTGCTTCCTGCCAACGAAGCTGCTGCTCGCTAGGGGGAACGTGAGGGTCCCAGTTGTCGCTCGGGTTGCCAGATGCGGCCGGAAGGAGGAGGGCAGTGGCAGTGAGGCCTGCTCCCCCCCTTCTCGATCGGGATGGGCTGGCCTCGCGAGCCGTCACGCCCCCTCCCTCTCGCGGCGGTGAATGTTCTTCTCGGATCGCAGCCTCCTCCCGCCGCTGCTTGGCTCGCGGCCGGGGCGCTGGACCCTCGTGCGCGCAGGGAGCCGACATGTCGGTGGCGTTCGCGGCCCCGAGGCAGCGGGGCAAGGGCGAGATCACGCCGGCCGCCATCCAGAAGGTGAGGGAGGGGCCGGGCCCGACACGGGGCTGCTTCCGGCCCGGCCAGGGGGCGGCGACTGGCGGGGGCTGGGAACACGCTGGGGTAGGGGGCAGGGCTGTGGCGCTAGGGGCGGAGGGGCCCCGGGGATGGGGGCCTGCGGAGGGGCCCCTGGGGATGCGAGAGTGGGTGGCGGGGGGACCTTCCCCAGGTGTGCAGAAGAGCCCTGTGCGCCTCGAAAGCTTCTCTCTCACCCGCCCGAGTTGGTTCAGTAGAATATTTTAACCCCCCCCCCCC
>CM057846.1:69691776-69716310 GCA_030068395.1 Apalone spinifera
CCCCAGAGCTGCGTGTGGCCCAAGCAGGCTTTGGTTGGCTGCAGCATCAGATCTTGCTGTGCCGAGCGGTGCTCTGTCCAGATGAGGAAAAAAAGGTCAAAGCAGGGGACTGGGAGAAGAGCTGCGGGTGCAGAAGCCACAATTTTTTCTTTGAAGAGCCACATGCGCCAACCCTGCCCTAGTAGATGATACATGTAGTGGGAATTTCTTCCTGATTCTCATCAATTAGTTGTCAATTATATCTTGTAGAATGAGGGTTCATATCCATCTGTTAAAAAACCCATCTAATGTAACTCTGGTGTTATCCATACACACATGTAATTGTTTTTTGAATCTTGCTTACCCCTTTTTTCTAATACTGCAGTGAGATCCTTAGGCAGTCTGAAGTATAAAAAGGAATTTCCTGTTTTCAGTTAAATATTTGTTCCTTTTGGTTTCCCACTATAGCCTTTTTCCATGTTTCAATGTATTATTCTGTTATTTTCCCATTTCTGATCTATGATAATATGTACATTAGGGCTATTTAGTTTCCTTAGTAGACCCTTATGAGGGACATTGCCAAAGGCTTTTGGAAAGTCTAAATAAATTGAGTCAGTTTTCCTTTATCCACATTTTTTGTTAACACATTCAGGGATTTCTGATAGATATTATTTCTCTTTATAGAAGTGGTGCAAATTTGCCCATTGTGTTTATAATTCAAGTTATTCAAAGGATTGCTCATATCCATTCCACATTAGATGTGTATGCTTGCCACATACACTGGTGCCAGAAGTTTTTCCCTCAGCTGTATCAGTAGGGGGAGCAACTCTAGGGATCTTTGGAGGGATGCCTCCCCTGCACAGTACAAGGGATGCTGTGTGCTCCTCCCACCCTCAGTTCCTTCTTGCTACCAATGATGCTGCAATGGAACTGCTGTGGCTTTGCCCAGACTTGCTTGCTACATGTTCTCCGCAAATGCAGTATTGCTGATTTGATAATTTTCCTCAGTAATTCTTATGCAATATCTAAACTACATTTCTTTTTCGAAAGAGGAATGTAAATGAAGCCTATCAAAAATGCAAATGAAGAGTGGATTTACAGGTCAAATGCTTCATTTGCATAATCCCGTGAGCGCTTTTTTGATAAAGGGTTTTTCGAAAAAGAAACCGCAGTCTAGACGGGGTTCTTTTGGGGGGAAAAAAAACCCTTTTTTGAAAACCCATACACCTCATTTTTTCAGGAGTACAGGTTCTTTCAAAGAAGGGGTGTTTTTTTTTCGAAAGAACCCTGTCTAGACTGCAGTTTCTTTTTCGAAAAACCCTTTTTCAAACAAGTGCTCTAGTGCAATGATGCAAATGAAGCACGAGATTTGTAAATCCGCGCTTCATTTGAATTTTCAATCGGCTTCATTTACATTCCTCTTTCAAAAGAGGAATGTAGTTTAGATGTGCCCTTAGTGTTACAGTTTTAGCGGTAGTTTGTGGTAGGGTTGTAAAATCCTGTTTAATTAGTTAACCAGTTAAAACATTAAGTTTAACTGGTTAACTAATTAAGCCGAGGTGGGCGGGAAGGCTGGGTTAACCAGTTATCCATTCACAACCCCGGTTTGTAGTTGTAATGAGTCCCGTCCAGAACAGGAATGGAGCATACCCTGATCCCTACGCTTCAAAAGCTGTGAAATGGGAAAGCGTCCTATGCATGTTAGTGACCTGGCAATAGTTGTCTGAGGGGCACATTAGCAATAAGTGCTGAATTTGCAAATTATGTAAATCCTGGACTAAAAGGGAAAGAGGCATTTACCTTCAGGCTCTTTTAATGGAGTCAGCGTTGTCCTTGTCACTGGAGCAGAGGTTGGCCTCAGCCTCGAATGCCATTGTTTCAGTGAGCAGTGCCTGATTGGTGCCCTATTCCAGCCAGCACCATTCCCCTTTGCTGGCTCAGATTAAGAATTTGAAAACATCGGCAAGGGGATGATCCCCAGTAAGGGAAAGGAGAGGTCGGGAGGAGAGCTAAGACCTGTGAGGGGTAAGTCATCACCTCTACTTGGGAGTCAGGCTCCTGCTCAAGTGGAGTAGTCCATCCTTTCCCTTCCTGAGCTGGTTACACCAGGAAGTGATGAAGGTCTTCAGCATCTGAAGGTGCTGTTAATTCTGGAGGCCCTGCAGGCAGTGCAGAACATACTGGCACCAGCAGTGTCATGGTACTGGGGCAAGCCCACATTGAGCATCTTAAGTTCCCTGTTTAAGGGTCAGTCCTGCCAGTGCGCCTCCATGTGAAGCCTCAGACATGGGAAGGCAGGTTTTGACACTCTTTTGTCCCCAGACTCTGGCTGCTGAAGAAAGGATCTGGGGTAATATTTGCTGGCACCATGGCACAGACCTGTTGAGGCATGTGGCCCCCCTCAGGCATCGGCACTGAGGCAAGCCCTCTGCATCTCCAAGACCTCAACACCTCCTCCAGGACCATTCAGATGAATGATTTCACTGGTGGCAACTATGCCAGCATCAGCTCCCCTTCATGTTGGTCCTTGTGGTGCTGGCTGTTGGTCTTGTTCAGACTCTGTGCTGCTCAAGGTCCTGGCCCAGAGGCATCAATCACTGGGTTCCCATCACTGTTTTGTCTTTCCCCAATTTGCTCCAGAGTCCCGTGACCAGGACTTGTTTCACTTGGAGAGATTCTCACTGAATTCCACACTACTTACTGCTGTGCAGGTTGGCACTAGGCAGTGTGCTTGCAACTTCAGAAGCTTGGTTGTATAGGGCTCCCTGCCACCTATAGTGTCACACTTGCCTTCTGCACCACAACTTCCAGCAAGGCTGCAGGGATGACGGCCGGTAGCCTGCTGCTTATTATTGTTACCCAAGTTGCCCAGTCAGTTTGGAGGCATTGGAGGTCATCAGCCTCAATGGCCTGGTCCCCCCCCAACCTGGTGCAGGCCCTTGAGGAAGGAATTCCATACTCTTGGGGAAGGGAATTAACAAGTTTCCCTGCAGGAAGGGGTACCTGTACTCATGGTAATGTCTTTGTCTTCCTCGCATGAGGACATTGTATGTTCTCATCTGGTACCACAAGATGATGCAATGTCACACCAGGAGCTCCTCAGAACGGTAACATGGAACTTGAGGAGCTTCCAAATACCTTATCTGATGTACTCAGCTCCACTGTGCCCTCTTGGGTGGCCTTCCCCCTGCACGAGAGGATTTTGAAAATCATGAATGTCCTCTGGCAAACCCCCTTATCCTTGCCACTGTTTTAAAGAGGGCTAACAGAAAGCCCATGAATACTTATACAGTCACCCAGCCCCCTGACTCAGGCTAGGTTTACACTACAGAGTTTTTGTACAAAAATGGACGTGTTTGCACAAAAACTCGCGGAGCGTCCACACCTCAAGCGCATTTTTACGCAATTAAAACAAAAGAACAGAGGGCTTTTTCCAGTGTAGGTATTCCTCCTTCTATGAGGAATAACTCCTTTTTGTGCAAGAGCTCTTGCACAAAAAGGTGTGTGTGGATGCGGAACGGGTTTTTTGAGCAAAAAGAGGCAATTGAAAAAAGCACAGGTGCCCTGGTGATCATTCTGTAAAGAGCAATCAGAGTTTCCTTTCGAGAAGGCGTCCATGCAGTCTGGATGCTCTCTTGCACAAAAGTGCATTGCTTTTTCAGTGTGCTTTTGCAGTGTGGACGCACTCTTGCACAAGAAGCTTTTGCGGAAGATCTCTTCTGCAAAAAGCTTCTTGTGCAAGAAGCCTGTAGTGTAGACATAGCTTCAGTGTTGGGCAACTGTAAACCATCAGGGTTCTGTGTGGGATTCATGAGCCATTTTGTTTACTGTTGCCACAACAGGGTTGCCAGATTTTGCTGGTTTCCATCTATGTTTTCCTCCTCTGACCCCAACTGGTATTACTGAAGTGACACACATCTAAAGCAAGGGTACATGAAGTGAGGTGTGCACTGATTGCACACAACATTAACTGTAAGCTGTGCACTCCTTTTGCATCCAATCAAAGTGCTGTTATGGTTCAGTCGGCACACCCCACAAATTCAAGATAGGCAAGCATAGTTAGCAAAACTACACTATCTTGGGAGACTGTCTTGGTTACAACAGTTTTGTGGCCCTTTGAGATGGAGGGCCATTTGTGTGGCCTACTGACGTAGGTTGCCCATTGCTGCCCTAATTCCTTGGTGGTAGAGGCAGGGGCGATGCCAAAGAACAAAGACTAAGAGTCTAGATTTGTTTGGAGGAAAAATTAATTCATATTCCAGCCTCCAATTAAGGTAGCAAATTGTCAAGCCCTCCTTAACTGCTACAATTTTAATACGTGGTGGGCCATGGCCAAATTCGAGGAATAATTTCCTTAATGCTCCAGAAAGGAGATTAAAGCAATTCTTGAGGAGGGCACTGCAGCTGTGAGGGTGACCCACTCTGCAGCAACAAATGTGATGGATTCTGCAGAGTGTACTATACAGTAGTTTGAGTATTCTGGTTGCTCCTCGCCAGTCTGAGAGTGGAGACCCATTAAAAATCAATGCAAGATCTCCTTTTTTGATGGTCATGCTTTGTTTGTGGATCAGTCGATTAGATGGATACTAAATTACATGGGCTTATGGACTCCAGCACCACCTTAAGACCCTGGGCCAGTATATCCCTGGCCCATCCCAAAAAAGGTTCCTGTCCCAACATCCTCTGGGTCAAAGGAGCCAGTTGCATCAAGAGCCACCCACTAAGAAAAGCAAGGAGTATAAGCCCTGGCTGGTTCAATCAGCACCCTTGGCCTAATTGGGCTCCACCTACTTCAAGTAGGGGGCTAAGAAATAATTTTGAATGTGTGCTCATGAGATTCTCATGAGAATCTTCTCGTGAAGGTCCAGGAGCTGCTGCAGCTGGGGGCTGTAGGAGTTCCACGTGAGTATAGGAACAGGGGGTTCTGTTCCTGCTATTTCATGATCCTGAACACCAAATGAGGTTTGAAGCCCATCCTAGACCTCTGATGCCAAGGAATCCAGATTTTCTGGTATCTCAATGACTGGTTAGTCATAGATAGCTTCAAGACGTAGGTACAGCAGGACATCAAGATTTCCTAGCCATGTGTCAGTCCTTGGGGCTGCTAGTCAACAACATCAAGTCTGTGTTATTATCGGTTCAAAGGATAGAATGCATAGAAGCAGAGTTCGACATGACATGTGCAAAAGCATGCCTGCCACCAGTCAGGTTTCAAGCCCTGGCAAGCCTCATCACAGAAGCGCCCAAGTTTTACCTGTCCACATCCAGTATCTGCCTTTGCATATGCACCTACATCATCCACGATGCCAGACTCCAAATGTGGCCATTCTAGCACTGGCTTTCTCCCAGGCCAAAAATCTTCTAGACAAAGTTGTGACCATCCCACCAGCAGTGCTTACCTCTTTGCAGAAATGGGTTGCTCCAGAGACTATCCTGTAATGAATGCCATTCCACATTCCTGCCACCTTGCTTGAGCTAGTGTTGGATGCCTCAGACCCCGGGGACCTCCAAATCCATGGGCTATAGACCTTGCATTGCACGTCAAGGAACTCAGTATAATCCATTTGGCTTGTAGGGTCTTCCTGACACACCTGTTAGGCAGTGTGGCACAAGTCCTCATGAACAATGCAACCTTGGTGTTCTATATCAACAGGCAGTCTGGGGAGTGTGTTCATTGGCTCTATGGCAGGAGGCTCTTTGTCTCTGGTGCTTCTGCATCAGCTATGACATCCATCTGGAAGCGTGTCATCTTCCTGGAGACAAGACTGCCCTAGCAGATCACTTTAGCAGAGACTTCTCTCACTGTAAGTGGTTGCTTTGCCCGTTGGAGGCGGGGTTCCCTCTCTGACACCTTCCTCCTGTCAGAGGGGCTGATGAATGTGTTTCTGCTGATGTCTCTCTTCTGTTGGGTCCTGGTAAAGATCAAGAGGAATAAAGCTCAGATTATCATGATTGCCTCACCAGTTTTGATTCGGCACACACATGAGTGTGTCCCTGGTCCTTTCTTGGACCTTTCCCATCTGATAGCAGCTCTTACTACATTTAAAATGCTGAGGCGCAGTGGTCCCAGTCTCAGCTTGCACTGTGTCCAGCAGCCCCTGTTTGTGGCTGCCTGGGCTAGTTGCGGGCAGCGGCTGCTCTGTCAGCAGCCCCGGCCACCGTGAACAGAGGCTGTTCTGGCACCATTGCCTGTCCGTGGTCAGCCGCCAAAGCAGCCCCTGCCCGCGGCCAGCCTGGACCATCGGGAACAGGGGCTGTTTTTCCCTGATAGAGGCAGTGGGGAAGGGAGGAGAGAGGTGGCACCATGGAGACAGTGCTGGGGGGACCTGGCTTTTAAGCTGGTTCCCCCAGCACTGGCTCCTGTTTTTTCCCCCTTCCTTTGCTGTCCCTCATACAGAGGCAACAAGGGGAGGGGGGTGGAGCAAGTAGTCGAGTACTCCACTTGACTACCTGATAAACTTATGCTTATTGGGTAGTTGAGTAGTTGACTACTCACTTACATCCCTAGTGCAGTTCATTCTGGGCTACTTACTACAGCTCAGAAACCAAATCTGGTACATTCCTCCATTATGCTGCATCTTGCGGCCATCTCCATGTTCCACAAACTGGTCAAGGGGCAAATGGTGTTCTCACATGAAGCAATAGTCATGTTCCTGAAGGGCTTTGAGCAGCTCTACTCTACTTGCAGGTGTGAGACCCTGTCCCACAGTGGGACTTGAACTTAGTCCTCTCCAGATGCACTGTGCCACCCTTTGAGCCATGAGCCACAAGGATCCTGCTCTCTTTCCTACTTGTGGAAGGTGGTGTTTCTGGTGGCAGTGATGTTGGCAAGACAACTCCTTTGAGATCAGGGCTCTGACCTCAGAACCACCGTATACTGTCTTCTAGAAAGACATGGTCCACTGATGGCCTCACCCACCCTTCTTGCCAAAAGTGGTTTCATTCTTCCATGTGAATCGGAACATTTCTGACTGTGTTTTACCCCACACCTCTCTTGACAGTGGAGGAGAGGCAGCTACACACCCTGGACATGTGTGGAATGTATTGACTTTCTACTGGGAATGAACCAAGCCCTTCTGCAGGTCAATGCAGCTCTTCATTGTTACAGCCTATAAGATGAAGGGCCTTCCAGTTTCATCACAGAGGATTTCCATTTGGATCAGCTTTTGCCTATGAACCAGATACGAGATTGTAAAGGTCCTGCTGGTGCTGATCATCTATTCCCATTTGACAAGGGTGCAGGCATCATCGGCAAATTTACTGGCATGTTGCAATCCAGGATATCTGTAGAGCTGCGATGCAGTCCTCAGTCCACATGTTCACATCCCACTACACCATATTCATCAGGCTATAGATGAGGCTGAGTTCAGCAGGGCTGTATTACGATCAATATGTCTGTGAACTCCTACCTGCATCTGTGAGTACTTCTTGGAATCGCCTAATGTGGAATGGATATGAGCAATCACTTGAAGAAAAGACAGTTCTCTGTTCCATAACTGGTGTTCTTTGAGAGATGTTTCTTATGTTCATTCCACGACCTTCTCTCCTTCTCCACTGTTGGAGTTTCTGGAAAGAAAGGATGGAGGGTGGAGAGAGCATGTGGCACCTCTTATACTACAACAGAGCTGCTTCCCTACTGTTACATTGGAGGGAGAAACTTAACAGCGCTGGTGCATGTGGCATGCGCACATACACCTAATGTGGAATGGGCATGAGCAACACTTCTCAAACACCAGTTATGGAACAGGGAACTGTCTTTTTTTTTTTTTTTTTTAATTATCAGTCAGTATATTTGATATTGAAGAATAAGGCTCACTGGTCTGCAGTTCTTAGGATCAGCTGCACTGCCTTTGTTTGGAGAATACTTATAACATTTGTTACCCTTCATCCCTTGAAGGAGTAGTTATTCTGATGAGAGATTTCTTATGTTAACAGATTTGACACTTGATTCTTAACTTCCTTCAGAACTGTTGGATGAATGTCATCTGATTCTGGTATTGCTCCTTAACTTAGCAGTTTCTCTAGCACCTCCTTCTAGCAATTTAATTTGATAGTACCTTATTGTTTTCTTCTGAAATGAATGGGTCTGAGGTGCGCTATCTTCAATAATGAGTGTTGTGCAAAGAAATCAGTTTGCAGAGAAGTTATGTAGTTAATCTCTTAACTGATCCCTTAATTTCCCAGTAAATTCAAATGGACCCATTAATTCACAGTGGAAGTAGGACCTAATATGATCCTTTAATGTTTTGTGTCCTTGATTATTTGCTCCAAATCTCTCTGAGCCATTCTAGTTTATATCTTACATTTTAACTGTCTGTGATAATGATGTTTTCTATTTGCTTCACTAAAGTAGGATTTCCTTTTTCTGAAGTATTGTACCAGTTTGACTCAAATAGTATGTAAGTTAGTCATAATTCTCCCCCCATGTACACTCTTTTTTGTCAGTTTTTTTCTACTTCATTCTTAATCACAGCCAAAACTTGATAATATTCTTCACCCAAAAAGTGCTATTGTAAAAATTGTTTGCTTTTATTTACAGTTGGATGTAGACAGATTCTGAGAGGTAACAGATTCTTACTCTGTGAAAGTGTTAGGGGAAAAATGCAGTTGTTTGGTTCTGCCCTGAGAGCATTCTGCCTGCACCAGATTATGCCATTGACCAATATATTGGTGCCCCACATATTCAAAAAACAACAATCCATTCAAAATAAAATGAGAAAATCTCCAATATTCTTGTCTGTTGAGAAATATATGTGAGCTACTTTTCTCAATTCAAAACAAGTCCCACAACCCTAGTGAGAAAAGATCAGTCTCTTGAAGTAGAAGTAAGCAATAGCTGGATGTAAGAGGCTTTCCCTCATGCTTGAATAGAGGAAAAAAGACAAAGCATAGTAGAGTACTTATAGTTAGGAACACCTCAGGAGTGGAGGCTGTTTGTAATTTTGAAATATTCATAACTCAGAACAAAACATTATAGTGATGCTTTCTAACTGAACATTAACTTAATATAGCTTAAAAACTTTACTATTCAGAAGAAAAATGCTGATTTCCCTTTTTATTTTAGTAGTTTAACACAGTATTGCACTGGAGTTTTTTGTTTTGTTTTGTTTTGTTTCCGCTGCTGTCTGATTGCATACTTTAAATTCCAAATGAGGTGTTTGGTTGACTGTTCTGGGTATGTGGTTCTAACTCTGGTGTTTGTAACTCTGAGGTTGTACTGTAGAATGGTACTTGCTTTCCACTCTTTACCCCTTCATCTTCTCCTGCTATTGTTGTTGTGGGGGGGGGGGGGTGAGTTGGTTTTGAAAAAACAACCCTTTGCTGCTTTGTCATTGTAGAGGAAAGAAGGGTATTAGTAGGGTCTTGGAAGCCATCTCCACTGATTTTTTTTTTCTTCCTCCTGCTTACTGAAAGTACATTGGTCCTGGCCTCCAACAGTATAGAGACAACTGACTAGAAAGAACAACTTTAGAAGACTTCCTAAATAAATTGTGAAGAAACAAACTGCCCTCTGAAAAGTGAGGAGTGGCTATCCATTTTTAAGACACTGGCCACTTCTAGCTTTAACTGCTTCTGAATCCCCAATGAATAGACATAGTGAAGGGAAGGTCAGGGCTGCAGGGAAATGAATCCATAGGAGGTCATCCTTTAGTCACCTTTCTTTCTTTCTGTAAAAGGGAATGTGGCAAAATAACAGCATACCTGGGTCACAGGAGAGGGTGCTCCAGAGCCTGGTGGCCTGTAGGAGGTGGTCTGGTGGTTTTCTGGGGAGCCCCAGATGAGAGCCCTTAGCCTTTTCAGAGAGATCATTTTTATCCCACAGAAAGCATTTGGCTGAGGTATACAAGGGGGTTAATATCGTCTCCTGAGGGTTGCATGGGACAGTGGAGCTATCTAGTAGCAATTGCTGTAGCCCCTTTACATCCTCCTGAGTAAAATAGGTAAATTGCTACTTATGTATATATATTTTTTCTTGCTTTCACCCTTTAAACGCACAAGGTTATTCAGCTTTTTTCCTCACCATTTCATTAGGAAATTTGCCATAAACATCCTTTCTAGGCAGCTGTCTCTGGACCTTTGGAGACCAGCACTAATATGTTTTCTGTCTGTAGGGGGTGTTCCGCACAAAATTATGAAGTAGGCCTTCAGAGGGAGGAAAAGAAAAAGAAGGGATCTCAGACCTTTCAGCACCCACTGTTCTCCTCTGTAATAGTGCAGATTTTGGGCATGTTCTCAGAATTTAGAGATTTTAATCTCTTTGTGACTGCTTCTTTACTGGTGCAAAGTGGGTTATCAGCAGTGGATGCACCAGAATCTGTTGGTGAGAGATTATAAAAAAATTATTTTTTATATCAAACAAATGAAAGGTCAGCTATAAGTGGGTGGTTCTTTAAAATGCTCTTTTTTGAGTGGATGGGTAAGGGGTTAATTTTTTAAGCAATATTAAACTATTATAATTTTTTAAAATGAGGCATTATTTGCATTTTATTTAATAGCTATACTGAATGCTGCTGTGATGCTTTGTCGAATATATTATGTAAAATTGATGTAATAAATTTTAAAATATTAAATGTTTTACTAAAATTAATATTAAGAGATGTTAAATGTGTCAAGAGACAAGAAATGCTTTTCAGTACTTTCCTTCATACCTCACTTAACAATATAGGCAACTGTTGTGCCATATGTACATATAATATTTTTTGTCAGACTAACTGCTTCTCTTGTTTGACTAAACTGTCTCCTTTCAGCCACCCACACAGAATATGCCTATGGGTCCAGGAGGGATGAGTCAGAGTGGCCCTCCCCCACCTCCACGTTCTCACAACATGTCTTCAGATGGTATGGTAGGTGGGGGCCCTCCTGCACCACACATGCAGAGCCAGATGAACGGCCAGATGCCTGGTAAGTTTTTCTCCTCTAAGACATTAACACCAGTGTTGCTTAGCAACTGAAACGACATGGGGGCTCAAGGGATACTAGATTGTTGATGACAAAACTGGTTTGAATGCCCCCGAGTACAAGCTCTCTTAGAGTTTGTTAGCTACAGAGCTACGTGACCTGTATTCAGTGTTTATCAGGCTGCCCTTGGGCTTTGATGTAGCTGACATACAGCATTCCTTTGAACAGAACTGGCTAAATTTAGTCTGTCTAAAACCATGCAGTACACTTGGCTTTAGAAGGCTTATTGGGGAAAGGTATTGGTCTGTAGCTGAAGAAATATAAATTCTTCCATAAAGGAAAGAAACTAGAAATCATGATAGCTAAGTAGTGAGACAGTAAGGAAATAAATATGTCTTAAAGAGACTCCTTCAAACTTGGGTAAGCTTTAAAATTAGAACACTTGATGAAAAATCTAATTTCCACTAATTTTCTGTATTCCATTTATTATTGAAGACATTGAATGTTGAGGAATTTGTGAAGAAATTGTTTCAGGGGTAAATTTAAGTCATTAAACTGCAAAAAAGAGTCTGTACTTGAGAAGCAAAAAAACAAAGCAATGAAATACAATGGTAAAATTCCATACTGCATAAGTAGAGACTGCAGAGGTAAGTGCTCCTGTTAGCAGTAAGATCAGAATAGAGGTAGACATGGAAAAGCTTACTTTTTTTTTATAGGGAATCAGCTTCCCAAAATTTATTTTCATAAAGTCTTGATGCCTATTTCTCGTGATTTAGCTTTTAACTTAAAAACTGTGTTTCCTGGATTTCCTTTGTTCCATTCTCCCCACAGTAGGTACAAGTGAGCTCAGACCAATGTTTTCTAAGATGATGATTCTTCCAGAGAAAGGAACCTGTCATCAAAGGTTCCCTGCAGACTCACCCTTCTCAAACAAGTACATAAATAAACTCTACAGATACAAATAAATAAACAAACCAAACAGAATTTAAAACATGAGAATGAAAAAGGAGCTGGTACACTAGTAATAATCAGACAAGCATCCCCTCAATTCTTTTCCAATTGATCTGATAGTGATCAGATTTCTTTTTGACAAAAGTGGCTGGCTAGCCTCCAGAGAAGAAAGGTTCTTTAGTGACATGTGTGTGAGGAGCAGACTTTAGTTAAATTATCTATTTCTAGCACAGTCTGCATTTGGCAGTAGAGACCTCTCTGCTTGGTCATACATGATGATGTTAACTTTCTAAATGGAACAGAGATTCTCAGTGGGGAGTTTCCTGCTTCTCCTACTGTCCATCTGCTCAGATTGAAAATGCCATTGTCCTTCCCAGTTTAGACTCTTGAGCTTCTAGTGAAATCATAATATTATGTTTGATAGTAATCTGTTTCCTTGAAAAAAGATCATTGTCAACATTGACACTTCACTGCAGAATGAAGGGGGAGAAAGTTACTCTGCTTAAATATACATCTTTTGCCAGTTAAGTAGAATACAAGAAGATCTCATATGAAAATGTTAAAGGTAAATACATTTTGTTTGGGTATTCTTCGAGTAGAAAGAATATTAAAATATAGTTACTAACCAAGCTTTAATTTACCCTCCGCAGCAACATAGGGTTTTTTTTTTAAATATACGTCTGTTCCTTCTCTTCTCTGTTTAAGATTGTCTCTGAGAATATGAATATAGACATGGACTGTTTCCTAATGTTCGGAGTGACACAGAACAGCTTTTCCTACACTTTGGAGAAAGATCATTAAATGTGAAACTTTGAAATGTACAAATTTGTTTTATTTTGAGAGACTGGAGTTTCCCTATATTTACACCTTTGGTAATTGACACACATGCTTGCAGTCAGTTATTTTATTTGTGTATATGTTTATATATTTAGATATCGCAGAATAAATACCTGTAATGGGGCCACACTTGAACACCCCTGCCTCAATACGGATGCTGCCCTGTTTGTGGTAGGTCTTTGACTCAGCCACTGCCTCTAAGATAAATTAAAACAAACAAACAAAAAAAACAAAGCCAAACCCCTTCTGGGATATAAGCTCAACAGGGTCCTGTCTTGGTACCCTTTGTAAAGTACCTCAATCTGAAGTCCTATCTCTGATCTTACTTCTCAGTCAATCCAGCAGGGCCTATTGCAGTACCCTGGATTGAACTGTCATTTTTTTCTGGGCTTTCTCAAATTGTCCCTGCTCTTCAAGCAGCCCTGGCCCTCACGTGGGGCTGCATCCCCCAGAGCTCCTTGCCCAGAGACTCTTCACCTTCGTGGGCTTTTGTGCCCAGTTCTGTTGCTGGGCCACAAAAAGTTCAGTTCCCCTTTTGGGGCATACTGAAGTCCAGGCCACTTTTTCAGTGGCTTGTGGGGGAATGCAGGCCCATTCTCTAAACCAGGTCCCAGCCAAGGGACTCTGCATATAGCACCATGTCCCTTTAGTTAACCTGTGTCCTTGCTACTATTCCCTGGGCTACTTTCCTACAGCTTTGTCTCATTCTTCACCATTACCTTGAGGCCTTGTCCTGACTGAGTCCCAGCAGCCAGCCTAGCATTCATTTGAATCTTCCTCTCATCCTACCTTCTCCATCTGCCAGTACTTCTCTGTCCAAGGTCCTGTAGCTCCCTCAGACAGCCAGGCACACCTTGCTCACTCCTCCAGCTCTAGCAAGGAACCGAACTCTGCTCTGCACTGCAATTCCCTTTTATTTGTGCTTGCTAGGCCCAGATAGGCTACTTCCTACAATCCCTCTCTGTGTGATTGTGTACCACACTGCTGCCCTAGGCTGCTTGGAGGACTTTCTCAGTTGCCCTTTTCCTGGGGTGAAGTATGGCAGGGCCATGAGGCCTTCAGCAGGAGATCTTAACCGATACAATAAACACTTTGTAATAGAAGCCAAAACCAAAATTTTTAAAAATCTAAGATGACAATTAGTCCAAAAACAGTATCCATTTAACAACATGCAAAACCAACCGAACAGAGGAGAAAGTTATCAAGAATAGACCTTTCTGAAGAAAACAGAATTCAAGCACTTAAAACACCAACTTACGGATTCAGGAAGGCCTATTGTTGGAAAGATCTCCCATAACCAGGGTCTTTTGGTGGGAAAAGACCTACTCAGCAAGGGTCAGTCCTAAGCAAGCCTAAGGAGATACTTTAAACCAATTCCCTGCTGATCATAACTGTTGGGCAAGGAAATCGGGCAAAAGATGATTGCTTAAGAACTTGCAGCTTCAAGAGTCTTTATGTACCACAGAGGCCCTTAATTGTATTATTTAACATACTAAGGCATCCATATTCAACTTACTCTTACCCTATGAAGCAGCTGCATTTTGCAGCTGTGGAAGATTCTGGATCTATTCTAATGGAATACCACTTTGAAGAAATTACTGTAGTCGAGCTTGTGTCTCACAAAAGCATGGATTCCTGTGGTACAGTCTGAGAAAATTTGGCAGAGTGTATTGATAAGCAACAGGTGATGAATATCATATTGACCAGTCTTGCAATATGGGCCTTTGTGCAGAAAGTTCAGACAGTGGGTTCCCGAGAGTTCCATAAGTGTTTCTCCAAAGGCAGTTGTACTTCCTGAATAATGAGCACTTGCAAATTACCAATACGCTCTTCAAAATGTTTTTCCCCTCCCTGTGAACATCACTTCAGCCTGTGTGGCCTGCATTATAATTATTATCCTAATGCTTTCTTATCTTTGATACACAGTCCATAATGGGCCAAGAGGCAAGTTCATGTTATTTTATACTTGTATAAAACATTTTATTCCACTGGCTTAAGTGTTACTCGCAAGTCTTGCACATAAAGCAGTCTGTTTTTAAAAAATTAACTTTTTATGAGTTTTGAATTGTTTCATGTCATTGTCACATCTAGAGGAGCCTCATGAGGATGTGTTCATGTATAAGAACACTGGTACTTAGGGACGTATGAGAATTAAAAATATTGTATCAATATTAACCATTTTGTTCTCATTTTTAAATTTCCTAAGAGGCTGTTAATCTGCTCTCTCCCCTTCATTACAATTGTTTTCTTCATCCACCTTTCCTTCCAGTCTTTCCCCAGCCAACTTCATCTTTTCAATCTATTGTTACGCATATTTATGACAACCTTGCCTCCACCTCCTCTTTCTTAATGTTGCTTTTTTCCAGCTTCTTTTTTCCTTCCTTGCCATCTTGCTGAACATTTGACTTTAACCAGTCCTTCAAGAAAAAACATCTCCTTTTTTGGTCCTCCTCCCTTTCTCTCACATATTATTGGTTCCTGTCTTTTGCCCTCTTTCTCTCTGTTAATGTACTGTCAGTATTTTTTGTCTCTGTACCTTTACTAACTCTCTAAACTCTATCATTGACAATGCTTCTCTTTAAATGAAAACAAAGCAAATAAAAGCTTCCTAGACCATGAGTCTATCTTATCTCCGTCCTTCCCTTCAATAAGATACTTGATGAAAGAAGGCTACTTTCTCCCTGTAATTATTTCTTGTACATATCCTTGAGCTTTCTTTCAAACCTTGGTTTGTTTTACTCTAGCACATTGAAACTTATTTCAACCCTGCATGTACTGCTGATGCCATTTTTTTTCTAATGAAAGCCACCTTCATGCTATTTGTCACCACTGTAGCCTTAAACAAGCAGGGCTGCTGGATTTTTTTTTCTCCTTGGAGATGTGATTATGCAGGTCTCTCCAAAATGTTCTTTCTGGATCTTCCTGTGTGCCACTAATTCCTCTTTTATGGAGCCCTGTAAGAGCTTGACTTTGAGTCTCCCATCTTTCCAGTTATCTTCTCTGTCTTTATCCTTAGCTACCTATTTTGTACTTGTGGTATTTGCTGCACACATTTGATACCTTCAGGTTATTCTTTCATCATCTATCTCTGTCTACCATATCAAGTAAACTTATGGCTTTACTTTTTTGGTAAGACGATCTTGCTTAAACACAACACCATAAGAACATAACAATGGCCTTACAGGTTCAGACCAGTGGTCCATCTAGCCTAGTATTCTGTCTTCTGACAGTGGCCAGTAACAAATGCTTCAGAACTGGGCAATTTATTGAGTTATCCATCTACTATCATCTGGCAATTAGAGATTAGGGACACTCAGAGCATGGGATTGATTTACTGAACATTTTAGCTAATGACCATTGATGGACCTATCGCCGGGGAACTTGCGTAATTTTTTTTGAAGTCCATATCTTTTTCTTATAGGCTTTTTTGTTTTTGTAGGCTCTCTGCTCTCCCTGATCATTTCATAAACACTATCACCATCTTGGTCAGGTGATCAGTGGTATATTTATATTTCTACATGTATGCTCTTGTTTTTCAAACATGAAATTTCAATCCAAAGAGGTTCTTTGGTACTGTTTGGTTCATTTGATTTTTTTACGGTGTTGACTGTTTTCTTTTTTTCACTCATTCACCGGCTAAATCAGGCTGGATTGATTTATATCAAGGCTATTTAAATTATTAATTTAAATCACTGAAAAAAACAACCACAGCCCACATTGATTTAAATCAAGTCACCAAAAAAAGCTGAGACTGACTCTACTTATAGTACACTTAATTTTGGAGTAAGCCCCATTGAACTCACAGGCAGCTTTTTGGTTTTTGAGAAAACAAGTATAGAATGGGGTTCCCTTGGAAAAGCTGATTTTTTTGCTAAGTAAAATAGGGAATAGACCAATGGTATGACCATTATGGTCTGTGGTCATGATGCCCCAAAATAAGGGGCATGTACTATGTACTATAAAATAAGAAATTGACACCAGTGGCAACTGGCAACTCTAGGTTTCTCTTACTGCAGCTTTCTGAATTGTATACTTGAGTAATAGATTCTAAACTTAATTAACTAATTAAGCAAGCCATAATGATTAGCTAAGCTAAACTTTTATTTTCTAGCAATATCCAATACCATAAATGGCTTAGAAATTACTTATCAAATCATACTTACACTAAAAGGCATAGAGAGTCTTGAAGAATGATGCATTGGGTTTTTACCCAGAAAAGCTTATGCCCAAATAAATCTGTTGGTCTTTAAGATGCCATGGGACTCCTCGTTCCTTGAATTAAAATTACTTAACCAGTTGATCCACTCAGCCATATTCACAGCTTCATGCACATCATTTTCTCCCAAATAAACAGTTTTCCTTCTGATGTTTCATTCTTGCAATTAGGCCCTGCATCATCATCTTGATCGCGCACTGTGCTTACACTGACATGTTTTCCTTTTTTACCCAGGGAAGGAATTTCTTCAAATTATTCCCAGATAGTGTCTCATGCCCAGAAGCCATGACAGTTTTCTGTGGCAAAAGTGGGAGAATATAGAAACCGTGTGAGTTTCTTCATTTTTTCTTTCCAGTCCACTCCATTGTTCTTTTCTGTGCTGCCTCCATCCTTTCCTATATATTTTACTCCTTTGCCATGCTTCACTAAGGTCCACCACCACATAAGCACAGAACAAAACAATTCTATCCAACTTGTGTCTTTGTCACCTTTTAGTCTGCTGAGAAACAGAAATTGAAAGCCCTGAACTTTCAAGAAGCAAGAGCCGGTAGTTAGGCTGGACAGACGAGAGCCATTAATTCATTTTTATGAGAGTAAGTGTAGGTGTAGCATGTTTGTGATGAGATTTAATTGTAATTGTTTATTTAAAATACTAAATTTCATTTAAAAATGATAGAAATTGGTATCTGCAGATCTGCAGGGCTCTACTTTCTAGAGACATCGTGGCCAATGGAGAGCAGCATTGGTCTGTTGCTCCTGGGAGTCAATGCCCTGAGCTGGCAGCTCTTCCCTTGAGTATGACTGTTCCGTCCCCAGCTGTGGTGACCGGGGTGCCTGCTCAGTTCTGCTGCACTCTACTTCCCTCCACAACTGCAGGAAAATAGAGGGCAGCAGGGCGGCGGAGCAGAGCAGCTGCTGGGTCACTCCAGCTCCCACTGCTGTGGTGAGTGCAGGGGCAGAACCGACCCCTCTTGCCTCCCTACGCCTGGCCCCCGGTAATTCCCTGGCTCATGTTGCTTGGGGTAGGGAGCTTCAGCAAGGGCGGGCCACTTTGGGGAAAGGGTAGAGTTGGGGGGGGAAGGGGTTCCCCATGCCCTGGCCTCCTCCAGGGACAGCCTTGTCCGTGAGTGGACATTTGTGCAGGGCTCTAACAATAATCATCAACCAACCATACAATAAGCTCATCTCTACATTTCTTCTCATTTGGCTTTTTTGTTTATGTATGATCCCTGACCTTCATTTTTGTTTTTATGCATCTTGTTTGCAAATCTGTCAATAACTGACTCTGTAACACTGTGTATATAACACTGCCTCATCTAAAATCCTTATCTCTACCTTAATTTCTTCTGACTTTGAATATTGCTGCTCTTCACATGCACACACAAAATGCTGGTGTGTATCTTTCCAAACATACAGAAAAATATAACCAAATTGCCATGTCCTCATACAGCTCCACTGGTTGCGAGTTTCTGTTAGAATCCATTTCAGAATTGTCCTCTTTCATATCCTTTATGCAGACTATTTCACACTTATTAGTCATGATGTTGCCTATTTATAGACCTATTATTTCTACATTTCCATTGAGTTTGTATAACATTGGCCTCCCTCTTTGCCCCATCACATAATCTTGGTATTATGATAGACTTCCTTTCTGTGGTAGGTTCCTTGGGGGTACAACCTGCAACAGTGAAACTACCGTGGCCCTTTAATTCTCTAGCTGGGCTGTTTCTTACAGTGCTTTGCTAGTGACAAGCAGCAGACCCCTCCAGCTGCTGTTACTGCTCTGGCTATGTCTACACTTGCAGTGTTGTTTTTCGTTTTTTTTACTGACAGTTTTATTAGTGATAGAGAAGCACTAAAAGAAAAGTGCTGGTTTCTGTTCACGTTGTTTTCCATAGACATCAGTGCATTTACATTTGCAGCGCTCACATTGCCGATGAGAGGAACTCCCTGGTAGCTGTCGCACTATATACTGCTCTGGAACACAGCAAATAATTATTGTACATATCTGCTCCTACCACATGTGACAGCTGCCAGAAGAAACCCATCTTTAGGTGGAGAGGTGGAGACTTTGACCTCAGCAGCCACCTCCCTTCCTGATTCTGCACAGCAAATTCTGTCTGTCTCTGTTCATATTATGGGAGGCAGAAGGAGCATGCCACAGTAATGATGTTTTGTGTCCAGAGCAATGCCCCTGGCTGTTAGAAAGGAACAGTACATACATGCAGGCAGGATTGATGAGTGTCAAACAGCAGCCATTTGAGCACTGCCTTGTTAGACAGTTCCAGAGGGCAAAGAGACAAGTAAAACCAATCAGTGCTAAAAGATTCTTGTTTGGATGGTCAGCAGTTGGAGTGCAAAATGTGGCTTTCCCATGAAGACAGCAGCATGGTTTTTGTGCCAAAACCTGACTTTTTGCACTATAACTGGCAAGTGTAGACATAGCATCTATCACCAGCAAGCAGAGGAACAGCCATGATTCATATACAGGAAAATGCCAGCTAGTTTCCTAAGCCCCCATCCTTGCACCCAGAAATATACCATCTTGCATTGCTCAAGACATTCATTTGAGCAGTGTAAACTTATTAATTAAATTGCCACTTCATCAAAGGAAAGTGGCAATTTAATTACAAAGGCATGCTCCAGCCTTTGTAATCTGAGCAAATTTCTTGGCACTTAAGATAAACTCTGGTAAGGATAAAATATTAAAATAAGTTTATTAACTTCAGAAAGATTTTAAGTGACTGTAAGTGGTAGGCATAAAAGTGAGAGAGCTGTCTTAAGAAAATAAAAAGTAAACATGTATTCTAAACTTTTAGACTAAGACAAAGATGAATTAATCCACTTTTTCACCTCCACTGGATGTTCCAAAGTAGACTGTAGTTCTTAATACACAGGCTGACTTTCCTGCTTAGCCTGGGAAACTTCAAGTTTTTGTCTTCCGAGTGTTTTTGTTGCCTTCAGCATAGGTGGGGGAGAAGAGAGGCAATTGCATGATGCCACTGATGCTTATTTTATACACTGAGTTGTTATCCCTGGAAAATATTGGCCCAAATATGTCCTAGCGGGCCTTGTTGAGTCAGAGTTTAGCAGTCCACCTGGTATGGTTTGTGCAACTGAGTCATAGGATATTATGCAGTGCTTCTGCGCCTCTCTTATAGAATTATAAATCTTTTGTTTACAACTCTCCTTCTAATCCATGGTTGTTTAAAACCTGGCTCTGGATGGGTCACCTCCTTTGCTGTCACTGAAGAATTAGCAGTGAACAACTCCGAAACTCAGTATATTTCAGTAACTATCGTAGAGAAAAAGCTTGTAACTTCATACACACTAATATACATATTTTGACAGAATAGTGGGTTTCAGCAGATCATGACATTTCATACGATATTTTTATGGTGTGCTTTGTGTGAAATATCATAGCCATAAATATGAGTAATGAATATGAGAGTTACAGGATGCTACTCTATGGTACAGCATGTCATACAGTACTTCTCTCTTAGGATACCTGTCATCTACATAAGCCTTCTTGCTGTCAATATGTTCTTGATTTTCATAACTGATCAGAAAATTAATTTTCTCCCTTGCTTTTTTTCCCCTCTGTCTGCTTGTATTCTTTCATTTTAGCTTAATTATATTATTTAATACTGTGTCAAGTATTGGGGGATAAAGCTTATATGAAAAAAATCTATACAAAATAAAATTGCATTCCATTGCTACCATTGGCAAGAAAAACCCTTTTATAGAAGCAATTGGCAGTTATGAAATAAATATTTAGCATGTGAACAGTTGATATTCAAATTGGGAGGAAAGGGACTTTAATTCACAACTCTCAGCTAAAAGAATAAGTAATTTGATCAGATGATGTCCTATCAAGCTGCCATAATTATGCTTTTTTAAAAATATCCATTGAAAGTGGGTATAATCGAAAGATCAATCAAACTCCAACCTGTCTTGCCAGGAAGGGAGGAGTAAAGGGTGAAGAGGTATAACTGGCCATATGGGTGTGACCAGGTTGTTCATCTTTGGGTCTTCACTAGGAGCAATGGTGAGAGGTTAACTGGTTTTTTTTGTTTTTGTTTTTGGTTTTTTTTCCCCTGTACTCTGTACATATACTTGTAAGCTTTTGACTGTATATTTGATGTTAGGAACTAATGTTAAATATACTTATCATGTGTTTTTGTTTGCATGTGTGTGTCTCTTTGCACTGTATGAAGGTTAGTGCTTGTTATTACTTCCCAAGTATTAAATATAAGTTGAGTCTCTCTAGTCTGGCACCCTCGGGACCTGACTGGCGCCAAACAGAGAATTTGCTGAATCACTGGAGGTCAATATTGTCTAACGACATTACCAACACTTCCACTGCTTATTGCACTTTTAGAATACATTTAGGGTAAATTAGGGCTAAATAACAGCATAGGACTCCGAGTGCCAGAACTGGTGGCTGTAAACAAACTTTATGGGAGTGCAGGAAACTTGGCCACACCCATGATAAGTGCATCCAGCTAACTAAAATCATGGCGGACTATAGATGCTCTGAGACTAGAGCTTCAACTTGTACCAGTTTCAAAAGAATATCTAGGTTGACTGGTATGAATAAATTGATATCTGCTTAGCTGGGCTCTTGAACCTAGAGATCCTACTGTTTCACTGATCCAAAAGGGATGTATTCAAATCAAGGGTATATGTGAGCTAAGACCTTGTGTATAGTGACCTCCGCCATTGAGCTAATCTACATCACTTCAATGACACAAATAGCATTGCTGAAGTTGACGTTCCTAGCACAGTGTCTTGTGTGCGGCAAGGTTGGCGGGGGCTACTCTCCCATAAATGCGGGCTACGCTTTTTCTTGTCCTGGTGAAGAACTGGCATCGATTGAAGAGCACTCGGAGATCAATTTATTGCATCTGTTTAGATGCAATAAATCGACCGCTGGTGCATCGATCTCTGCAGCATCGATCTCCAACATAGTGCAATAAGCCCTAAATGTTAAAAGGACTAGGTTTGCATAGATTGTGGATTTAAGTGAATGATAGATTGCAACTTTTATGTTAATAATTTCAGTTACTATATGAGAGATAATGTGAATAGAATTATACTTAATGACAATTGCAAGCTGTTTTATGATTTAATAAGGACAAGAAATCATGAGCTAGGCCCCTAATTTAATATATGTACATAATATAATTAGTGTTGTGACTGTGACTGCCATTGATTGTTTAATGATACTTAACATATCATGTTTTTTCTCTCCGAAGGACCTAACCATATGCCTATGCAGGGACCTGGGCCTAATCAACTCAGTATAACTAACAGTTCCATGAACATGCCTTCAAGTAATCATGGGTCTATGGGCGGTTATAATCACTCAGTGCCATCTTCACAAAGCATGCCAGTGCAGAATCAGATGACTATGAGCCAAGGACAGCCTATGGGCAACTATGGCCCCAGACCAAACATGAACATGCAACCAAACCAAGGTAAATGAAATGTCATTACTTTTATTTGGGGGTTAGCTAGAAAGCAAGGCCCCATTTAAGCTTTTAAAGGGATTGGGGGAGCTTTTATACCAAGCTAAAATGTTTCCTTCTCTACATATATATATATATATATATATATATTATGTCCCTGAAGATCTTTGGTTGGGATGCTTGAGGGGACTTAGGTGCTCAGCATTGCTACACCTAGCTTTTAGGTGCCTAAAAAATCATTAGAACCACTGGGTTCCACAAAGCTTGAGTTAGGCACTTAGACCCCCTATACAGTGAATAGAGAGAAATAAGCACTGAAGAACATGATCCACGAAAGCCAGCATGCTAGTTAGGGAACTGCCTACAATAGCCTATGGGAGATGCTGACCAGAAGGGTATATGTTAAACTCTCCTTTTTTGGAGATAGACACCTGAAGGGGAGAAGTCATTTGATCTGAACCAGCATCTCTCAATTGAGTGCCCTAATTAGTAGGCTGTGGAATAGTCTGATGTGAGTGTCCCTCAATCTTTCCTGTTGAAGTTGCTCCAAATGGTTGTTTAATGAAACAGTGGGATAGTTAAATATCAATTGGGTCAGAGATAGAGTTGGAATGATTCTCTATCCTAGGGTGGCTAGGATATAGCATATGATTCTATATCCTTGAGAAGTGGCTAATCTTTGTTTGAATTCCTTCTACACCTCATGAGGGATAGGGACTTGAATGGAGGGTGATGTTGGTGTTGTTTTTCCCATGTCTTGGATGAATACTCTGTGTATTAGGCCAAATATTATGCAGGAGATCCTCCTTTTCTTTCTTTTCCCCTTCCCCTCCAGGTTGTTTTGTGTTGTACGTTTATATAGGTTCTGCAAATGAATTGGGCCTCTATGCAACATATAGGTGGCTGAATGCCTGTCATTCCTCGTTTGTGGATTACTCTGGCTCTTTGGTGGGAGATAGGCATCTGGTTGCCTAGAATAGGTCCTAGTGAAGGAGATAGGTGCTCAGGAGTGAGGCTGCAGTTCACATGTCTAGGCAGTGGTTCTCAAACTCTTTGGCTTGTGGCCCACCTGGCTCAATGCAAATCTTTCCATGGCCACCAATTGCTAATGGAAACTCACCGTTAATTACATAATTATGCCTGAGCCATTTTTCTAGTGCTGCAGCTAGGGAGAGCAGTTTAATTTAACCGGTAAAAAAGGAAATATTAAATTATTAAACAGACTAAGTGCTGTAGCTCTCTCATGTTTATCAAACTTCATTTAAAATAAAGTAAAATATTAATTTATGTCTTACACAAAAGGTTTCAATGTTTTCTTTATTTATGGAAGGGCTGGGGAATTTTTTAGATCAGGGGCCACTGATCCAGAGAAAAAATCATTTGGGACTATACAAGTGAGAAGCAAAAAAAAAAAACAAACCCTCCAAAAAGACTCCAACCCTCATTGATGTGGCCCCCAACTGACACACCTCACTCCTCTGGCACTGCAGCCCATGGGGCGAGTGAGATGGACAGGGAGGACTCAGGTTCAGGGTTCCCATGGGCTGGATTTACTTTTCTGGGGTTAGTGGATTTTGTGGACCGCTCTGGGGTGGGGACAGAAATGAGGATTTCAGTGTGCAGGACAGGGTTGCCAGTGAGTGGGATAGGGATGAAGGTGCAAGATCTGGGCAGGAGGTGGGGCTCAGGAGGGGTTGAGGGTAGGAGGTCTAGGTGAAAGGTTGCAGGAGTAGGCTGGGAGTAGAATGTCTGACCCAGGAGAGGAGGGAAGAGCAAGGAAAGGTGCAGCATGTAGCCAGGAGGGACAATGCATGAATAAGGGTGGGTTCAGAGCAGGGTAGGGATACAGATGTATGGGGGAATAGGTTTTGTGGGCAAAGACCCACTTCGTCAGATGCATGACATGCACTAGGACCCTGCAGGTGCTGGACAGACAACAGAGAGAAGGACGGCGCTAGGACCCCATGGGTGACGGCCGCTTCCGCATCTGTAGGAAATCAAAACTGAGCGCAAAGTGCCCAGCGGGAGCAATGCACAGGGTGGGGGTTCAGGCTGAGCATGCGCAATACGCAGCTGGTGCACAAGTCCCATCTGGGACTACAACCCCCACAATCCCTTTCACCGCATGTCTGTGTCAGCCGACGGTCAGGGCAGTGAGTGGTGTGTGTGTATTATACACCC
>CM057846.1:69716410-69753397 GCA_030068395.1 Apalone spinifera
ACAAGATGGGGTTCATGTCTGGCTACAGTCTGTCTGAGGCATTGCCCACTGGGCCTCAGCATTTGGGTCCTCGTCTGTAGCCCGCCCTTCCAAGAAACAACAGCCACCGATTGGCCATCGGGCACATCAGTCTGGCTAGAGGTGGAATGGCCCCATGCGCTGAAAGGAGCCCCATGTGGCGGCAGAACAGGCAAGGGGGCGGGGGGGGTCTAGTTGCGGGGTGCAAATTTTACCTTTGCCACCGGGCACATAACACCCTCACTACGCCATTGTTCTCTCACTTCAGTGTTTTCAGTCATTGTGCTACACTCATGCACAGTGTAAACTACTGGAAGTATCTGCTTTTGCCAAATCTGAATTGGAAGCTGTATCTTTTTTTTTTTTTTTAAGGGTTATTTTGGGTGTTCGCATATAGCCCCATCAGACTGGCTGTCCTCGCAGACTGGCTTCCCTCATGTTGTATCAGAGGAGCAACATTGGATGGCAGGGGGTTCATCCGCAGTGGGGCTAGGAGCTGGGAGTGCGCTGACTACCGGCCCTTCCCTGGGGTAATATTTTAGTAACCATGTAACTGCAAATGATGGTTGCAGCTCTACAATTACTAAAATATACACTATCTAATGGTCCTAGTGTTATTTATGTAACATTCATCATTTTGTGAAGATGATGATATAAAGGAGTTACTACACTGCTGTGTGTATCTTAAAAAAAATTAATTGCAATTAATCACACAATTAAAAAATTGAATTGTGCGATTAATTGCGTGCGTTGCCCCTTTGAAATGCTGTGTCAGTCCTCAGTTGACCCCAGGCTCAGTGCAGCTGCCCCTTTGAAATGCTGCCCCAGGGGCCCAGGATCAGCCAGAGTCCCCAGCTGATCCGGGGCTCTGCTTGCGCTGCCCCTTTTGAAACACAACGGAGTCCCCAGCTGACTGGCTCCATGCAGTGCTGCCCCTTGGAAACGCCGCCCTGGTGTTTCAAAGGGACAGCACAATAGGAACCCAGGATCAGCTGGAATCCCCAGTTGATCTCGGGCTGCGTTGCACTGCCACTTTGAAATGTTTCAAAGGAGCAGCGCTGCACAACTAACCCCAGGCGCTGCCTGGAGCCCGGGATCAGCTGGCGACTCCAGCTGATCCCAGGCTCCTACTGTGCTGCCCCTTTTGAAAAGTCCTTGCAGTGCTGTGGAAACGCCTGCAATTAACGCGTTAATTGTGCTCTGCATTAATAGCAGGCATTAACACGCGTTAATTGACAGCTCTAATTTTCTTTTAAAGTACTTATTCACAAATCATTCTTTAATCTCATGGATAAATGGTAGCAATAAGATTAGATTGTCCGTACATTTTTTTCTACCATGTGTATGCTGTTCTTTATCACACATGTTTTTAACTTGAAATACCTGTTTGTTTTGTATTAGGAATGGAATGTCAGTCCCAGATACACTGTTTCTACATAGTATGTTCTGACCTTAGAAAGAAACAATTCAGAACTGATTCTGTTTAAGATATTTATCCAGAATAAACAGCAGAGATGCTCTGTCCTATTAGCAGTGTGGTCCTTATGTTAGTGCCATGTACACTGTAGTATAAAAATATCATCTTACTACCACAGTGAACAAAACTGTTAACTTGTTTCTATGCTACGTATTCACGCAAATGTGCTTAACAGGCAGAGCAGAGCACCGCATGTAGGTTGTGAAGTCTTGCTGCATCTGATATGATCATGCCGTCCTCCTAAAAGCCAAAATACGGAATAAAAAATATAAATTTAGTAATTAAAACATTTGTTTTCTATCTCTCTGGATTGTTTGCAAACAAGTCGACTAAAAATATGAGTGGAACTACCTTTACTTCATCTAGTGTGAGAAAATATTTTCTACTTTGGAAGACTCTTTGGTCAGTAATACACACAATACAGTAGTGTAAATTGAGATTGAGTTTTGCTCTCTAATAATGGCTTTTGTTCCATGTTTTGTTGCACAGCTATCAATAGCAGAATAGTTTTTTCTTTTTTTTAGGCCAGCTAGAGATTGAAATTAACAGGAAGCTCCAGTCATCCTTAGTTCAGAAGGCAGTCGAGCCAGCAGTATTGTTACTTTAGCAAAAAGAAGAAAACTGATTATTCTGAGATTAGCCAATTGTAGTTACACAGCACTTAGAAATCTGATAGTTAAGAAAAATTACAGTAGGCTTGCAGCTGTGATTGCAAGTCAAAGCAAATATATCTATGCTTATAAAAAGAAACAAAAAATGTCAGCTTAGACAGGGGAGTCCTGAGGCATTTTTATTACATTTGTGAAACATTTTAAGAAAGTATTAGGCTGTAGCTGAAGTTTACCTTAGTTATGAATATTTGACTCTGAAGTAAATGATATAGGTAGAAGTAAACACAAGGAAATAATTAAAACTAAATATCTGTGCAGAAATCACTTTATTTTGTAAGTAATTGATCCATTTAAAACTTGAGTAGGGATGTGAATGGTTAACCAGTTAACTCGGGTGGGTAATAATTTTTGAAGGCGGGGCCACTTTATCAATTTCAGAAGTTATTGTGAGCTGCCCTGGAAGGGGCATGGGCTCAGGCAGATGAGGCGGAGCCAGGAGACTTTTCATGCTTCCCTCCCCATCCACAGACCCTGATTGGCCTGGGGGTGGGGGAGCGTGTGAAGTCTTTTGCCCCCGTCTGTGCCAAGGGCATGCAGTGCCTAGAGAGAACCGCCAGCTGTTCAAAACAGCTGGTGGTTCCCTCTAAGGTGCCACATGCCCCTGGCAGTGGAAGGAGACTTTGTGTGCCCTTCCCTCCCCCCCACATCGGGGTCCGAGGCCCCACCTGTTCCAGCCAATCAGGCCCTGGGATGGGGGAGCACATGAAGTCTTTGCCTCCCTATCCTGCCAGCCATGCGCATTGCCTATAGAGAACTGCCAGCTGTTCAAAACAGCTGGTGGTTCCCTCGGGTGCTGCTCACCTCTAGCAGGGGTGAGGAGACTTTGAGCGTTCCTTTGTCCTCAGTTCTTGATTGGCCTGGGCACTGGGGAATAAGAGAATGGTTGCATGCTTGGTGGGCCAGATCTGGTCCGCAGAGGCTCTCTTGCCCACCCCGGGTTAACTGGTAAGCATACCAGTTATGGTTGACTGTCGGGGGGCTGGAGCAGCCTGCTGTGGGAAGGGGGTGCCCCAGCCCACATATAGTAACCCCTGTCCGCCCCTGTTTAATCGGTTAAACATAATGTTCAGTTGGTTAACTAACTAAATGGAATTTTACATACCTGTTAGGGAGTAATCTGAGTAATCAGTGTCAGTCTGAAACTTTGCAAACAAGTAGTCCTATGGCACCTTAGAGACTAACCAAAATATAGAGAATCATGAGCTTTCATGGGCAAAATCCACTTAATCAGATGAACTGGAGTAGTGATTAGGGAGTAGTGATTCACCTATTTTAAAGTAGTATATTTCATGTTTATTCATAGCATTCCTTCTAATATAAAACTTGCCAGCTAGCCACTCTCTGGACAGTTAGTGTTGTTTTTTGTTAACTCTTGAAAAATTAAGGATGTTAGAGAAGACTGGAAGAAAGCTAATGTTATGACAATATTTAAAAAAGGTAAATGGGATGATATTGATTAATTAGACCTGTCTTCCTGATATTGATTCCAGGCAACAAAAAGGAACAGCTTATACAGGGCTCGATTAATAAAGAATTCAAAGAGGAAAATACAGTTAATGCCAATCAAGATGAGTTTATAGAAACTAGATTCCTGTCTAATTAACTTATCTTTTTTGATGAGTTTACACGTTTGGTTGATAAGGGTGATAGTGTTGATATAATATACTTAGGCTTTGACTTCGTACCACACAGCATTTTGATTAAAATAATCTAGAATGATCAACAGGGCACACGTTGCCAGTAGTGAAGTTAGATGACAAAGATTTGGGGGAATGGTAAAAAAATGAAGAGGACGTATCACTGATACGAAGCAATCTGGATTGCTTGGTAAGATGGACACAAGTAAACAATATGTACTTTTTAGTATGGCCAAATGTAAAATTGTACATATAGGAACAAAGAAAATAGGCCATACTTACAGCCTGGAGTCTCTGTTAGCTGAACATGAGCTCCCAGTGTAATGCTGTGATCAAAAGAGCTAATTCAATTTCTAAAGTGGGACTAAGAAGGTTATGTTACCATATATAATCGTTCATTAGCCCATTCGTTTATAAGATGGCCCCTCAAGATGGATAGGTAAAAAGAGCAAAACCCTATGACCCTTTCATAAGCCAATATTTTAGGGCTTGGCAAACTTCAGCTCCTGGACAGTCAGAGTAAGGTGCTGGTGTGCCGAGGCATTTTGTTTACCTGAATCTTCCACAGGTACAGCGCTCAGCAGCTCCTCGTCACTGTGATTTTCTGGTCCTGGCCAACTGGAGCTGTGGGAAGTGACAGCTAGCATGTACCTCAGCCCGTGCTACTTCCCACAGATACCATTGGCTGGGCATGGTGAACCATGGCCACTGGGAGCTTAGGGTCTCTATGCCTGCAGACCCTCCAGGTACACAAAATGTCCCGGAGTGACAGTGGCTTACCCTAACAGGTCAATCTACTGAACCTGAAATAAAATTTAAATAGCCTGTTATCGCCATAGACGTGCCAATCTACTGGGCTGCTTTGAAATAAAGAACAATCATAATTTGACAGTGATAAAGCAAGTGATATTCCTATATAAAGTCACGCTGGTGTTATCATATGCGCATATGAAAAAGGGATGATGGATGAAAGTGGAACTGTTGAATGGCAGAAATAAGTGTGAAATAAGACACTAGCAACATTTTCTCAAGAAACCTGCTGTGTTTGTTTGTGACATGCTCAGAGCACACAGGATGGATGAGGTGAAATATGTGGCCAAAAAATGAAAACTGCTTTGACTATAATACCTGGAGTCTTAACTTCTGTACTACAGCTGCTTTATGTCCGCCTGAACAAACCCTTTACAGACAGACTATGCAAAATGTTGTCTGAATGGACATGCTCAGGCATGGCAAAGTTGAAAAAAGGCAGGCATTTTATGAAACCCGAAATCAGTCTGGTCACCCCTTGCGTGAAGAATGCATGAGAGTCCATTCACTTGGAAATGCTAGAAAAATCATTTTTAAAATGCTGTATCAGCAATGCGTCAGCTCAGTCTTTCAGAAGACAGTGCCATATTTGATGATGGCATAATGGAGGCTGATAAGGAATCTGAGTCTGGAGATGACACTGCTGACATCTGCAATGACTGAAACCGAGTTTAATGAACTGTTTGGTGATTCAGAGACTGATTCAGACTTTGAAGGATTTTAAGACTTTTTAAATAAGATCGTTAGTATATGAGACTTTAAAATCAGTAAATGGATATTTAAAACTTTGACTGTATTTTTGAAAGTATGTGAATATGTATTCAAGTTGTTATAACAGGTTTTTCATTAAATTACATTATATAATTATAGGAAAATTTCTGTGTGTGTTTCTTGTTACACCAACTTTTAAAATACAGCAGGGGTTGGCAAACTTCAGCTCCTAAGCCATCAGAGTAACTGCTAATGCACCAAGATGTTTTGTTTTGTTCTGTTCTGCAATTGAAAAACAAAAAATCGCTACCAGATCTCACTATTCAACCCCTCTAAAAAATCAACAACAACAAATACAACTCCCAAAACCACTGCACAAAATGTTTCCAAAATGGAAACTAATAAAACCCATGGTTCACCTTTTTGATGCCATTCTTATAAAGGAGACCCAAACCAAACTGGAAAGAAACCATGTCCTCTGTTGTTTGCATCAACCTAACTGTATTATGTTGAGTAGTAGATTCTCACTGTGGTTCTACAAAGCATTAATGAAGCTCTAATTTAAAAAGCAAATAGAAAACGCTACATTGCACCATCGGGAGCCAGCATATTTTATCACATTGTATTGTGACTAATATTAATATTGTTAATTAATAAGCTTTCCTGAGATCTAGGAATATTATGGCAACTATTTTTTTTTATTTCTTCATGACTGTGTTATTGTCCTCAGTACATTCAAATAGAGTGGTAATGAAATGGAATGGGTGGAATTGTCTAGTTCTGAAAATCCAAAATACAGAAAAAAATTTCAGTTAAGTGAAAATAATTTTAGCATCTTCATTTTAACCCTTTTATTCAGTACTTTAAAATTGGAACATTTGAACTTGTCATACTAGAGAACAAAAGCGGGATTTCAAAGCCTATGGTCTTAATTAATGGCCTATATTTATCTTCAAAAGAAAATGTGAAACATCTCTTTCCTCCATAATGCTCCTTTTTTGCCTCCTCTTGTTGAGAACTTTTTGGGTACTGTGGCCACACAACTTAAAAGAGGCTCCCTCTTATTGTGCTGTTAATTACATTATCATTAGTTTCAACTAAACTGAAATATGTCCTCTTTTGAATGAGCATGTGTAATGCACTTTAGATTCACACCTTCAGTTAATTGGATTTAACTTTTCTGAATGTTACCTTGTAATATTATGCTTGTAAGTGCATCCTCAAAATTGTCTGCTTACCAAATTTCCACCATTAAATTTCTCCGATACTATCTGCTCCCAATTTAGCACCTAATCATAAAAAAGAAAAAAATTGTTTTTGAAGTTGTTTTGAGTTATTATGCTATTTTAAAGGATTTTAATACAGTTCAGAATTTAGAAAAGAAACATCAATTCAGGACCTAGTTGGACTTTTCTTACCCAAATGATGTTAATAGTGGAATAATGTAGATGCTTCACATTTTCCGCCTTGTTACAATTTAGCAAAATATGGTATCTTAACCTCCTTGTGATGACACAAAAAGGGGAGAAAGGATTCTAATATTATTTTTAAAAGTAGTTTAATCTGTAATTTCAATCAAATGGTTATTTTTCAGTACAGGGCAGAGCTAAGGTTGTTTGAATGCAGCTAATGCCCATTTCTGTATTTCAATATATTTGTATTTCTTTTAAGTTTAGCCTTTATTCTGAATTTATAATGCTTTTGGTTTAGAATAATTAAAATTTCACACACACGCGCGAGTGTCTGTGTGGCCCAGTCATGGATTAGAATCCTGTTGTGCCAGACATGTAACCAAACTACTGTCCTTGCTCTAGACAGCTTTTAAACTACGTATGTGCATTAGAACAATTGTTATATTTACTGATGTGTACTTCCAGTCTGGAAAAGATTAAAAACACTGGGACAAATCAGCCTTCAAAAGTGACAGTGGAGGATAGGGGAGGGAATATGATAGAGATTTTTAAATTCATGAATGGTGTGAAGTAAGTGAATAACGAAGTGTTATTTACCCCTTTACTTAACAGAAAAACCAGAGGTCAACCAATGAAATGTATAGGCAGGAAGCTTAAAATAAACAAAAGGAAATACTTGACACAATTCACTGTCAATCAGTGGATCTTGTTGCCCCGGGTGTTATGAAAGCCAAAGCTATAACTGGATTTAAAAAAAAAAAGTTTGTGGAAGATAGGTCCATGAATGGTTATTTGCCAGGAAAATTCAGGGATGCAGCCCCATGCTCTGGGTGTTTCTAGCAACTAACTGCCAGCTGTGAGGCCTGGATTATTCATTGGATCATTTGATGATTGCCCTGTTTTATTAATTCAATTTGAAGCATCTGGGATTGGCCAGCATCCGAAGATTAGAAACTGGGCTGGATGGACTTTTGGTCTGATCCATTATGGAAATGGAGGGGAAATGATTCCATTAGCTTTGACCATGAAGAAAATAGGAATGAAATCTACAATATGCCCATTGTTTTAGTTGTTTTAAAAGCCACAATACTTTTTTGCAACCATCTTCACTCTTTTGGGAGAAGTTCTGTTCTGTAAATTTAAAGTTCAGTTGGTTACCTAAACTTGCATAGGTCCAGGATTAAGCAATGCTCAGTCATACTGCTTTTGAAATGTCTACGTTAATTTGCTTATTAATAGCTTAAATTTTGATTTGTTATGCTGTTGTAAAGGATTTTAATACAGATCATGACAGGAAAGATTAATAGTTGCTATTTTTTTCTTCTATAGGTCCAATGATGCACCAGCAGCCTCCTCCTTCCCAGCAATATAATATGCCACAGGGAGGTGGGCAGCATTACCAGGGACAGCAGCCACCAATGGGAATGATGGGCCAAGTTAATCAAGGAAATCACATGATGGGTCAGAGGCAGATTCCTCCATATAGGCCACCACAGCAAGGTAAGATTCTTAATTGAACTTCTTAGATTAGTTTAATTTTATTATCTAGGACATTTTTGTAAATAGTTTTTTGCCTACATCATATTTGAACTAAAGTTCATGTTTCTTTGTCTCCAGCATATTTTTCCTCCTCTTTAAAGGCAGCTGTTGCAGCAGAAAAGTTACTAGTATGGATATGAATTTTGAGATGTGTACCTCTTCTGTCTGAAACTCTTTTCTGAATAAAAAGAGTGTCAAAAAGTTTACACCCCGTATAACCAGGTGTATGAAGTAGAATTCAGTTTGTTGTGACAAAAGTTTGATATGTATGGAAAATAATTAAATAAACTATTTGGTACTAAAATTGCTCAAACATTAGTGGAAAGTGAGAGAAAATATAAGTATATTCCACAATCTTATAATTTTTTTCTTAACTTCAGTCCTTTTTAAAAGGTCTGTATTTTTCTTGACTGATAGCTTAGTCCTGTTGCTGTTTCACATGTGTTCTTAAAATGAACTCTGAGCTAGAGTAACAAACCTCAGAGTTGCAAACTGACCAATCAACCACATGCTTCATTTGGAACTGAAAGTACACAATCAGGCAGCAGCAGAGGCAAATACAGCACAATAGTGTGTTTACTAAACTAAACAATAAAGGGAAAGCAGCATTTTTCTTCTACATAGTAAAGTTTCAAAGCTGTGTTAAATCAATGTTCAGTTTTACATTTTTTAAAATGACCATAACGTTTTGTTTAGAGTTACAAACTCTTCAGAGTTACAAACACCTCTACTCCCAAGATGTTTGTAACTCTGAGTTTCTTCTTCGAGTGCTTGTTTACATTGATTCCAATCAGGTATATGTATGCTGCATGTACGAGTGTCGGAAACTTTTCCCCAAGTTTTCCTATATCTGGACAATTGGTTGCTAAAAGCAACTTCCAGAGACCAGCTTCTTGCTCACCTAGACTTCGTGTTAGAGCTGTTCAACAAGGAGAAGCCAGTCCTGAGTCCAGTGCAGAGAATAGAACTTATAGGGGCAACACTAGACTCAACCCAAGGGAAAGCAACATTACCAAAGTCACGGTCCCAGACCATTCAGGACTTGATAGGCACCCTCACCCAGTACCCAGTCACAACAGCAAAGATGTGCCTCAGACTTCTAGGCCACGTGGCATCTTGTTGCCATTATTAGATATGTGCGTCTACACTTTCATTACTGGCTCACCTTAGTTTATGTACTCTCATGCCATAGTCTGGACATGGTAGTGTCCATCTCCCATGGGGTGATAGAATCTCTCAGGTGGTGGATGAATCCATTAAACCTGTCAGAAGGGGTACAGTTTGCCCTCTTGAGCCCCACTCTTAACACTGGTAACCAGAGCCTCTGATCTGGGGTGGGGAGCCCACCTAGGCAACCTGAGGACCCAAAGACTATGATTGCCCACAGACATGAGTCTTCACATCAGTGTGAAGAACAGTCAGACTGGCTTGCCAGGTGATCTGACTCCAGTTGCAGGGCTGGTGTGTATTGGTATGTACAGACAATACGACCGTGATGTTTTATGTAAAGAACCAGGGGGGCGCATGATCATCCTGGGTCTGCAGCAAGGTGCAGAGATTGTGCCATTATTGCGTAAAGCACAAAATCCATTTGGAAGCCCATTAACCACCGGGCTACAGAATACACTGGTGGGCGCCCTCAGCAGGATCTTTATGGTCCACGAGTGATCAGTCAGAGATGAAGAGATGATGTGATACAATCAATCTTCCAAGAGTGGGGGACTCCCCATCTAGATCTGTTCGCCACCTCAGAGGACAAAAAGTGCTCATTCCAAAATCACTATCAGGGTTCAATGGGAGATGCATTCACTCTCTGGTGGGGGTGGGCGAATGCCCCTCCTGTATGTGTTTCCTGCAACTCCCTTGATACATCGGGTCCTACTAAAAACCTGCAGAGACAGGGCCCATCTAATTTTGACCTCACAAACATTGGTTCTCCACCTGCTCAGCTTGTCAGTGGATGCCCTGATAGCCCTTCCCCTGTACCCAGACCTCCTGACGCAGCATCAGGGGCCTCTCAGATACCCGGATCTGCACTCACTCCATCTAACAGCATGGAAACTGAATGGTTCAATTTGCTAGAGCTTCAGTGCTTTTCCCAGGTACAAGAGGTCCTCTTGGGCAGCAGAAAGCCCTCTACGTGGCATACTTGGTCAAATCTAAAAGGTTCTCCAGCTGGTGTGTGGAGTGGGATGTTTCCCCTGGGAGAGCTCTATAGTATCTTCTGCACTTATTGTCACAGGGTCTACTGCCCTTTTCGGTCAAAGTTCACTTGGTAGCAGTATCTGCTTTTCATTGAGGTTGCTCTCAGCATTCCCTGTTTAGCCACCCCATAGTTACATGTTTTAGGAAGGGGTTATATCCATACTATTGTCCACCTGTACCTGCTTGGGACATGAACCTGGTGCTCAATAAACTCATGGGACCACCCTTTGAACCAATGCCTGAGTGTTTATTGCTTCATCTCTCTAGGAAGATAGCCTTCCTGTTGACTATCACCTCAGCAAGGACAGTGTCTGAATTGAGGGCTCTATCCTCAGAACCACTATACGTGGTTTTCACAGAGATAAAGTGCAGCTCAGGCTGCATCCATCTTTCCTATCAAAAGTGGTCTCCCAATTCCATCTGATCCAAGAGGCTTTCCTTCCAGTTTTCTATCCCAAGCCACACTCTAGTGCTAGACAGAGAGCGCTACACATGCTGGATGTGAGAAGAGCGTTAGCCTTTTACATAGATTGCACTAGGCTGTTTAGAAAGTCCACACAGCTATTTGTGGAATGTATGAAACGTGACCCAGTCTCTACTCAGTGTATATCCACCTGGATAGTGCGGTGCATACACACCCCTTACGACCTAGCATGGGTCTCCCCCTCACTGGTCACAGGCCACTTAACTCGTCAGCAGCTTTTGTGATGCAGGTTCGCATGCAAGAGATCTGCAGGGCAGCCACGCGGTCTTCGATTCATACGTACATGGCCTACTGCACAATCGATAAGTTCTCCAGGGAAGATGCAGATGTTGGTAGGGCAGTGCTGCAATCGGTGATTCTGAACTCAGACCCCACCTCCATAGGGTAGCAGTTTCGGAGTCACCTGATTGGAATCGACGTGAACAAGCACTCGAAGAAGAAAAGACAGTTCCCTGTTCTCATAACTGGTGTTCTTCAAGTTGTGTTGTTCACATCAATTCAGTACCCACCCTCCTTCCTCATTGTCGGAGTAGCTGGCAAGAAGGAACCAAGGGAGGATAGGGTTGGCTGTGGTATATATACACCGATATAGCAGCACCACTCTAGGGGTCTCCACAGCTGAACCTATGGGAGCTACTAAGGGAAAAGTTTCTGATGCTCGCGCAGAAAGTTTCTGATGCTCACGCACACCTGATTGGAATGGATGTGAACACATCTCGAAGAACACTAGTTATCAGAACAGGTAACTTTCTTTTCTGCTGTATATGCTATGGCACGTAGTGCAGCTGAATGTGTATAAAATTAAATAGTAAAGTAGATTAAATATGTTGTCTGAAATGCAACAGGGTGGGTGGGGAAACATTTCTCATACTAAAGTCAGAAATTAGCAAGCTTGTTAACATAGAAAGCAAGATATTTACGTATTGACTGGTTGTGGTTTTTCAGGCCCACCACAGCAGTACTCAGGCCAGGAAGACTATTATGGGGACCAATACAGTCATGGTGGACAAGGTCCTCCAGAAGGCATGAACCAGCAATATTACCCTGATGGTAATCTCTCATAATATTAACTTACCCATTTTCTATACCTGCCCAATATCAATGTAGAGAACTACTTAAAAACTATAGAATGGGGTGAACATAATTAGTAATTGATCACCATAGCAGATCTTGTATTTATAAAAGCTTCTAAATTCAGAATTATTGTTATAATTTAAAATGCTAAAGATAAATAATTTTACAGCTTACTCAACGTATATCATTTATAATACTTTTAATTTGACTCCCTAATATTGGGTTTCATATTCTATAATGTGAATCCTCCCATTTAGCTACAAGGATGGAGGGTTCTTCAGTATATTAGAACAACTGATCTGAATTAAAGTAGTTGTGCTGTATATCTGTTTTATGATACTGTATGTGTATAAAAAGACAGAGTAATATATTCTTTTTATAGCTAATATATGGAAATTTAAACACTTACTTATAAGCTTAATGTTTGGGGTTTTATTGTTCTTATCCTGTAGCGTAATTTACTTTTGATATTAAGAACAAATTGCATAAATGTTTTGTTGCTGCTGTGGCGTGGGCCTTAAGCATACATAGTGTTTGACAAAGGCATAAGATAGTCCCTGCCTTGAGGAGCTTCTTTGTTGAAGGGCCTGATCCTGTAAGCCCCTTCCTCTGTGGAATTCCCTGAATGCTTTCAGGATCAGATGCTAAAATAAAATTACACAGATCAATCCTTTTTCCTCTCTTGAAGTAGAGATCTGTATATATTGTATTTGTACATGAGGAATCAGGATTATGCTGTAAATTAGAGGATGGGGGGTCCTTTTTTATTTATTTTGGTTTTACTTAGGGAGAAGTTGGGTGAACAAACTTTATTGGTGAAGATTACCGGTTGACTCATAGCTGTTGTAATAATCTGCTTGCTACTTAATTACATGTTTTGTGAAGTCCAAGGAACCTGGTAGATAGTAACAATTTTAAAAACATTCATGGCTCAGCTCTCCTCCCCCAATCCTATCAACATTTCAGAGCAACTGCTTATTAATAATGATTGAAATGAATTATTTGTTTGAACGTAAAATGTTGGGTTTTTTTAATGCCTATTATATTTTGGTTTAGGCACTGATTTTCATTTGTGTACATTCAAAGATATTTCATAAGTTATGGTAAATCATAACATAAAGCCTTAATTCTGGAACTTGAATTATGTTCTACATACAACCTCATTTATTCTGTACGAAAAAAAGTTAACAGCATAACATAGTTTTCAAGTAGCTAAAAGGTATTTAATGCATTCAATTGAGTATTATCAGTTAAAATTAAATGGCAGCATAGATAAATTTACATTTTCCATTAAGTTCAGTAAGAATTATTGTTAATCTTTAAAAATTGTGCTAAAAATCAGTCAGTTTTTAAGATGTTTGTGTTGAGTTCTCCATTTGTACCAAAGTCTATTTATTTTTAGAACTTCCTGTCCTCTGCCTTATATAAGTACTTTTATAAAATTTGTGCTAAGATTTTAATAAAATGAACACTTGTTTTCATGGCTGAGTTTCACAAGAGGACACTATGATGTAGTACATTTTAGTAATCTGCGGGATAAATATATTGGGTCTTAAAACAACAAACAGGTAGGGTTTTTCTCATGTTTTGATTCCGAAGCCAGAGATGCCCATTGCCTCTGAATTGAAACTTCGTTTTTTAATGATTGTGCTGATGAATGAGATTCTCCAGGGAATCTTAAGGTTGCTAAGAATGATGTTTGTAGCAGAAAAATCAGCCTTGAGAAATTTTTCTTTTGACACTTTAGAGCGAAATTTACTATAAAAATATTGGATTCATATCTTCATTGAGCTTTGTTATATTTCACACTACCTTTAGCATATGCTTTTTAATTTGAGATCAGCAGAACAGGTATGAACCAAAGTATGATAATTGCTTCCTTTGTTCATTCTAATTTAATTCATGTTATTTACATGTGAAAGGCCTAAATGCTTTCATTTTTAAAAATAAAAGATAAAATACTTCCCCCCCCCCGCACCAACAAAGATTATGAGAAGGTTAAGATCGTCCCTTGCTGTGATGTTGCTAAAACTAGTGCATTAAGCTTCTGTTCCCTGTCACATGTTAATTCAATATGAAAGGAAATCATATTGGTAAATCTTAGGCTAATACATTGAAAAATCCTTTTTATGTATTTCCAGTTAACTTTTTTGATTTTTCTGAAAGATGAAATATTTTTAGGGTTTTCACTCAGAGACCATTAACGTTTCTTCCTGTCTCTTGTCGAATTGATGTAGGTCATAATGATTACGGTTATCAGCAACCGTCGTATCCTGAACAAGGCTACGATAGGCCTTATGAGGATTCCTCACAACATTACTACGAAGGAGGTATCTATATACCTTCACACACATACGCACATACATTCCCTTTTCTCCCCCACCTCTTATGAGAACAAAAATTCTTACACAAAACAATTTATACACATGCAAAGCTCTTGTAGAATACTAGTTGCTGGCTGTCTTAAAAATTGCAGGGAACTTGAAGCATTCAAAATAATTTCTTGCAAACATCTAAAATGTATAATCACAATTTGCCATTTCTAACAACAGTAAAATGACTAAAACACTGTTAGAGAACTTTTTTTCCAATGGAAATTTTTTATTTAAACATAAATCCATTGGTTCATTTGTATATATTTTTGTGTGTGTGTGTGTATATATACATATATATATATATATATATTTATATATATATAAATATAGTGTCATTAGGAAACAAGCTTGCTGATCTTGTGTAGCTAGTCTGTGCTCTTGTAGCTGTCTTTAATTTTGTCTTTTTTATTTTATTTAGCATAGTCATGACATTATGACTGTGATGTTCCAGTAAATGTACTGCTTGTTTGGCAGAGATGCTGAAAAAGCTGCAGTTCAACCTTGCAAACTTGGCTTTAACTGCAGTTTGTTTGGCCAGATTCCTTGTTTGGTTTGAGTTTTATTTATTTTGTTACGTTTTTTAAATCAAGATTGCATTTCCATTTTTGTTCCTGTGTTATTGGCTGTGCATATTAGAGAAAAATAGAATGGTAGTAAACATCTTTAATTGTTTATTTTCTTGCAACCATTTTACAGGAAATTCTCAGTATGGTCAGCAGCAAGATGCATATCAAGGACCTCCTCAGCAGCAGGGTTACCCTCCACAACAGCAGCAGTACACTGGCCAGCAGGGTTATCCAGGACAACAGCAGGGTTATGGTAAGTAGCTGATAACAAGGTAGTTCTCACAAAAAAGATAAAGGGTAAGACCCTCCCCTCTGGTTCAGTCCCTTTATGGTAGGTGAAAGGGCTGGAGCAATATAAGTGGGCCCTAGAATCCCTGTATTCAGCTGGGGGAGGAACCCCGCAGCACAGACACTGTAGAGTACAGCTTCCTGAAGGGATGGGGTGGAGGCCAAGAGAAGGACATTGGGGGCAGCACACAGCACTGCAGAGACTCCAGGCTGTGTTGTGGCCCATAAGAGAGGTATATGTAATTTAGGCAGGTTTCAGGGCTAAACTATACTTTCTAGTCCAGGGAGGAGCATAGGATTAGGAGAGCAGAAAGATCGCCATCTTTATCCCATAAAGCCATTTTAACTCCCTACGTTGCTGAGCTGCCAGTTCTGTCTTACACCTCGGCTGTGTCTACACTGCCTCTTTCCTCACTAAAACTGTAGTCACTCGGGAGTGTAAAAACATCCCCGTGAGTGACAAAAGTTTTAATGCTGAAAAGCATCAGTATGGACAGCATGGCTCCTGTCGATAAAGCTACCACCTCCGTTATCCCCTGAAGAGCTCTAACCCTGCAATAAAGCATGACTACACTTCCCATGTCACAGTGCTGTGGTGGCAGCTCTGCCGTGCTGTACCATGGGCGGTGCAGATGTAGAGATTCAGCACAGATTCTCACTCAGCTCCATAACAAGTAGCACAGAGTGGCATGTGGCTATTTTACTTAAGATTTTGAGTCAGAATAGAGAATACTACACATTTTAAATTGTCCTTGCTTTCATACTCTAAAAAGTTACACAGTTGTCTTAAAATAAACACCCTCTCAAAAAAAGACCGTGAAAACTAGTTTCATAATTTTGTTTGTGAGATTGTATATGCAGTCATAATGACTGTGCATGCAAATATTAATTTCACAAGTGGCCTAGTTGAGGTAGTGGTTATAAAGGACCTACTGAAATTTGGGAGAGTTTCTTTTTGAAGTTGGGGCTGGACCGTTAAACAATTTTGAAATATTTGTGTGTATTACCTAGAGGATAAAACAAGTAAATCAATAAAATCTCACAAATTGGACTCTCATTTTTTCCATATACTCATTTTGAAAATCTGGAGTTTAGGATAACAGTATTAGAAGAAAGAGGTGAAACAAATATAACAAAACTGCTTGTCCACACACACCGTGATTTACACACCCAGTGAGCTCACTTTTTAATTTCAATTTTTGAAGCTGATGATGAAATCTTAAATTAATAGATTGAACTCTTTTTTTACAAAATCTCTTGTGAACATTTAGTAATAAACTGTTAAAGAAATATCATAAATAAAACTGAATTACATTTGCAATGACCAAAGTACATTTTGGGATGTAATATATTTGTTTATGTAATATTTATTTTCTTACTTACTAATTTGTAAAAAATCAGTTATTTGCAATCAGCATCCCTCTAATTGTTATGAATCTGCAAGGCTCTGTCCCAATCCAAGGGAAGCACAGAGAGCTGAAGCTGCATAGTTCAGGGAGATTTGATGCCTGAGGAGAATGGTAATGGAATATGGAGATTTTTATCCTCTAGAATAGATCATCACTTTGAACCTTTCACAGATCCAAAGTTTGTTACCATCTGATGGCTGCTCAGTGACCAGTGTGATTAGGTAAAATGTGCACTTGTCAGCACTGAATCAAGTTACTGTCTACACAAGTCACATTTTGCTCCAGAAATGGATCTGCCTGTTTGTGTAAGAGCGTAAGAGGAAGCACCCTGTCATAAGTTGTAGAACTTAATGGCTCTGTCTGGTCTTCTGGGGATCTAGTGGCGGGCACCACGCATGTAACTCTGTATTGCCTGATGTATGTGGTGTGAGAACCTACTTTAAGCTTGATAAATAATGGTGGTACTTAATTGGTGTGTTCCTAGTTGCACAATGCAATATTTTACCATTCTATTTCCACCTCCCCTCCTTTTTTTATTTGTTTGAATGATTTGCAGGTCCTTCACAGAGTGGTCCAGGACCTCAGTATCCTAACTACCCCCAAGGACAAGGCCAGCAGTATGCAGCATACAGGCCCACACAGCCTGGACCACCACAACCACCACAACAGAGGCCTTATGGATATGATCAGGTACAACATTGTTTAATAAAATGTATTAATTCTTGTGCATTTATTGTACTGGTTTTAATGAATTTATGTATATAAAACTCTCACAGCTTTTATTTCCATTGGAGTTACTCATATACAGTTAGGAAACTTGATTAGTCTGTATTATTCTTTTCGGACTTGACCAGACTATACTAAACTTTGCAAAACATAGTGTGTTATAAATAGCTCACCATTGTATCAAAATTAATGGGAACTATTTTAGCCTAGTGGTGAGAGTGACTTCAGTGAAGATTGTGGACACAATGCCCCTTGCAGGGTCACATTTTATTATTTCTGTGTATTGAATAGAGCTGAATGCTTTTTTTAAATCATTCCCTTAGGTGCAAATCCAGCCCTCCTCCTTGACTGTTATAAAAGGCAACTTGCTTGCCCAGGCAGAGCAATTCTGTTGTACAGGTGTTGGGATAGATGTTGGGAGGAACCCAGGCAGACTTGAAACCTCAGTTTTTACTGGCTCTCTGCATGGCTGTGTACAGGCAGGCAGAGCATTGGAGAGGCAGAGTCAGGGTCTATTGTTACATCCCACCTCGAGGAAGCTAAGTAAGAGCCTAATAGAGGCTATTCTAGCCATTGGGCAAGACTAGCTCCGCAGCTGCTTAAGGCCATTGAGAAGGGAGCATTGAATCCTTCCTCTCTGTTCCTTGTCTGGATGCCTAGTTATTAAGATTAGACCTAGGACAGAGGATTTTCTCCTTTGTGTGTTACAAGCTACAAAACAGCAAATGTTGTCTAATGTCTCTATGAACGTTACAGTGTAAACTTTATTACAATAGAGGCCTTTACTCACCTGCTCATAAGGAAGCTGGACATTCTTACTAAATATATGTATGTAACTGCACAGATTTAACAATACATTCTTAATAATTTGTTCATAGGCAACTATTTAGACTTCGAACAAGAAAAAACATCTTTCCCTTGTAACAGTGGTTAGAATACTGTCAGGGAGAATAGCTCTCTCCCTGTACACAAATATTATTTTAAAAAGGGAAGAAAAGGCAACAAAATATTGTTAACGTTGGTAACTGGAGAAGTGAACTACTTTTTTATCCCCAAGTCTTAAAAATAATATAGTATACTAAAAACCATAGATCCCAATACAAGCTCAAGACATTAAAAAAATGCTTAGAGGGAGGAGGTGGGAGATAGAGGGGGGAAAAGAAGTTTCAATTTGTTGAATTTCCTACAAGTCATTCTGGCATGGGCTAGGAATAACTTCCCTCTTAAAGATTTTTTAAGCGGGAACATAACAAATGTTCTAGTCCTTCAGTTTCTTGAATAATGCAAATTCCAAGTGGAATCCATTTGTGGAAGGCTTTCCCTCTTTTCCACAGTAGAACTACTCCCTTAGGAATTGTGCTATTTAAGCTCCTTTTTGGCAACTGCCCTGAAAACTACCTCCTGTGGGTGAGCAGTGTTTTAGGGCGAGAGAAACAATTTAAGATAATACTGGCATTATCAGACGTGGTTTTTTGCTGCATTACCTTGCTGTGATTGAGGGGTGACAATGAGTGTGGTCATTCCCAAACACGCCCCTTCCTTTTCTGCAAATCCTGAACTCAATGGTGTACCTGCAGAGAGCTTGTCAGTGATCATGAGAAGCACATACTGATGTCTCTGCTCCCACTTGGCTGTTCACCCCAGTTACATCACAAAAATTCTCTTCCATCAGAGGAATTGGAGGAGAGTAATGAGACCAGTATTTCTAGGCATCAAATCTGTGGAATAAGGATGTAGTAGCAGGAGTGTTGGAAGCAATACATGAGAAGTAAATCTGCTCTGCTTCATCTAATGAGGCCTCAACTGGAGTATTGTGTCCAGTTCTGGGTGCCACATTGCAGGAAAAACGTGGACAAATTGGAGAAGGCCCAGAGAAGAGCAACAAAAATGATTAAAGGTCTGAAAACATGAGGGAAGATTTTTTAAAAATTGGGTTTATTTAGCTTGGAGAAGAGAGGGCTGAGGGCAGAGCTGTTCTGCCACTTAAGTCAGTGCAATTTACATCGTTCAGGGGTATTAAACCTGTGACTCAAGTTACAGCAACCTAAGCGCTGTCCACACTGGCACTGTGTCGGTGATAGACACCTTCCTGCCAGCATAGCTTCTGCTTCTCACGCAGATGGAGTGATTATGCCAATAGGAGAGCGCTCTCCTGTCAGCATAGTGTGTCTTTATCAGACGTGCTACAGCAGCAGCACAGCCAGTGTAGCTTGTAGTGTATACTGGTCCTGAGAGGAGACATAAGTTTTCACACTGTAAAGGTTGTTACAAGAAGGAGGGAGACAGGAAGCAATGGGCTTAAACTGCAGTATAGATGCTTTAGGTTGGATATTAGGAAAAACTTGGTGGTTAAGCACTGGAGTAAACTGCCCAGGAAGACTGTTATCCCCATCATTAAAGATTTTTAAGAGCAAGTTAGACAGACACCTGTCAGGGATGGTCTAGATCAGTGTTTCTCAAACTGTGCTCCATGGAGCCCCAGGGGCTCCGCAAGGTTGACAAACTGGAAACGTAGATAGGTACAACACATACAATCAGCGGACTGCTGAGGCTCCGCATAAATTTTTACACATGTAAAGAGCTCCGGAGCCCAAAAAGTTTGAGAACCGCTGGTCTAGATGAACCTTAGTACTGTCGTGAGTGCAGGGGCCTGAACAAGATGACCTCTTGAGGTTCCTTCCAGTCCTGATTCTGTAGAACAAGTTGGCCATCTATACCTTTATGATTGCTTAGATGTGCCTTGGATCATGCACAGGTTTTTGAACAACATGTGTTTAGTCTAGTCTAGTGCTCTGAAATTATGTGGACAATAGTTATGAGTTAAAGGCTGAGTGGATACCTTCACTTTGAATTTCTGTGCTTTTGTATATAATTAAATTCTTGCAGTACTGCTCAAATTCCAGTTTTGTATTCAGTGGCTCTTTGTTAGAGAGCCAGTTTTACCATAATCTGTCTTAAATGTTTAATGTTTTTTATTTAATTACCAATACCAATTCCAGAAAAATTGTTTGGACAGAATTAAACTCCAGGCATAAACCTATAATCAGCAATGTAATTTACAGATGAATTTAGAGTTTAATAAAATGTTTTCAAGTGTGTTTGAAAATCTTAATCACATGACTCTTGGATATTGCTTTTTTTCAAGTTTTAATTTAGAAAACCAAAATCATTATCTAATCACATTTTTATATTTACTTTTAGGCGCAATATGGAAACTATCAGCAATGAAAAAGTACTTACATTCCAGTATCCAGTATCTATTAGCAGCCATATTGTCTCCTCAGCACTGTGGACATCTCCCTGTGAAGAGATACTCCCATTCCATATAGCTTTTGGAAAAATATTGTGGATAAATGGCTGTTTTACAATATACGGTCTTTATGGTCTAGTTATAAAAGGCTGTAGTCTCTCAAATTCTGATTTCACATCTGTACTCTAGATGGCAATATTGGACAGAAAATGCATTAACATAAGCGGTTTTCAGTGAGTTCAGAACTGTGCATCAAACAGACTGTTACAGACTGAAAGGTGTGAACAGCTTTGTATGTTTTATGAAGGTTATGGGGATTTAATATTTTTTCCACAAATTCTTTTGTAAGGGGAAGGGGGAAATGTACACTTTTTACAGCAGCAATATTTTGTATATTATGTTTTTCATGTGGTGAATATGCAATACAGTACACTACTCACTGGGCAGGATCAGATATCTGCTGTTAATATGGATGGGGGCATGGTAAAATGCTTGAATGTGTTGGTCTCAAAATGGTGTATAATAAAGGTGAATAAAGACATAGTATACTGTACATCAGCAATAGGCTCTTGCACAAAGAATTTGAATCCCAGTTACCTAGACAGGAAGGTAATCAAGAACAATATGTTAGTCTTGTGCAAAGGATTAATTTTTTAAGCTTTACAATTTTTCTGCGTGAAGCATTTTTGTAAAGATGGTTTCTAACATAGTTTGACAATTTTTTGCAACATGGTTTGGTACCCAGAAAAATTGTTCAAATTGTAGGTGTTTTGTCACAGTTTAACATTAATCAAGCCGTAATTCCTTTCTAATTGCAATAACAAAGACTAAAACAATGTTAGTTTTACCTGGTTTGAATATGCAAAAAATTCAAAAACTAATACTGAAAACAGGTCAAAGTATATTGTATAAGTGTATTTTAACCTTTAGTTGGATATTTTGTATGTAACAAACTAGCATAGAAGAATTTGTAAACCTCTATCTAAACTTTATTAACTGGGAATTAATACATTTAGAAAGGGGGCATTTTTTGTGTGTGTCCATTTTCTTACTGGTTAATATGAGACCAAGGTATGTTTTAGGTCATTCAAATATGAACCTGCTGTTGAGGGAAATGCCAAATTTTATTGTGAACCGCATTGATGCTTATAGTGTTGCATGTGAGAGAGAGGCAGCACCTTGATCAATAGCATAGTACACAATCTGGTTTTGAGACCATCCTGCAAGTGTAGTTCAGATATATGAAGGGATAGTCTGTTGTGCAAGAATACCTGCATTCAGGACTTCTTGGCAACCTTTGCAAAGGACATAACTTAAAAATAAAATTAGCCCAGGAGTAAAATAATATTTTTTCACAGTTGACCATAATGTTTCAATAGGGAGAAAGCAATTGTAATACATAGTATTTGAATGAGCAAAATGTACATGGAAACATTTTTCAATTTGTCTATTGATTTTAACGGGAGATTTTTTTTTGGCTTAAAGTTGATTAGTAGAAAATTCACATCAAGGTTTGAACAGATAAAGCCTGAGGAGCATTATTATGAATGAAATGCTTGTAGGTTCTGTGCCAATTTTCCACCACTGTGTACTTCATTGCTATTTAAAACTGTACTCCATCAACTCTAAAGGAAGAATAAATTATTTGTGATTTTAATTTTCTCATTTGTTTCTTTTAAATTAGATTTCTATCACTCTGTCTCATCTGGAGACTTTGCTGTAGGTTTTTATTTTATAGACGTTGGTCCAGGATAACCAAAATATATTTGCATTCTAGGACTTTATCAAAATTCTCTTGCCATAGCCAAGTTAATTAGAATTAACTGTTCAGTAATCAGCATGTTGTGTAGGCTGTTTGTTACAAAATTCTTCCTCTGAAAATGAAGGTCCATGAGGCTATAATCAAGATGACTGAATTAGATAAATGAGTTGAAGAGACAAAAAAAATGTGCTGAACCCAACCTGGTATAGCTACGTTATCTCATTTGAAATAAGCTCAACTGACATTAAGAAATAATTTGTCTTGCCAACCCATCTTCTGTTGTCTTATTCTCCTTTTTAATGGAAACTAAAATTGCAATTTTAATAAGCAGAATTTCCTCCAGGGTTTCCCTCCTAGAGACTATTGCATTTGCAACATTTAATTGTTTTATAACGGTCCTGTTTCGTAAAAGTTTTTAATTGGTGGTGACAAAAATTACTTTATTCCTCTGATACCAGACTAGAAGAACAACTTGAGAGGAGGTAGTCCCCCATAAAAGTTAGTATTTCCCATTTAAATTATACCTTTGTTATTCACATCTCCTTAAACAAAAAAGGAAGTGGGCATGTCAGATATAAGTGGACAGGACACAAAATGGCAAGGTGCAAGAGCAAGAGGTTATTTGAACCAGGTGTCATTCAGCAAACAGAAATCCAACCCATATAAAGCTAACAGAAAGAATATTTAAACTTAAATATCGAATGGATTGTGTCAAATATGAGGTCTGATAAGGAATTTGAAAATCTGCTTGAAATTTTAAAAAAGTATTACATGCAAGAATCCTATGAAAGAATTAGTATGTCCCTAGAGTAAAAAGGAAAATGAATGAGTCTGTAGCAGTCTGGCTATACATAGCTCACATTAGTCTATGGTCAGTTTTTGTGATTGATTGAACAATCATTTTCATCTTTAAAAATTTTTTTTCTTCTGCTGCTGTGTGAGAGACAAACAAAAAATTGACTAGTTTTGAGACTCAAATAAAAATGGAAACAAACTGAAAAATAGAGAAATACATACTTTTTCTGTAAAGACTCTCCGTTAAAGTAATCTCCTATTACTTGTAATAGAAATGCACTAAAATCATGTAGCTGTGAATTTTAAATAGACAGTGTTTCTATGAAGAGGATTAAGGACACGGATGCAGAAAAATATTCTTTCTCATTCTCCACAGTTTTCACCATAGAGAATGTTGAGGAATTGCACACTATTTTCAGGTGATCTTCAGGGTAAAGCAGTACCAAATGTTTGAGGGGTCAAAAAGAAAAGCTGTTGGAATAAACCAAATGAACTGAAGAGTAACAAGTCACCAGGACACAATGAATTTATTGAACAATTTAGAAGGAATTTAAGAATAAAGTGGCTGTGAGCTGCTTTTTGAATGCTCTCTAATTGCTATCAGCTATTGTGCGAGAAGACTGAAAGCCTGATGGATGGTGTGAAATAAAGACCAATGAGCCTTACTACAGTACCAGGCAAATTGGCTGAGGTAGTAATTTAAAGATAGAATTATGCAACACTTGGATAAATATGATATGCTAAGCAAGTGTATTTTCTATAAAGGAAAATTGTGCTTCCCTACTAGTATTAGTCTACTAGAATTCTTTGAATATTTCAGTGGTTGGTATAGTGGATAAATAACAAGTTGATATTTATTTGGATTTTCAAAAAATCTCTGACACAGTCTTTACAAGATGCCCCTGTGGAAACTAGTGATAAGATAAGTACCGTCATAGTAGGGATGTCAACATGTAGTCGACTATAGGATTATCAGTTAATCTTGTCAACAATATTTGACAAGATTTCCCCCTCCCCTCGCTGCTTGCTATATGACAGGCAGCAAGTGAGAGGGGGAGTAGGAGCCGGTGTTGGGGGAGCTGGCTTAAAAGAGGTGGCATGGGAGGCTGCTGCAAAGCAGCCTCTGTCTGTGGCAGTCCAGAGCTCCTCATGGACAGGGGCTGCTCTGCCTCCCACGGAGCAGCCTCTGTCCACCTGACCCCCTCCCTGGTAGCAGCTTCTGTTTGCATAGTGCTTGGACCCCTGCGGACGGTGGGGAGGGAGAGGGGCAGAGTATCAGAGGCAGCAGCGCAGAGCAGCCGGCAGCCAGTCTATAGGGGGAGCTGGTTTTTAAATGGGCTTTCCTCATGGACAGGCTTCTGCTGGGCATTCCACACTGCTGCCTCAGCATGGGATGGCAGCGGGGGAGTGCACTGGTTGCTGGCCCCACCCCTGGGGACTATCAAATAGCTGTGTAGCCAATAAGAATTCATGTGGTTACACAACTATTCAATTACTGGATATCTAACATCCCTACATCATAGTTTGGAAACTCTTAAGATGGAGAAAACAAAGAGGAAGCATAAATGTTTAACAGGGTAAAGTTTAAATTGGGGTGCACTCAATTTAAACCCAATACTCTGACTGTTTTAATGTATTTCTCAAATAGTTTAGAAAAAGGGATGACTAATAAGGTGGCCAGATTTTCAAATGCACAAAATTATTTAGGTTAATGAAGTTTAGATACTTTGAGACATTTCATAGGGACATGACCTAAAGTTAACAAACAGAAATTAAAAGGTACAGCCCCAAAAGTGAAATCCCTGCAAGTTGCATGAAATTTTTTTAAAGACACCATAATGCAAGTTCAACTTAAATGTATACCCCATATTAAAAAATATGAAAACCAAAAAAAGTGCTACTGTGTCTGAAAAAGAATCAGAGAGAGGCAAAAAGCATTATTTAGAAAGTGGAAGTTAAATCCTAGTGTGGAATAAGGATGTAAAATTTTGATTAATTGGCTAATTGAATAGTTCAGTGTTTCTCAAACTGTGCTCCGAGGAGCCCCAGGGCTCCACCAGGTTGACAAACTGGAAACATCGATAGGTACAACACATATAATCAGTGGACCGCTGGGGCTCCGCATAAATTTTTACGCATGTAAAGGGCTCCAGAGCCCAAAAAGTTTGAGAACCGCTGGAGTAGTTGATGTAATTTGCATTAGCTATTCGATTAGTTAATAAGAGCGCCTCCAACTTTAAAGTGTAGCAACAGCCCCAGGATGACCCTGGGCTCCATGCAGCGCTGCCGCTTTGAAATGCTATGTGCAGCCCGGGGCCAGATGGGAGCTGCATGCAGCGGTTCAAGGCAGCAGTGCTGCATGGAGCCCAGGGTCTGGCTCCAGGCTCTACTTGGTGTTGCTGTTGTATCATTTGGAGTTCCACAGTTTAGAAGAAATCACTGGAAACAGAGAGCTTGAGCAGTTGCAAGTGTCCATTTTATTTCATAACACAGAACTAACTAGAGCCAGCCCAAGCCAGCTAGGCTGACCCCTAGTGGCCTAACTCAGTTACTGTAACAACAAGCTCTATATCTACAACCCCAATACACAACAGTTTCTGCTTTGAAGCACCCCTTTGAAGCTCCCCCTCTCCCTTGCTGCCTCTTCCTGATAGATGCAGCAAGCGGGGGGAGGGAAGGGAAGCAACTAGTCGACTAGCGTGTTGACTAACCAATAAGCATTTGCTTATTGGATACCCAATTAGTTGTTCACATCCCTACTGAGGAAGATAGAATGGAACATGAACTCTGGCAAATTAAGTGTAAGAATATAATTAGGAAGGCCAAAAAAGAATTTGAAGAACAGGTAGCCAAAGACTCAAAAAGTAACTATAAACTATAAATCAGCTTCTGTACCAAATGACTGCAAAGTAACAAATGTGATGTCAATTTTTTAAAAGGGCTCCAGAGGTGATCCTGGCAATTACAGGCCAGTAAGCCTAACTTCAGTACTGGGTAAACTGGTTGAAACTATATTAAAGAACAATATTATCAGACATATAGATTAACATAATTTGTTGGAGCTTCAGGCGGTAGCCGAATTAGTCTGTTACAGAAAAAAACAACAAATGGTCTGGTAGCACTTTATAGACTAACGAAACATGTAGATGGTATCATGAGTTTTTGTGGGCACAGCCCACTTCTGACCGGTCATCTGAAGAAGTGGGCTGTGCCCACGAAAGCTCATGATACCATCTACGTGTTTCGTTAGTCTATAAAGGGCTACCAGACCATTTGTTATAATTTGTTGGGGAAGAATCAATATGGCTTTTGTAACGGGAAATCATGCCTCACCACTCTACTACAGTTCTTTGAAGGGGTCACCAAGCACGTGAACAAGGAGGACTCATTGGGCATAGCTAGCATACTTAGATTTTCAGAAAGCCCTTGACAGGGTCCCCTCACCAAAAGCTTTTAAGCAAAGTGAGTTGTCATGGGATCAGAGGGAAGGTCCTCTCATAGATTGGTAACTGATTAAAAGACTGAAAACAAAGGGTAAGTATAAATGATCAGTCTTCAGAATGGAGAGAAGTAAATAGTGGTGTCCCCTTGGGATCTGTCCTGGAACTAGTCCTATTCAACATATTCATAAATGATCTGGAAAAAGGGGTAAATAGATGGCAACATTTGCAGCTGATCCAAAAGTAATCAAGATAGATAAGTCCCAGGGAGATGAAAAGGGCTACAATAGGATCTCTCTCAACTGGGTGACTGGACAACAAAATAACAGATGAAAGTTAATGTTGATAAATGCAAAGTAAAGCATATTGGAAAACATAATTCCAACTGTACATATAAAATGATGGGATCTTATTAGCTATTACCACTCAAGAAAGAGTTGTTGGCATCATTGTGGATAGTTTTCTGGAAACATCCACTTGGCATATAGCAGCAATCAAAAAAGTGAACAGAATGTTGGGAATCATTAGGAAAAGGGATAGATAAGACAGAAATAGTATTGTCTCAAATACTGCATGCAGATGTGATCGCTCCATCTTAAAAAAAAAAAATTGGAATTGAAAAAGATTCAGAAAAGGACAACAAAAATTAAGGGTTCAGAACAGCTTCCATATGAGGAAAGATTGCTAAGATTAGGATGTTTCAGCTTGGAAAAGAGATGACTTGGGGGCATGATTGAGGTCTATAAAATCGTTGTGTAGAAAAAAATAGATAAGAAAGCGCTATTTACTCCTTTTCATAACAAGAAGTAGAGGTCACCACATGAAATTAATAGGCAGCAAGTTTAAAACAAACCAAAGGAAGTATTTCTTCACGCTATACGCAGTCAACCTGTGGAACTCTTTGCCAGAGGATGTTGTGAAGTCCAAGACTATAACAGTACAAAAAAGAGCTAGATAAATTCATGGAGGATAGGTCCATCAATGGCTATCAGCTAGGATGAAGAGGGATGTTGTCCCTAACCTCTGTTTGCCAGCTTGGGAATGGGCCATTGCCTGTTCTGTTCATTCCCTCTGTGGCATGAAGACAGGGTACAGCAATGATGGCAGTTGAAATTCAATGTTGATAAAAGCAATGTAATGCACATTGGAATAAATAACACATTGTTTGTACATAATGTTGGATTCTAAACTGCTCAGGAGAAAGACCTAGGTCTCTGGATATGTCTACCCAGCAAAGAAAAACCTATGGCTGGCCTTTGCCTGCTGACTTGGGATCTTGGGGCTTGGACTGTAGGGCAGTTTCGTTGTAGACTTCCGAGCTCAGGAACCATCTCACTTCACAGGGTCTTAGAGCCTAGGGTCCTAGAGCCTGGGCTCCATCCCAAGCCCAGAAATCTACACCGCTCCATAGCTTAAGCTTCACGACTTCCAGTCAGCTGGTATGGGCCAGCTTTAGCTCTCTAGTTGGTGTGTAGACACATCTTTTGTGCACAGTCACATGAAAACATTTTCAATATGCAGCTGGGGTAAAAAACAAACAATGTTAAGAAAGGGATTGCTATTATCTTCGCCCAGGGGTTCTCAAACTTCATTTCATAGCTACCCTGTCCTGACAAAAATTACTCCATGATCCCAGGAAAGGGGACCAAAGACAGCCTGCCCAAACTCCACTGCCCGTGTTGGGAAGGAGGGAAAGAAGAGAGGAGAAAGGCAATAAAGCCTGAGCACCACTGTCCTTGGCAAGGGGAACAAAGCAGAAGCCCAAGGACTTCAGCCCCTGGTAGAGGGTCTGTAGCCTGAGCCCAGCTGCCCCAGGCTGAAGCCCTCATGCTTCAGCTTTGGCCTCAGGCGTGGGGTGCGTGGCTTAGGCCCGCCACCTCATCTCAACAAAAGGGACAGGAGAAATAGGAAGGGGTCCAGAGGTGGGCAATGAGTGATTAGAGGTATGGAAAATACTTCAATATAAGGAAAGATTGAAAAGAACATGACTGTCTAGTTCAGAAGGGAAATGCTCATGACAGAGGTATATAAAATTATAAATAGAATAGAGAAAGTAAATTGAGCACTCCTACTCATTTTTTCTGATAATGTAAGAACAAGGGGAATAGTCAATGGAACTGAAAGGCAGCTCATTTAAAACTGATAATAGGAAATGCATAACTGCACAATCCACAAGATATCACAGAGGCTACAGGCTCAGTAGATTTTTTAAAAAATGGATTTTTATATGGATAAGAACATCCCCAGTTACATTAGATCAGATGAAACACTATTTAGAAGGGATATAAAGCCTCATGCTCTGTAGTATTAAGCCAATAGCTATTTAGCATTTGCCAGTTTGGTTACTTTTTATTTTTTCATCCTCATCTTCTGACATGTCTGGTACTGGGCACATCTGAACCAGTATGGCATTTTTTTATATTTCACTTCTGAACATGAAATCCTTGTAATATTTTTGTTTTTTATGATAAAAGAGATTTGATGTAAATCTACAAGAGCGAAATCTGTAATGTGGATGTGGGCATGTGACTAAACATGTATGTTTATAGAATCAAAGAACACTCATGAGATCATGGAGTCCAGTCCCCTGCTCTCACAGCAGGACCAAGCACTGTCTAGATCATCCCTGGCAGGTGTCTGTCTAACCTGCTCTTAAATATCTCCAGCAATGGAGATTCCACAACCCCTCTAGGCAATATATTTCAGTGTTTAACCACCCTGACAGTTGGAAGTTTTTCCTAATGTCCAACCTAAATGTCCCTTGCTGCAATTTAAGCCCATTGCTTCTTATCCTATCCTCAGAGACCAAGAAGAACAATTTTTCTCCCTCCTCCCTTTTAGATACTTGAAAACTGCTATCGTGTCCCTTCTCAGTCTTCTCTTTTCTAAACTAAACAAGCTGAATATTTTCAGCCTTCCCTCATAGGTCATGTTTTCTAGACCTTTTATCATTTTTGCTGATCTTCTCTGGACCTTCTCCAATTTCTCCACATCTTTCTGGAAATGTGGTGCCCAAAACTGGTCACAATACTCCAACTGAGGCCTAATCAGCCCGGGATAGAGCAGAAGAATGACTTCTCGTGTCTTGCTCACAACACTCCTGTTAATGCATCCTAGAATCATGTTTGCTTTTTTTGCAACAGTGTCACACAGTTGATTCAGGTTTAACTTGTCGTCCACTATGACCCCTAAATCCCTTTCAGCAGTACTCCTTCCTAGACAATCATTTCCCTTTGATTCCCACTTTAGAAAAACTCATTAATTAGTTTTGCATGATAACTTTAAGTATTTTTAGGTACATGATTACCCTTCCAATTCTACCATTTTTGTGAAACATACTAATGACTTAGAGATTGTTTTTATTTTGCTTAATTTCAATCTCTGACCATTGGGAGCCCTGGAAATGGCAGCTCTTTAGGGGGTGGGTTGATTTTGGGTAGGGGCAGTAGATTACTGAGGATTCATAATGCTGTTTGCTAAGGCCACTGGGGGAGCACATTTGCTGCCTTAGGGCTTGATCCAATCCGACTGAAGTCAGTGGAAATGCCTCTGTTGATTTCAGTAGGTGTTGAATAAGGCTCTTTGGAGGAGTAACATGTCACTTGGAATAGCCACTGCCTCAGCTTTCATGTTTTTCAGAGCTCACAATGAAGTGGTCCATAGAGAGGCTTCCATGGTCTCTCACAGAGAGAGGCATGTACTGGAGAGTCACTTCCTTCCCTCTCTTCCCAATGTCCCACATAGGATGCCAGTCTTCAAAGTGCCCAGCAGGCTGGCACCAGACCAGCAAGCCTGTAAGTACAGACTGCACCTCCCTGGCCCAGTACCCTCAGGACTTGACCAGTTCCAGACAAGGGAATTTTCCAGACCAGGTGAGGTATGTGTGTGTCTGTGGCACTAGCCTCCCCACTGGGCTCCTCTCCCCAGCAGCCAGGCTCCAGTGGCCCTGCTAGCTTTGCTGCCCTACTGGGCTCCACCAGCTTCACTGCCCCACTGGCCCCATGGACTCCAGCAGCCCCACGGACTCCACTGTCTTTGCTGCCCCACCAGTTTCGCTGCCCCACCGTGATCCAGCAACCCTGCAGACTTCACGGACCCACCAGCCCTGCAGGCTCTGGCGGACTTGCCAGCCACCAGCAACCTATGCCACTAGGGCTCTCTGGTCCAGCAACATCTGTGGTCCTGCCAGACCATAGATGTTGCCAAACCAGAGAGTCCTGAACCACAGCGGTTCAACCTGAAATTCCATTGACTTCAACAGGACCGTTCATAGCTTAAATTGCCAGCATGCTCAGGAATTGAACCTACTAAGATGGGGGTTGACGGGGAAGGGGTGTGTAGCTTGGAAGAGTTTCCAACTCCTGATTGGAAGAATTTAAACAGAAACAAAACATCTATTTGTAATTTAATAAGGAAGAGAAGAAAAGTGCTTTCTTTTGGCCACAGACACACTTCTCTGAAAAGAGTTAAAAATACCCCTTTAGAAGAAAAAATTAGACTATTTTAACACAATGTATGATTTACATATGCCTGGGATTTAATCATTTTTATAGGTCTCTTTTTTTTTCAGTATTCAGTAAACGAGAAACAAAACAACCCATGACTTTTTTCTAAGCTACTGATATGGCTTTACTGCTTGTTCATCAGAATGCCTAACAAATGAAGAATGTCAGCAGCTTCATAAATATTATAGGAACATATTAGCTCACTCTCTTTTTTGCTAGTTTAAACAAAGCTATTAGAATTTGTGAACTCTTCTGAACAGTGCATTCTATTGGCTTGACTTGTCATTTTTTTTTGTTTAAAACAATCGTTGTAGGTAAATTAAAGGTATGGGGCCTTTAAAAAAAGTGTATTTTTTATCATTGTTACGTCAGCTAAAAGTTAATTTTACACCACATAACTTCTAATTTCCTACTTCAGGGAGTTGTTGCCAACATAGAATGCCGACATCTCTGAATAGGCCTGTTGGAGATATTTTATAGAGATAGATAATTGGTGGGGATGGGTTTAGTAGTGGAAGCATCCATTTTATTTTTATGAAATTGTGGTACATTAGGGCTCATTAACAACTTATCTTTTCATCTAATTTAAGTCCTGAAAACACTTTTGATACACAGATGTATAGGTTGCTCTTTTGATTTCTGAGTCTAATGGCACAGTCTTCAGTTAGTTGCTTTGTTCCTTTTAATAAAGTACAGTATAACCAAGTGTCACCACTTCTCACTGTATCTTTCTAAACACTAGTTACAGCCGTACTTATCGAGATATCTTGTTGAATTGATATGTGGATCAGATGTCAAACTCCAAGGTGCCCAACTCTGATCTGTGTGTCTGGGTTTTTTGTTGTTCTCCCCTACCCCCCACATTGATGTAGGTCCTTTGAGAGCTGGCTGTTTTTATCAAAGAATCTAGATAACTGCTGTTACCTGTTTGTGCCCAGGGTCATTCGCTCAGATGAAATATTTGCCTTTTGCTATAAGATAGCATATAAATGTAATTAATGTTCATGGAGAGGGATATCAGCTGTAAATACTTCTCACAAGGTTTTCTTAACTTCTCTGCACCAGAGGACTAGTTCATCCAAGTGTAGCAAATTACTAACCAAGTTGGCAGTAATTTGCACTTTTGGCCTCTCTTTTAGACATCTATGTACTCCCAGGATTGAGTAACATAAAGGTAGAACAAAACATGTGGCAAAATTGAAAGCCTTTGCTATAACCTGTGTGTTTTTAATGGCTGGTAAATGGCTGTTTTCAGGCCTACACATGGATTCCGGACAGGTAACCAGAAATCTTTAATCAGTCTTAGCAATCACATCTGTGCACTGACACCTCAAATGTTGCTTTATATTCCCTGGAGCACATGTACACAGGCAAATGTGAATGCCATCATGACTGTGTCATGGGGAGTGACTGTTCGGCTAAGTCTGACAGTGTTGAAAAATTCAATTTTTGCGCAATATGGTCTCAAAAGCCCCAATTCCCTTAAAATTAAAATTGTTAATTTTGCATCCCTTTCAAGGAGAATGCATTCTAGTTTATGTAATTTTCTCCTTGTTGTCTTAACTTAGAGTTTGTTTTAAGTCTACTTTTTGTGTGTCTTGTTCCACCTGTGCTTTTTTCAGAGCAGTGTCTTTTGCGTCAGTCTGCAGCTCATTTTGATATCATTTTCCTTCTGACATGATTTAAATCGTGAACTTCTGTACAGGCATCACCAATGTTCTCCCTGTTGTATCTTGTGACAAAAGAATATGGTTTCCATTGTTCACTTTCTTCAGAGAAGCCTGCTCATGCAAAATTAACTAGTCTACATGACATAATCAAGGTTACTTGATTTCCAGTGATTAGAAGTTGGTGTAATTAGTTTCCCCTTACAGATCATTTATTTATTTTAGTTTATAAATTTAAACACAGATCTCTGGCTCAAGGCATTTGTATTCATCTTGATATCGCCAATAAAACATAACATTCACCGTACGTATCAAATGGATTGGACTACATGCTCCCCAATAATGGTTGCCCAGTGAAACAATTGTTCCACATATGACCATCATAGGATGACTGGCTTCTTTTATAAGGGATCTGAGACCAATGCACCTGTGACTAATTACTTGCTGCCCAACTGGCCTTAATGAAAGAAGGGGAGACAGCAGCAGGGGAAAGGCTGCTTCTTGTGGCATGCTCTCAGCCCAGGGAAGTAAGGAGAAATATTACATAGAGAGTTGCTAAAGGGTTCCTGAAGGAAAAAGTTGGGGAAACTGCTGGTGGTGCTGTTGAAAGCACAGAAACACAGGCTCCAAGAAATGAGAACTATGTACCTCTCTGAATCTGAGAGGAGGCTACTTGCCAGAGAGATATTGAACGATTATTTTGATGCTGGGTGGAAGAAATTTTATTTCAACTTCATTTGGTCTTCTTAAAGGAGCCCAAATGGGATTTTGTGTATACCTTTGGATTGTGTGGAATTGGTAAGGAGCCTCAAGAAAAGTGGAAACTGAGGGAGGGTGCTACAGAGCCACATTTAGCCAGCAAGAACCCTACTGGGCAGGCAGGTCCTTTGCCAAACTACCTCTGGCCTTCAGTCCTCTCCTTCCATCAAATATCCCTGAAATTCCAGCTAAAAGTACAGGAGTGGGCATGGGGCAGAGTAAATTCCAGTGTTGAGACTCACTCACAGAGAACATCCTGCCAGCCACCCCTTTCCATGGAAACTGAGGGTTGGGGGAGAAAGAGCTGGGAAATATAGCTAAATTATTTGCTCATGACAGTACCAAATTCCTGCCATCATTTAGCTGAAATGTTCTCTTTTTAACCCCTTCAAAACTGCTGTATAATTAATTTCTTGGTATGTCCCAGGATGATGTTGCACATGATTTTCCCAGGTACTAAATCCTCTCCTGTTACTGCAGTTGGTAAAGTCACCTTTCTTTGGCAATTTTACTAGAAGTTCTCTCTTCCACTAGCTTAGGCTCTATCCAAAAGCACAGGGAAAATCTGGAGGGCTATTTCATCACTTGCTTCAAGCATCTCTCCCATAATATCAGCCTCTCCAGCTGCTTTCCCTTTTTTGTTTACTAATAACAGCTTTTCTAACTTTTTCCATTGTAATATCTACTACATCAATATGAAGCTCTAGTGGTAGTTCTATAAATATGTTGTATTTCTAATAGTTTAGTCGGGTTTGGTCTATTTAAAGCAGCCTGAAAATGTTCTACCTTTTTTCCCCTTTGTTCTTCTGTACTAAAAGTCTATTTGCATCTTTAATAAGGCCTTCAGTACTGCTAGAGTTTCTTTTTAGCTATTGTATTGTCTGATACAAAGTTATAAGGTGACCTCTTTGGCTGGCACCATTAACCTCTTAGCATTGTCTATCAACATATGTCCTTTTATCTCTAGCCCTTCTTTTTACCTCTCTGCCTTGAGCTTGTATTCTATTTTCCACTTGCTTGTCTTTTCACATGTTTTAGCATTCATGAGTTATTGCTTTACACATCTTCGCTAGAGTGCTGCTTCCCAAGGCGCACCAATAGCCTATTCTTCCATTTTAGATTTCTTTGTTATAAGAACTCTCTTTGTCCTTTTTTCTAGATAGTCTAGATCTGGTATTTTCCCACAGAATATCAGTGCCCTGGATTTCTTCAGTTAATTCCATTAGCACACAAGACCTGTTTGTCAGTGTAAGTTGAAAACACTTGGTCTTCTTTTAATTTAACTTAATGTTCAATTTGTACTATACCAAGGTTATGGGCACTGACCACATCTACTCTCCTGTACAAACATACATCTGCCAACAAGCTGAGAAACATTCTTGAAATGCAGAAACGATCAGGCTGGTTCTTTCTTGTGCCATCAGGAGAGTTCCCTGTCACTTTATGAGAAAATATTGTTTTACCTATCACTAAATTGTTCAGTCTGCAAATTTCTACTAATCATTCTCTTCCAAACTTGGTTTATTTCCAAACCTGTCCTGCGTTTGTGCCCATAACTATCCAACCCATCATTCTTACTTCCAGCCTTTGTGTGAATATCACTCAGAGTTACAATATTGTATTCGGTTAACACATCTTTTAACAAATCATAAAAACAATCTTTTTTTCCTTATCTGTCTTTTTGATGCTTCATGCATAGTATGGTATGACTGTTAGTTTGAAGACTCTCATGTGAAAGCAAGTACTATTAATTCTTTGCTTGACTGATTCCTGCACATTAGGATTGCTAAACTGGCTTCATGTCTATCGTCCACGTTCCTGGAGTAGATGATTGTTTTATTTGTTTCTCTAAAGTGTAGTTCATTTGAACCTGTCCATCTGCATTCACTGATTCCAAGGACATCAAGATGGCAATTGCTTGAACAGTTTTAGTAGCTACATACATTGTTCTCACATTCCAAAATTTGATTTCTTTGTTGATCTGTTTTTGAAGTAGGCATTTGTCAGGACTGGGCTTTCTTATAGTGTTGACCAATGCCTATCATGTTCTTCCCACAAAGCTGGTCTCTTGTTCAAGCTGCATAACGATATGGCTCGAGGTATTTCATTTTTGTAGTAAGTTTGTTTTTATGTAGTAGGATTAGCATCCCATGCACAATCTTAGGTTTAGTGACCCTTATTCATTATTTGGAGCTGTCCATGTGATAGTTTCAGAAGCCCTAAGACTTATTATACTGGTCCTTCATATATACTGAATTCTATTGTTCTCTGTTCCTTTTTTATATGCAAAACCTGACAACCATTGGACACTTAGGAGCACCCATTTAACCCACTATCATTCACTAAATTGGAGCTATCCAGTGCTGTGGCCTCTGATGGTATCTGTGTTAACAAGAACATTTATATTTGTGTGGGAATTACAAACTGAACACGTGTTCCCCAAGAAAGAGCAAGGCAGCTTCTGCACACCTGCTCCTTTAAGAAGGTGGGGAGTAGGTAGTGGGAAAGCACTCAAGGATTGTGGGAGCTGCAATCTTCTGTGGAGTGAAGACGTGGCCTCAGCATCTGAATCAGATTACACAGAATTTGTGACAGGTTGGTTTTCCCCATGCTTGTGCTGTATGGCAATGCATATTGTTCACACCCAACCACTGGAATTTACATGTGAGAACAGAAATGTTTGAGTTTAGCTGAACAATAAGCATGCAGAATTGGAAAGAATCGTAGTATAAACATGTAGCTTAGTGGGGACACTACAGCACTAATTCGAACTAACTTATTTCGAATTAGTTAATTCGAATTAAGCTAATTCGAAAAAACACATCTAGACCCAAAAACTAATTCGAATTAGCATTTTGCTAATTTGAAATAGAGCGTCCACACTGATTGGATGCTGGGTCGCATTTAAGGGCAGCTGAAACCGATTCCAGCAGGGCATCAGGTCAGTAGTTGCTTTGTGTGGCTGCTGTCTGAGGCTCGTGCTTAAAGGGACCCCCTGGACATCCAGTTCTCATCTTTTTCGCTTGCTTGCCTACCTCGCTGAGGGACAGCAAAGCGTTTTCCTCTCTGCCTGCCTGTGTCGGTGGTTCTCATTGGGGACGCCGCCGCAGTTGGTACCATGGAGCCAGAGCTCGCCCTGGGCATTCTGGTCCAGTTTTTGGACTTGCTGCTGCAAGCCTGCCAGCAATGGGTGGAGGCTGCCTGGCACCATCTGGTGCACGTCAGCCCCCTGCCCCTCCCCTTGGCCTCCCTGGGGGCTGTGGAGGAGCCACAGCAGCGCCCGGATGCCAGCGTGCCCCGCCGTATTTGGCATCTGGACACCAGCAGCGACTGGTGGACCTCATTGTCCTGGAGTGCTGGGGAGACCAACAGTGGACACAGAACTTCAGGATGAAGAAGGACACCTT
>CM057846.1:69763217-69806441 GCA_030068395.1 Apalone spinifera
TCTGGGTACACGTCTGGCTCTGTCAATCTGACTCCTCACTTCCTCGTGTGGGTAAGAGGATATGATATCCTCTTACCTTGTTTTCAAGAGGTGCTCTGAGTTGGAGAGGACCAAAAGTAGAGAGTTAGGAAAACACATTATTTGAGAGATTGATCTCAGTTTGCTACAAGCCTCACTCTCAGTGCTTTCATTCTCCAGGAGACTAAGTGATTATCTTTAATATCAGGAAGTTTCTCCAGGTGCAGCAGCTAGCTAGGGAATGGTAGGATTCCACTAATGATCTTTAAAAAAAAGTTTTTATTCCAGTTTTCCCAAAATTGGTCCACACAGAAGTTAATTGTCCTAGTTTACAGCAAATCTATTTGCCAAATTCTCTACTGGTATTTTTCCTTCTAGAATAGAAGGAATTATTGTATTATCCTCTAAAGACTATTGCCTGCCATCTGCTCCTTAGTTTCTCTCGCACCATCTGAATTTATTTTTTGCGAGGACCAATGGGCCTCATATTGAAATATAGCCGAAATAATGCAGTTCAGTGGAAATCTGGCAATGTCCTCCCAATCTGAAGGGTAAAATATTATGAATTAGTTCCTTTAATGGTTAACCACAGTTTTACAGTGAGACTGCGGATAGCTAGGATGGAATTTTAAGCACAACAAATGTTGCATCTTGGCAGGGGTTAGACTTGATGACCCTTGTGGTCCCTTTAGCCCTATGGTTCCATGAGTCTTATTTCCAAAGCTAAGTGACACTGAAAAGGCTGAGTGTCCCTGAAAGTTAACGGATCCCTCAAGCTCTTTCGAAAGAGCACATCTTTGAAAATATTATTTTAAAATGGCTGGGTGCTCCATTTTCAATCCCAGGATCGGGCTGGTTTGCTTGTCTAACTAGGTAGCAAAGGATTCCTTAAGGTGTCTTTAAGTAGTGTAGAGACAGCCAAGGCAGCACTATGCCACCTGTTCCTCCTCATCCTGGGAAAGAAGAGTACTGGGACGAGGCAACAAATGGGTGCTGCTGGCAGCATAAGTGGTTAGAGCGATAGGTTATGGTCTCTGGCCAAGATCAGGAACAAGAAAATGGGACAGAGCTTAAACTCGGTGCAAGTGAAGCTTCTGCCTTTGGAATGTTCTAGAACAATGTTTGACCTTTTGGCCAGCAAAGGCCTGGACCAGTTTCTTACTGGTGTTATTCCTTTGTCTTCAGTGGAGTTATTATCTGTCCTGCAGCCTGCAGCAGTCATCTGTTAGAGAGTGCTTAAACAACAAAGCTATTGAGCAGTGCAGTTTTTTAAATGCCACTGATTTCCTGCAGTGAACTAATCGCCAACAGTGGGTGCGGTTCTGGTCCTAGCCATTCCCCAAGATACCTCTGCAGCAGTGAATAGGGTTGTAAAGTGAACAAAGCAGCCAGCAGGGGAATTCCTTCTTCATAGGGGCAATACATCGCTCCTGCAGGGTCTGCACAAAGGCAGCAGAATGCTGGCTTTGGTCCTCTCTTCCCTGGGCTGTGCTTTTTGTGATGTGCTGTATGAGAAGTGCACCCCCAGATCCGGCCCAGGTTCCCCACCACCTCTGCCATTTGAACAATTTTGTATTTTCGTATTATATACTGCATGTGTGCAGCCAAACTCTGTGGGGTCGGGTATTTTAAAGGTGTTTTGTTTTGTTTGGGTTCAGCGTTGCAACACCTAACTGATTTAGGAGCCTAAATTTCATTTTCAAAAGCCATTTTGATATTTCGAAGCCAAAATTCCATTGACAATTCATGGATGCCAAAAACTCTTCTGAAAATGAGATTTTTTTACTCCTAAAACAGTCAGGAATTGCAACACTAAGCACAGGAATGCCCAGCTATGGTTAAAAAGGTGGGCCTTTGTTTTGGTTACAGGTTTCAGAAGTGCCATGTGTACTTACAGTGCCCCATCAATAACAACAAGTATTCTCAATGCGTAGATAGTTTTAAAAAAAATGCAGATTGGAGACACAGGCAGACAAGGAATTACGGAGCATACTGAGCAAGAACACTGATTATGCCACCTGAATTCTGCCATGATATCCAAGACCAGGGAGTTCTGAATTCTGGCTCCCAGCTGGAGGAATGCCTTTCCATTCAGGATTCAGACCTGTAATTCTCTTAGGGTACATCTATGCTGCGTGGCTACCCCATATCTACACAAGTTGCTCGTTATTTCAAAATATTTTTCAAAATAACAGGCGCACTATTTTGGCATCCCTCATTCCACGAGGGTTAAGGGATGTCTCGGAATAGCACATTATTTCAAAATTTTGCACTGTGTAGATATGCCAAATGTCAAAATAAACTATTTTGAAATAGATTTGAAATAAGATATGTAATTTGCATAGTACAAATTGCGTATCTTATTTTGAGTTTAGGGTGCTGTGTGCTTAGTGCATCATTAGTGCTTTTAAGATTTCTTTCAGTGTTTGGGAGCTTTTTTTAGTTGCAGATTGAAAGCTCATTTAAGTGGAGTCCTCCTCCAATTTACTTTCCTTGACTTTGAATCAGGCCCATTGTTTCTTGTGCTTGTGATTAGATTATACAAAACTTTGATACAGTTAAAGATGATTTATATGGCAGACTGATTGCTCACTGCTCTCTTTTAGCCTTCATAGCAATTGTTCTTTAAGGTCCTGCAGGTTTCTTTGTATCATGTATCATGACATCTTCTGGGGTTTTGGACCCCAATTCAATACAACACTTAAGCACGTGCTTAACTTTAGGCATGTGCTTAAATTTCATTAAGATAGGAATGTTTCATTAATGTTAATCATGCCCACAGTTAAGCATGTTTTTAAGTGTGGTTGAGAATATGCCTTCCTGAACTGGGCCCTAAAACAAACACACGCATGCTTAACTTTACTACTCTAAATAATAATCCCATTGATTTCCATGACTGCTAATAGTTCTTCTTGGGCACATTTGACCAACTGCAAGTCACAGTGTACACCTAATAATGTTGGGTAAATGGCAAATACCAATAAGCCACATTTGACATTAAATAAAGATAGCCACTGCTGGAAGAACTGCTATAAAGGAATCAAACATATCTATAGTACAGATAAGAGCGAAGCACCCACAGATGATCTTCCAAGGTTCGAATTAACAGGTCTAGTGAAGAGAATCTACTTCAAACTGACAGGGTGCTCCTGTCAATGCCGGCAGAGTAAGAGTAAGGGAAGTTGAAGGGAAAGTGTGCTCCCTTCAACTTCTCACAGTGTGGATGGCGCCAACATTTGAGTTAAGATACTTCAGCTTAAGCTATACAATTAACATAGTTGAAGCTGCGTGTCTTCATTCAAACTTATCCCCTTGTGTTAACCAGGGGTCAGTGACTGACGGTGGGTCTGATTCTGCTTTCACTTACACCAGTGTAAAGCCATACTTAGTAGTGGGGGCTGAAAGTTTTTAAACCGATTTTGATGTAAAATATCTTTTTATTTGTCAATATTTTCATTTAAAATGTTAGTTTTAACAATGTTGGGCAACATTTGATTTAACACGCTCATTTTAATGACATTTTCATTTAGCATATTGCCCATTTTTAAAATTAGACTAAAAAATTTCTTGATTTTAAATTTGTTCATCATTTATTTGCTTGTTATTTTCTAGTTTGGAAATAAGACACTTTCATGAAATAATTAATTGTTTTTAATCATATGGTGGTTGTCACCGCCCCCATGCTTTATGAAAGCTTGCTTATAAATATGAATAGGCATAACTCAAAGATGCTTTAGGTAAAATGCATCATGTGGCATACCATTTTTAAAGTTACAATCTGCTGAATGTGTATATTCTATTTCTGTGTATATATCATTCTTGTATGCAAAATTAGAAATATGAAGTGTGAATCTGTTTACAATTATAAATGTGCTAATAGGGACCATTAGGGTATGTCTAAACTACATGGCTCCGTCGACGGAGCCATGTAGATCAGTGTACTTGAAAAAGGGAAATGAAGCGGCAATTTAAATAATCACTGCTTCATTTACATCAAAATGGCTGCCGCACTGTGCCGATCAGCTGTTTGGCAGCACAGCGCGGTAGTCTGGATGCTCCACGGTTGACAAGGGAAGCATAACGGGGTGGTTGACAAGGGTTTCCCTTGTCGACCGTGGAACATCCAGACTACCGCACTGTGCTGCCAAACAGGTGATCGGCACAGTGCGGCAGCCATTTTGATGTAAATGAAGCAGCGATTATTTTAATTGCCACTTCATTTCCCCATGTCTAGAAACCTCATCTACATGGCTCCGTTGACGGAGCCATGAAGTCTAGACATACCCTTAGTGATACTCTAGAAACATAATGGCTTGGTACTCAAACCAGCAAACTGTAAATGGCTTTGTTTTTCCTGTTAGCCCAAACTATGGTTGGTCCTCTCAGGACATGTGGTCAGGCCATTTGAAACACCGGAACACAATTGAGATCTTGTAATTTTCCAGTCAAGGTGAGAAAAGTTTGAACTGAACACAAAGAATTCCTGCCTTAGGCAAAGGGGATATAAAGATGGGATAGTACCCAAGATCTGTACTGGAAACATCTAAGACTAAACCGGGGGAAGGATCGGGCCCAAGTTAGGAGGCTGCCTAGATTAGTCCTAATAATCTTTTAGACAATGTTAGGGTAAGAATTTGCATGTAACAAGTTTCTTAGGTGCATCTACACAGCACCATGAACTCAAAATAAGATACACAATTTGAGCTATGCAAATTGCGTATCTTATCTCGACTCTATTTCAGAATAGATTATTTTGAAATTTGGCACATCTACATAGCACCAAATTTTGAAATAACATGCTATTTCAAGCCATCCCTTATCCCTCATGCAATGAGGTTTACCGGGATGGCGAAATAGCGTGCCCATTATTTCAAAAAATATTTAGAAATAACGGGTGGCTTGTGTAGATGCAGGGTAGCTATGCAGTGTAGACATACCCTTAGGCTACGTCTACATTGCAGGCGTTTTGCGCAAGAACAGCTGTTTTTGCGCAAAAACTTGCAGAGCGTCTACACTGCACGCACGTTCTTGCACAAGTAAATTTACTGTAAAGTGTCAGAAAACAGGGCTTCTTCCGGAAGAGTTATTCCTCTCCCCACAAGTAATAAGCCCTCTTGTGCAAGAGCTCTTCCACAAGAAGGCAGTGTAGACAGGCAACATGAATTTCTTGCACAAGAAAGCCCTATGGCTAAAATGGTCATCAGCGCTTTTTTGCGCAAGAGAGCGTCCACGCTGCCATGGACGCTCTTGCACAAAGGCCCATCTCTTGCGCAAGAGCACATGGCAGTGTGAACACGCTCTTGTAGAAGACCTTTTGCACAAGAAATCTTGTGCAAAACAGTTCTTGCGCAAAAAGCCTGCAGTGTAGACGTAGCCCAAGTATATTAGGTTTATTGGAATGTTTTATTTATTTTGGCTTAGTAAAACATTTTGATATGTCTGTTTTTCACTTGCAACCACTTAAAACTTTCTTTTATTAGTTAATAAAACACTTTTGTTTATTATCAAGCCCAGTGTAATAATTGTTACTAGGGTTGAAAGGAGAGCCACGGCTGTGCATATCTCTCATTGATAAAGAAGGCGAACATCTTTATGAACTTTCTCTGTGCAAAACTTTATACAGAATAAGATGGATTTATTTGGGTTCTTGGTCCCTTGTGAGGGTTGGATGCTGAGAAAAGGCCCTATAGATGGGCCTTCCCAGAGCTGAGCTGGTTCAGTGTCTGTGTAGGTCTGTAGGGGGGTTGTTATCCCAGCTTTGTACCTTTGCTGAGCTTCAGGCCCAGCAGAACATAATGGTGGGGCACCCAGAGGGCAGGTAGGCGGACTCAGTGGCATGATCAACACACTGGGTGACAGTCCAAAGGGGACCTCTGTGATACAACCCATCACAGTGTTCTTGTAAACAAAAGTTAACATTTTTAGTTTTGAAAATTCATTTTGAAAACAGAAAAGAAACATTTTTTTATACCAATTTAACAGAAAATTTTAAAAATCTATACAAAATATGGTTTTGGTGGTTTTTTAAATTTTTCATCTGAATGGAATTATATCAGTGTTAGACTAGGGGTGGGGCAGATCAAAGTCTGTATTAATTACAAAAACAAATAGCTGTAAATATTTTACACATCTAGCCTGAAGGTTGGATAGTTGTTTTAAAGTAGAAAAATACTTTTCTTTTATTAAGTCTTTTCTTAAGCTAATCATTACGCAGGTCTTTTAGCACAATACTGCAATATTATTTATTGGGGGTGTTGTGATTGTATCAGTTGTCATTTCTCTGGCAACAGGTTATTTGCTTATAAACTATTGGGTTTTTTACGGGGCGGGGGGCAGGAGGAGAGACAGAAGCTCGGGGAATCAGGAAGTAGGTGAGACAGGTCAAGGAAATTGTAGAGAAGAATACACCTTAGATTTCTCCAGAACAAAATATGGTTAATGTAAGACCTTTTTATCTAAATCTTAATTTCATCCTTAAGGAAAGGATGCAGGAAGTCTGTCTAAATATTATAATTCTGTTTACATTTTCTTTTATACTAACTCCCTAGGAGAGGCTGCACAGAGCTCTGTTTGAGCTTAGCTGCAAAGTCTCCTGCAACAGAAGACTTACCACATGCAAAAGAGGTGATTCTACTGGGACGTTTTTCAGAGAAACAGAATGACGACTCTAGTAAAAGAAAGGCTCAATGAAATATATTCCCAAATTCATAATGAGCAATTCAATCAATGCAGTCTCACATTTGTGAAAGGAGAGAAAGAAAATTTGTTACTGAAGAATCATCTGATTACGAGGACATATTGTTGTGACTGTAAGGTTAATACTAAGGCCCAGAACCTCAGAGGTATTTAGGTTTCTAACTTATTGGGTATGTCTAGACTACATGGCTCCGTCAACGGAGCCATGTAAACTAGTTTACCCGGCATAGTCAAAGTCCGGCACAGCGCGGCAGCCTAGACGTGGATCTGTCGGCTGAGGAAGCCTTTGCCGACCGATCCCTTATGCCTTGTGAACCGAGGTTTACAGGATCAGTCGGCAAAGGCTTCCCCAGCCAACAGATCCGCCTCTAAACTGCCACGCTGTGCCGGATCAGCTGATCGTCAGCACAGTGCAGCGGCCATGTTTATTTTAATGAAGCGGGGATTATTTAAATCCCCACTTCTTTGACTATGCCGGGTAAACTAGTTTACATGGCTCCGTCGATAGAGCCATATGGTCTAGACATACCCATTGAATCTAAATTCCTTTGAGGGCTGGTTTCAATATCTAGGGGTCCCTCTCCATCCAGAGTATTAACCTTCCATCCAACACAGAATTGACTCAAGCCCCCACCCAGTAACCTGGGCACCTCTGAAAAGCAATGCTTTCCCACTCACAAGTACAGAGTCTGAGTGAAGAAAAGCAATCTTTAATAAAAGGGGAGGGAAGTAATGTGGCATTAATTTGGGAAAACACCACACAGTTCATAAGTAAAACCATGAGTATATGTCCCAGCTCAAGTAGGTTGGGCACTGTCCTTTTCCTCTCAGGTTCTTAAGTCTAGCAATGTAAATGTCCCCTTCACATGCTCAACCCTTCTCTGCATCCAACCCACAGCAGCTGCCCTTGATCAGGACAGATCAAGAGTTCAGAGGTACATTTACAAAGTTCACCTCCCATCCTGAGTGGGGAGGAAGTCGGAGGCATCTTACTCACTCCGCTGGTCGCTGGCCATCGGCCTGCTCACTGCTCTCTGGTACCGCTCTGCTGGCCATTTGCAGCCCCTCGCTGCCACTGCTGTGCTGGCCACTCCTTACACCCTCCATCGCCTCCCCGCTGGCTGCTGATCATGCAGCTTGTCACATCTTCTGCTGGCTAGTGGTGGATTTGGCTCCAGGCCTACCTAGCGATTTCAGCTCTTATCCCAAAGCACAGTCCAGCCACAAGAAATTCCAGCATCCACTGGAGTAAGTTTAAATACTGAAAGGGACTCCTTATCGAGCCTTTCATTAGCTGAACCATTGAAATGGTGGGGAGAAACAGGTTGAACCAGTCTTACAGCTCACGCCTGGAGGGCATGCAGTCTGCTGACTTCCCAGCTTAATCTCATAGGACTGTGGAAGACGAGCCTCTGTCGATCCAAGTGTATTTACACTGACAGGGTCTCTCCTTTTAGCTGAGTTAAACACAGTCTGAATTTTCTGTATTCCCACAATAACTGCAAGCATTGAACATCTCTCACAATTCCTGCGTTTTGCGTTAACACAATTTGTGACCTCAGAACAGCCAAATTGGTTACAATGGGCAAAACACCATTGTGACAGTTGAATATCTAGCAGGCCTAAGCAAACTGAGTGTATTTACATGCATACACCCAGAATCTCATCCTTTACATTAAGGCTATGTCTACACTGGCGGGTTGTTGCGCCAGAAATATGCAAATGAGGCTAAGCGTGGAATATCGCCAAGCCTCATTTGCATACCTAATGAGCTGCCATTTTTGTGGAAGAGGCTCTTGCACCAGAAGGAGCGTCTACACTGCCCCTTCTCGTGCAAGAAAATCCCTCTTGTGCAATGCCACTATGCTGATTATTTTCAGGAATAATGGCATTGTGCAAGAGGGTTTTTCTTGTGCAAGAAGGGGCAGTGTAGACAGCTCCTTCTGCGGAAGAGCCTCTTCCGCAAAAATGGCATCTCATTAGGTATGCAAATGAGGCTTGGTGATATTTCACATAGCCTCATTTGCATATTTCTGGCGCAACAACCCGCCAGGGTAGACATAGCCTGAGAGTTTATGCCCAGTTAAGCGCAGACTTTCGTCTTTTGCATTCCCCCAATAATTACAGACATTGCAATTAGTATTAACATAATTTATGACCCAACAACACCAGCCAAGTTGATTACAAAGAACAAAACACCATTGTAATGACTGAATATCTAACACATCTAAGCAAAGCAGGGGCAAACTGTATTTACATAAACACACCCAAGATTTCTTTCCCATTCCAGCTGGCTGTAATGGAAGCATTGATTCAGACCCTGATTACACATGCTTATATCTAATAAACAGATTTGATAGCTGTCTAATGACGGTAGCACAGGCCGGGGCATCAGATGTGCCTTCTAGTCCCAGCCTTGCCGCAGGATTATTGTATCATCTCACATAAGTATCATAACCTCTCCGTTCCCCCACCATGTAAAATGGGACTAGTAATGCTTACTCCTATTCATAAAGCACCTGGAAAACTTTGGACTTTCATTACAACTGCTCAATAGTTTAATGTGTAGGCAAAGGAGGGAGGTAATGAATGAAATCCCGAATTCTGCCATTGGGTGTAGTCAATACCTGAACATCAGAGGATAGTTTACAGAATAGTGTACCTGTGAGATAATCTCAGATGTTAAAGAAGGATAGCAATGTAATACAGGAAGTAAAATGGATCCAAGTCTAAAAGTAATTGGTGTTTTGTGTCTTTTTTTTTTTAATTAGGGCTCATGCAATGTTGGTCTCCACCCTGTTCCTGTCTTTGGAACAGTCATGCATCAGGAATGCCCCCTCTGTCACTAGATGGAAGTGAGTAATCTCTCAAGGATATGTGAGCACATTCTCACTAAAACTGACAAACTGGGAAGTCTCTACCCCATATCTGAATGGGAAGCCTGAAGTCATGTTGAAGAAAAACAAGAAAATGAAGGGCAAACAGAGGAGGAGAAAACAAAAGCTGTCAAACAACATCTCTAAGGCTGTTGCCTTTGCACTACTACCAGTGGCATAGAAGGTGTAAGGCTATGAAGAATTAAACCCACCTTACAATAACTCTTACATCTCTCCATGCTGTCCCCCCACCTTTGGATTCCTATAGCCTGTTCTCTCTGACTTCTCCTTTGTCCTGATATAACCATATTTTAAGTTGTGATATGAAGCTGGTACATGTTTTCACAATCCTAGAGTTCTTGGCAATCGCAGCCATTTTACTTAAAGCCCTAGAGGATATGGGAAACTGTTTAAATGACAGCTGATCTGTAGTTGTGAGCCCTATACCTGTAGCCTGTTCTCTCTGACTTCTCCTGCTGTACCAAAGCTTTAACAGCCTGCTAGAAAAATGGGCAGGTCAGTTCCTGTAATGTTAGAGTAACTAGGGATCTAGGGCAGCTTAGGAAACAAACATTAGCTCCAATATATCTACAGGGTGTTTTCCACTGAAACTACTGGGAACAAAAGTAAAAGATGTTCCACTTTATCAAGTGATGTTATTTATTAGGGTTCACAATGCACAGTTGTAAAATTATTTTACAGGCAGGTAAAGTGTAGAGAGCCAAGATTATGCAGTGACTCTGTGTCAGACTCAGCCACAAATTCTAGGAGTCCTGACTCTCAATCCCATTATTTTATCATTAGGTGTAGACCTTTCCTGCCAATTTACACATTAAATACAGCTAAAAGATCTCTCTTTTCTGGGGATTTCAGTGATAAAATGGCAACGTACAGTCCACACAAGAGAGCGTGGGAGAATTCAAACATGTAACTGGCAGCCTTGAACCAAACTTTCCGTTACGTCAGTCCAGTGTTTATCTAGGTATTTCTCCTGGGCCTGATTTTTTTACTCCTTTATACCTTGCATAGTCTTTCGCACTTGGGCAAAGTGAGCACAAAACCAAACTCTTTTGATATGGCACTATTTTATAGGTGATTTAAACTTACTTTGCACTACTACCAGTGGCATAGAAGGTGTAAGGCTATGAAGAATTAAACCCACCTTACAATAACTCTTACATCTCTCCATGCTGTCCCCCCACCTTTGGATTCCTGTAGCCTGTTCTCTCTGACTTCTCCTTTGTCCTGATATAACCATATTTTAAGTTGTGATCTGAAGCTGGTACATGTTTTCACAATCCTAGAGTTCTTGGCAATCGCAGCCATTTTACTTAAAGCCCTAGAGGATATATGGGAAACTGTTTAAATGACAGTTGATCTGTAGTTGTGAGCCCTATACCTTTTGACATTCAAGACAGCACAGCCTTGGGCTGCCTTAAAAGCTTCCACATGTCAATAGTTCTTCTGTTGCTAGGAGGAAGGCTTTTGAAGTGGGAAGAGGAACTGAGATCCTCTAGTCAACAGAAGGATCCCCCTGTAAGGGTCAAGAGGGAACAGAATGGAAAGATTAATCTGACCACCAAATACTATTCCTGATTCACTTAAAATCTTCACTTCAAGATATGATTTAAGGCTCTGTCTGGGGAATGTTCAGAAGCTTTCTCTGATGGTGACACCCCATGCAGGAAGAACCTCTTGAGCTTTGACTGGAAATAGAAAGATGAAAAAAGTAGCCTTAGAGAAATTTCCTCTGGAGTTTAGCTCCTTGGTGGGTTGTTGACTCAAATGATTTATGGACTGAAGATTAGGGAAGTCATAGCAACACAGAAATTGCCTCATGAAAATAAACCCTCCTTGTGTACTCATATTGAGCCTAGTCACGGGGGCAGCTGACAAACAGGCACCTTTTCTTTCCTCTGTAGAGAATTTGCAAAGACAAAACAGATCTGTGCCTTTTGAGAAGCTCTGAACTGTGTGTGTCATGCCAGTAACTGATGTGATTAATCTGACTTAAAAAAAAAAAAGTCAGCCATTTGTATCCATGGTAGAATATGACCAAGGAATTTTATTTTCTTTTGAAGTTGAAATGAATGTTCTCTAGGGTGAAAGGAAGGGTGGCCTTACAGGACTGAACAGAGGCTTAGGAAACAGGGATTCCATTCCCAGCTCTGTTAGGCTAGGTCTGCAGTAGGGAATAAGTTCAAATTAAGATACACAACTCCAGCTACCTTACATAGCTTGAGTTGAAGTATCTTAAATTGAATTTTGGCGCCATCCACATAGTGGGAGGTCGACGGGAGCACACTTTCCCTTAGACTTCCCTTACTCCTCATAGGAACAGGACTACTGGCACCGATGGGAGCACCCCTCTCAGTTTGAATTGTCTTCACTAGACCCGCTAATTCAAAGCCCTGAAGATCAACTGCAGCTGCTTTGGTCTTATCTGTAGTGTAGACATGGCTTTACTGATTGACTGTGTGATCTTGGGCAAGTCACTTAATCTGTTTGCGCCTCCATTTTTCCTCTGTAAAGTGGTGAAAACAACACACCCTTTCTACCACCCTGTAACAGTGTGAGGACCTGCTGCCTCTGCTATCCTGGCTGTGTCCCTTAGTACCCTCAGGCCTTCCTTCAGGCTTGCCTGGCCAGAGCTTCCCCAGCTCTGCCTGCCTTTCCCCAGCCCTGCTCTAAGTCAGGAAGTCTCTTGCTTCCTGACTTAGAGCAGGGGCAGTCAGGTCCCTCCTGCTCCACAACTGGAGCAAGAGTGAGTCTGTCTCTGCCCCTCCAGGAGCCCTTATTTATACAGCCCCAGCTGGGCCCTAATTGACTGTCTCTGCCTCAGCTGTTGGCTTCACTGCTCCAGCCCTCTTTCAGGGCTGGGTTTTAACCTTTAAAGGGTCAGTGTGGGGCAGACGCCCCGTCACACACCCATTGTCATTCTTGTCAATTTAGGTTTTCAGGACAAATTTTATTGTATGTTTATTCAGCAGGTAGCACAATGGAACAATTTGAATTAGAGCCTCTACATGTTACCGTGTTATACAATGAATACATAATGATGAAATAGACCAAGCTTGAAGTTTGAACATAGGCATAATAAGCCAATGAGGTGCATGCTGTTAACTATTGTCTTGTTATGGTGTGTTCATGAGTAGCCCATGACAAATGCAGCGGATGGTTAAATAAAGCCCTTTGGAATGACTTAGATTAAAATGGAATAATTTATTGGCTTTGTAGTTACAGGACAACTGATAACATCCCCTTCATGTAAGTCCTACGAGATCAAAACTGATTTAAGATAGACAAATGGAGAGGAAAAGAGCAATATGAGCAGGAGAGAAACTGGAAGAATAGAAAACTTCATCTGCTAGGGCTGCCAAAATGCAGCAGATTGTAAGATCAGGGGAGACACATGTCAGGATTGGGGAGAAGAGCAATTCATTGAAGCAGCAATTCAGGTGCAGAAAGATTAGTCTAACGGCTAAATTGAAAACATACAACATCAATATCTTGTTGATGTTTCTGTACAGTTCTGAGTAAAGGCAGCTCTTCTGACAAATAGAGAAGAAATTCAATTCTTTGTGACAAGTCAGTGCCTGCCAAGACTTTTTGGAGTCTGCCAAAATGCTGTGTAACTTTTGGGGGACAGACCCATCTTCAAAGTCAAAGCTTCATTTGAATAGTGGCCCATTGCTGGCCATAAACAAAACATAAGGGGGATACCAACAGTTGATAGGGTGGAGAATAGTTGTCTAGCAAGGATGCTGTACTCTTGATATGAAGCAGAGGGGAGTGAATAGACATGTCTGTGTGAAGGTGGACTACCTCCTGTATCTTAAAGCATATGAAGTAAAGCTTTCATATTGCTTCAAAACAGCAATCAGAACAGCTTTCCCTGGCTTTGTAAATCTCCATATGGTCTGTCAGTCTCTCTGATGTGAGACACTTGTGATAGTGGATTATCCAAGATCGAATCAGTCAGTGTTATCTGTAAGGCAGTCATTGTTCTATTAGATATAACACTCCTGCCCCTGTTGGAATATTTGCTGTTGAAACTGACTTGCATAAGAAGTATTAGTATCAGTGTTCCATACAGGTTACTGGGAGTTCATATGCCATCATATATCATTTCCACATAACATACTGTGATTGTTTTGGCCTAATTGCCTCTTTCTCTAGATCAGGGGTCTGCAATCTATGGCTCTCGAGCCAAATATGGCTCAGAATGGAACCAAATATGCCTTTTTGTCATTCCCAAAATACATGCAACTTTTAAAATTAAAATGAAAAATGAATTCAAAAATTTAAAAACAAATGATTACTCATGTAGCTTGAATGTGTGTGTCATGGGGTACATAGACCATCCCCCCCCCAAAGGGCCAGGCAGGTCAGCTTCTCCCCCCATGATCTAGCCTTGGCTAAAATCCCTCCAGTCTGGGCGTTATGGCTCAGGGCCTAGTCCACCACACCCTGGTCAGCGGGATAGTGCAGCCCCAGTGGCCAAGTCTATGGTGCCCCGTCCACGGGATAAGTAAAGCCCTGCGGCCGAGTCTATAGTTCGCTAAGTTGATTTCCTCCCTCTGGGGAGCAAGGGGAGGTGGGGGTACGGGAGCCCAGGCCCTCCCTCTCCACCTGGCCCCAGCCCAGGGCCCTGTCAGCAGTAGGTGGTTCCCACCACTGGCTCAGCAGGGAGTTCCCCCTGAAACATGGCAAGTCTGCCAGGAGGCCTTCTGCTCCCTGCCCTGGGCTGCTTCCTACACCTGTCCACTGGCCAGCATATTCCCCACCTGTGCTGGCGAATGCTGCTACATCAGTGGCGGTGGATGCAGTTGGGGCCGCTATGGCTGGTGCGGCAGCTGGTGCGGCTGTGGCCCGTGGCGGTGGCGGCTGTGGCTGTGGCTGTGGCTGTGGCTGTGGCTGTGGCTGGCATGGTGGTGGTGGCAGCGGCGGCGGCGGCGGCGGTGGCGGTGGCTGTGGGCTAGCAAGGGCAATTGTTCCTGTGCTCTGACAGGAGCTCCTTTCCCTTCGGTGGTTAACCCCACCTGAGCTGCTCCTCTGGCCTTTATACTGGGTCTGCTGTTAGAGCATGCCCAGCAGGGCTGTGGGGGAGGGGTCTTCTCAGCCCAGCAAGCCTGGCTAACCCCTACCCAGCCAGTGCAGGGTTGGTACACCTCCTTAACAGTGTGCATGAACCTGAATTTGACCAGTTATGATGTAAACTTCAAAGATGTGTGCAAAAAGATGCAGCAGCAGAAGTCCCATTACATAAAATCTGTGAGTACGTTTCATTTATGCTATTATTAATCATGTCAATTATCAATAATATTAAGTTGTATATTTTCAGTCATGCAAATGGGCATTCTTATACAGCTCTTTGTTGACCTTGATCTGAATTTTAATGTAGTTTGGCTTTTTGATTTGAAAAGGTTGCTGCCCTATGCTCTAGATGGAGTTTTGCAAGGCAACTCATACAAGTGATATTACTTTTATCCAATTCTTATTGCAACAAGAAGGGCTAAGATCTCTCTCTCTTTTTTCTTTTTTTACTCTGTGCTGATTCAGTGGAATACAGCCAAATCCCTGGAAAAATTCCAAATCTGCACATTTCTCCTGCCCATTAAAAACTAATACCAAAACAGAGAGCACTGTTGACAAAAACATCTTTTCCCACTATTTAAGATCCCAACTTACATGTAAAATAAACATTGAATACAGATTTAATTCACTTTTTACATTTTCTGATGGCATGTAATAGGAATAACACCTTCTATCTTAAAATAAACTCGAAAGGAGCAGACTTCCATGTACTGAATAAAGATCTCAGCTCATAAGCTTGGCTTCTTCGGCACATAGCGCTAGTTTAGTTCCTAATTTCCTCTCGAGTGACTTAATGGTACTGTGTTGCTTAATTATAGCAGTTACAAACTCCATCCTGTAAGAAATATCACTGGGACCCAAACATCTGCAAGATTTTGAAGGAGGAGGATGCCACATAAAATACCCAGTTTTGTATTATTTTGTGCTTATTAGTCTGTTGTATACAGTACAACTACTAAGCAGATGGAACAATAAAGCATTTATATAAAAACATGGTAGTCAAATGTAAGATATTAAATTACACAAATGCCCATTCTTTCTCCATGGATGAAGATTTCAGGCTGGAGTAAGGGGCATTTCCAAGTAACATTAGCCTTCTAGTAAATCACAGGACCTGCTTGGTTTGTTCTAATCTACTTCTCCTCTCTCTGCCTTCTCCCACCCCATGTCCTACTCAGGCAGAATTGTTTCCTTTTGTATATTTACTGTATTTTTATCAAGTCTGATTTTAAATGTCCCAGGTGATGAGATTTCTACCATTTCCCTTTGGGAGTCTTTCATGACCTATTAGCTCTCACACCTGGGAAACTTTTTACTGATTTTTCCGCTTAATTTTTCCTTTTTAGAGTTTAATTGTTGTGATTCCTAATGATCTCCTTTAATAATTCTCCTTCCTCTCACTCCTTAACATTGCAAGTGAACATTTGCAGGTGCCCAGGAAGTAGATGTACAGACCCTGATAGAAATGGCCTGAGATGCTTAAAAAGAATGTAGGCTCCCAGTGAACAAGAAACATTGCAGAAAGGGTAGGGTAACTGCTTACAAAGCACTCTTATAGCTGTTCCACTAAATTTGGCTGTAACCTTTGCACACTACACATACATTGCAAATTTGCTGCAATACCAGAAACAGTAGTCATCCTCAGCATTGCAAAGAAGTGTTGTTCTAACAATAGTCTGTGACTTGTCATCTTGTAGCTCAGAAGCAACGGACTAAATTCTGCTCTCAGTTACATTGCTGTCAATGACAATCAATGGACCTGCTTTGGATTGACAGTGCTGTAAATAAGCAGAATTTGCCTCAGTTTATGACTAGAGCAGAGATGTGTATAAAGGGCATCAAGTGTGTCTGGTATCAGTAATTGTAATATTTGCAACCCTAAAATATCATGAGTAGGAAGAAAGTTCAGAATGCTTTAATGGAGTTGTTGTTGCTATAGAAACTATTTCCTGGGCATCTGTATGCTCAGTACATTTGTCACACTTTGTCCCTGGCTATCAGAAAGGTGAACCAGGGGGTGTGTGAAATGAGGGGGAGGGGAACTATACAAAGGCATTATAAAACAATACATTTTCATATAAAGCTGTCAAGAACAGGTGTTTAAAAAGAGACAGTCATTCAGGGAACACTGGTGTACCATTATGGAAGAGAGTAATTGATGCTTTAAGATGCAGAGGACCAAATTCAGCCTGATGGAGTTCCAATTGGCTTCAATAAGTGAACAAATTTGTCTTGGGCGGAATGGGGAAAAAAACCATCAGTCAGTATGTCTGTCCAGACTTTGTGTAAGGACAAGTGATTTTGTGAACGCTATTGCAAAAAATTCAGTATTTAAGAATGCTCCATTTTGCTGAGTGCTAGTACTGACTAAATGACTCTTTGGTTTCCCTGGAGTTTCTATCTCATTTCTTGAATAATACTAGTTTTTTTTAAGTTTACACTAAAAAACTAACAAATAAATAATGTATGGTGGCACTGGAAACAAAAAATAGCTTGACGTGATCCCTCAACTTGGTTTCTTCACTCTCTTTTTCCAGCAAGTTTGTAAAATGTTAAAACCTGACAAGCAGTGATTTTTTTCCTCTAGAGATCATCCCCAAGCCATGTTCAAGTGGTCTTTTTTTGAAGGGTGACTTTGTATATCTCAGCCGTGGGTCTGCAACTCTGCAACAAGGTCAATGGGAGGTCAGACAATGCCAGTCAAATGGGAGGGGGGCAAACTCATCTCATCTCTCCCCATAAAAATGCCACTCTCCTGCAACTACTATCCACCTTGTAGCAATAGTGTCTCTTGCAGAAGAGGAGAGTTTGAATGTGGAACAGGGAAGGGAATTTATGCACACAGCTCTTGTTAATAGTTAGTTTGAGTTGTGGGCATGACAGTGATAAAAATGAGTCCTGTGGTATATATAATGAGATGCTGTTATTCTCTTCCTTGTTCAAAATGCAAAAATGAAAACAAACAGAAATAGCTGATGCCATTCTAAACCCTGATGGTCTCCACTTTTCCAAAAACTGTCAACTAGATGTAAGGAGCCTGTTACTGCTAGTACATTCTCTGCTGGTCTTTCAGAATCTACTCTTCTCTCCAAAGATTTCCTCTGGAACAGAAGAGTGTTAGCGTAAGAACTATTGAATAACTGCCTTCCAAAAACAATCCCAACTCTCCTCTTCCTCCATATACTTTGCTCCCCTTTTCCTAATAGGGACATGCAAATGTTCTTTACATTATTTGGAATTTTGTTCCTTCTTCAAAAGGAACATAAGAAGATCCTTCCCCCAAGCCTCTCAAGAGAAAACTCTGCATGCATCACATACTAAATCAGCTCCTTAACAAGATATCCTCCAGCTGGAGCTCCACTGCATGACTCCTGTAAACAGCCTTGATGTTATTCCTGATGACTCTGATATTAAGAAGGTTTAGAGGAGAGGCTTCTGTTTTACAGGCTCCTACTTAAAATGTGACTCTGATGGTCAAGTTGTTACTCCCCTACCAAAAGCTGATAGCAGCGCTTGAATCCTGGGATGGTCAAGGCAAACTTTCACCATCTGAGTGAAAGGCCATTAATAGGGAGCGGTAGCAGGTTGCTATCTTCTGTGCATCAGCCACAGGCAGAGGAGAGGGGTGCATAAATGAATAGTGGGTTACAATGAGTTTTGGGTTGTGGTCCCCTTTTTTTGCCAGTGACTGGCTATGTAAATTTGAATAAGTACCAGGAGCTCTATGCATGTCAGTTTCCTCATCTAAAAAATGAGAAGGATAATACTTTCTGGTGCCACTGGGATTTAAAGAACTTTGAGATTCTTGAGTTAGAAAAAGAAAACACTATTGGAATGCAAAGTATTATCCGCATTAATATAATTTTAATTTACTTTCAGGTTTTGCTCTACTTCCAATTCACCTACCTTACCTCCACTGATGAATTGCTAAGTTATAGGCTTAGTTCATTCATCTACTTCACAAGTATAATAAAAGGAATGCACTGAGGCTATGTCTAGACTTCAGGCCTCTTTAGGAAGAAGCTTTTCCAGAAGAGATCTTCAGAAAAAACTTCTTCCAAAAGAGAGAGTCCACACTGCCAAAGCACATCGAAAAAGCGATCTGCTTTTTTGAAAGATAGCGCCCATTCAGTGTGGATGCTATCTCACATGTAAGCTGTGATTACTATGGACAGAGTGGCGACCAGGGCACCTGTGCTTTTTCCTCTTTCCTCTTCTTTCGAAAGAACTCCCTGTTCCCCTTCCACACACGCCTTTTTCCAAAAGAGCTCTTTTGGAAAAAGGCTTCTTCCTTGTAGAAAGAGGTTTACCAATGTTGGAAAAAGCCCTCTGTTCTTTCGATTTTTTTCGAAAGAACGCGATTGCAGTGTGGACGTAAGTGAAGTTTTTTCGGAAACACGGCTGTTTTTCCGAAAAAACTCTGTAGTGTAGACATAGCCTGAAAAAACAACTTGGACAGTGTTTCCCTTTGAATATATCCTATCACCATAGACTTGGTTTTAGCATAGTTACAAAAATATTAAAAGATTAATATTAAGTCCATCTTGGAAGCATGAAGAGATGTTAGAAACCAGGAGAAAACTTATCATCTAGGCATCCACTTTACTGTGAAGAACCAGGACTGGTCTTATGTAATAGGGAAAAGGGATACAGCACCAAGTGGTAATTCTCCTGTTCCTTGGGAGGCACTATAAAAAGTTGTATGGCCTTATGGACAGGATGCCGGCTTGAAACTCATGAAACTGGGGTTTTATTCCTAGTTCTGCTACTAACCTTGCATGTGGGTGACTTCTGTATCTGTTTCCCTTCTCACTCTTTGCCTGTCTTGTAAATTTAAGCTCTTCAGGGCAGCAGTTGGTTTCTTCTTGTGTGTTGGATCAGGGCTTAATATATTGGAGCCCTGATCTGAGTAGGTGTCCCAAGATGCTAATGTAATACAGCTATGTAAAAAGAGGGTTATTAAAGTTTCAAAGTCAAGCCCTCAGCTGTTGGGAAATGAAATAAGTTAAGGTAGCCCATGCAACAATAATTTAGACCCCATATACATATATGCATTATGGCCCGGCTGCCTGGTTGCCAGAAGGATGATGGGTCATTGAGACCACAGGAGAGACAGACTCCTTACTCTGTGTCCCAGTGCGCACTCTAAAAAAATTACAGGGAATATCCTAAATATCTATAAAATAGTTGATATAATTCACTGACAGTCTCCTGGATTTAACCACACAATATATTCTATAGGCTTTTTTAGTTTTCAACTCAGACTGGACTAGTTCCCATATAATAAGAAAACAAAAACTCCAGTCAGAACTGGAACCTTTGTAGACAGGCTGAGCACAGAGGCAAAATAATAAATGTCCACAAGCTACTTTCCTCAAAACAGCCTGTTCGTATCTCGATTACGGAACATTGCTCTGAGCCCTGACTCTCCCATTTTGCACCTTCAGAGGCTGACGACATTCTCTGGGCAGGTAAGTTAGCTGTACACGCATGCACAGCGCATCCCACCTCTCTGAATGCTGGCAGATCAAGATCATTGTTAAACATTTACTGTGCATTCCTAAAGACAATTATAACTGAAATTTCCACCGTTTCTCAGCAGAACACTCATAGGCACCTCTCAATCAGAATTGTCTCCCTGTCAGATTTTGGCTTTCTTTCCCAATCATTTCAGTGCTAGAACTGTTCCAAAAATAAAGGTCACATTATTTTTTTTTTAAATAATAGGCAGGGTATATTGTTTTCTACTAGCCTGGTCACAAAAAATCTGAAGGGGTTTTTCTCAGACTTTCATTTCTCGGCAGTTGAGGCCTGGAAAATTTCCATTTGCTACTCCCAAAAAGTAACGAATGACAGAAAACCTGTCATTTTAAATGGAAATGTTTTGGAATCCTTAAAATCACCTGCAAAATGGAAAGAGTAGGATTGTGGCCTTCTTTATGATAGATAGAGAATAAAGAATAAATGCAAAATCTTGGGTTTTTTTCTTATTCTTCCCATATTATTCTGCTTGTGTATAAAAAGAGCAGTAGGATACAAATCTTGTCCTCCTAATTTTTGCTGGAGTTTCCCTAGAAGACCAATGTAGAGCACTGGGGGCATGTCTACACTAGGAAATTATTTCAAAATAATTTATTTTGAACTCCCGAAATAATTATTTCGAAATGTCATGTCCACACAAGAGAAGCCTTAAAATCAGTCTGACGCAGGCTCCCTTAATGTGGACACACTACTTCAACTTAGAGCCCCAGGAAGCACTAGGAAAGAATTACTTTGAAAGACTCTGTTATTTTGAAAGTAGTTATTTTGAAATAGCAGCAGTTTACCCTCCACACTACCGCTATTTTGAAATAATTATTTTGAAATAAGTGTTATTCCTCATGGAAAGCAGGAGTTATTATTTTGAAATAACCATCCCCTTATTTTGAAATAATGGGCTTTGTTGTGGGACACTCCACTTATTATTTTGAAATAAGGGGGAGAGGTTATTTTGAAATAACTCCCTAGTGTATACCAGGTCTGGGAGAGTTCTCGGACTTAATTGAACAAAGCTTTAACAAAGAGATCTTTTCTTCCAGATTTTCATCAGGCATTTGAGTTATAGCAGATAGGTTCAAACAAAAAACAAAAACCCAAAAAACTGAAATAGTTTGATTAAAAATCTCTCCCATTCTTAATTGCTCAATTTCACTTCTTTGGAACTAGAGATAATCCTACTAACTCTCAAGTCAGTCATAAAGTCCTCCTGGAAAAAAATAACCACCATTGGTTTATTTCTAATTTAAAAAATAAGAAGATCGCCTCCCCCCCCATTCCTACAAATTCAAAAAACACAGATTTTCAGGCCTACTTTTCACACTATAAAGAAGCAAATAAAGATACAAACCCATTTTCCTTTCCTTTCCAGGTCCGCTCTCATGACAGCTGTGACAAGCACACCAACTGTAAAATACATAATGATTCCTCATTGCTCACCGTCAGTGATTCTTTCTCTTCCAGTCACTCACAGCTATCTTTGCTTGGATTACAGGTTACATTAAGCCTTCTGACTTTGAGGTTGTACTAAGAAATCTCAGCACAGACTTGCAACTTCTCAAGCGTCTGTGAATGGAATCAGACAGAAAGACTGACCAAAAGTCAGAGGCAAAGAATAGGGGGTAGAAAAAGCTAATGGAGGAATCTGAGATGAAATACATATCACTGGAGGAAATAGTAGAATAGAGCTCTAATTGCTGATTCAGAATTAGAATCCCAGTCAAGGCTGAACAAGAATGATTCAGTTTTCTACACCTTTCAGAAAGAGATCGGGTGCTACACTCTTTGTTCTTTTCAAAGCCAAATTAAACCTGTGGTAGTTTTACAGAGACAATTGCAAGCTTGTGGGGCAAGGGGGATTAAAAGACCCATGGAATAAAATATTTAGTCTTTTGGCAGACAGCTAAGTGGAGTGCTGTCTACGTGGTTATTGTTTCCCTTCTTTAGCAATGATTTTATTGACCTAATCTCTAATCTGATACTCATTATCCATGCAATTTTCTCATTATCTTTAGAGCTACTTTTACCTGAATAAGCACAAAGTGGAACCTCTAAATTCTGAAGAACCTATAGTCAGTACAAATTAGTGTGACATCTTTATTATTGGAATGATTTAAAGTAATAAAGTGAGTTCAGATACAATTGAATTGAATTTAGCACTTGTGAAACATGTCTGATAGTGTGGAAGCCTTCTCCATAGTGCAAGCACAGCACAGAATACCCAGGGTAGCAAGCTTCTTCACTTTGCTTTGTGTTGTATTAGCATCAAGCTTTCTGTCTTATCAATTGCCTCAGTCTTAATATGGAGGGACCAACTATGGGGTTAAAAGAGAAGTCCATGCCCATTTTGGACTACATTTATAAAGAATTTTCAACACTAATTCAGGTTCTAGTCTGGGCAATATGTATTATGCACAAGTGGAGTTTGCATCTGCTGTGAGTACTTTCAAAGGAGAATGCAACTGGGGCTATATCTAGACTACCATGATCTATTGGAAATCTATTGCAATTTGCGTACCCTTTTCTGATAGTTTTTTCAGAAGAAGCTTTTCCGAAATTTGGCCTGTCTACACTGGTGGCCCCTTTGTACACTATTCTGATGGGAGTTAAACTGACTCTCCAGAGGCAAAGACCAGTGCTATCAGCTCATGTCAGTTTTATGACCCTGTACAATTTCCATTGTCCTGGGTGCTATTCTGTACACAGAGTTACCTCAGGCACTTAGGTGGCCTTCAGGCCTTCAATGTGCAAACAACATTATCACATACCTCATTGCCCAGTACTCAGGAGCAAGGACTTCTACTGGACTGTTGGTACAAATCCGTCACTCCCCTGCCTGTGGCCACCCAGCCACTGCCAAAGTCCCCCACTTTTACAGGCAGCTCTATGCTGTGGCTGAGGGATTAATCCTATTGATGTTGTGGTGTTTCTCATGTCTGTCACAAGGAAATTCTGCCAAGTTTCCTGGCTTCATCAGGTCCTTTCCCAGCTATTTTCACCATTTAATCATAGGAGGTGACTTCTCAGAGAAAGGTTGAGTTCACAAAGTTGACAGGGAGGATGCTTCAACACTGCACCAAACACAACCCCTTGACACTCAACCATCAAATTTGCATGAGGACTTTATCAATCTCCTTCATCCATGGCTACCTCTTTCCTAAGTTTGTGTTAAGTGTCTGTACTGCATGTGTCCCTTCTTTTGAGGCAGTTCTTTGGCAACATTTTTGGCCTGTTGGCAACTATGGACCATCCCGGGAGATAAGCCATTCTCTTGACCACTTTGTGTGTATCATTCTGAGGGGAGTTAAACTAACTTTCCCAGACACACAGGCCAGTGCTATTAACACACGAAAGCCCCTCCTCTATGTTTGTGCACACAAGGAAAGCTATGTCCTTGGCCACACGCTGCATGACTATGTGTCCTTTGTTCATTTGCAAGGTAATTAGCTGGTGTCCTGAGACCTACAACTGCTGCTGCTGTGGCCCTAGATTCCTTGGTGTCCATTGCCTTCTGACTGCCTCCTGAATTTTCTGACAATCCAGATTAAGGCAAGATATAGTCACTTGGACAGTCCTTGTTACCCTACCATTTGCCTTTTCCCATTATTTTTGTGGATGCATCCTTGAGTTTTCATGTATTTTAGCCCCTCACTCCTCTTTTTAAAATATGAAGGGAATGCAGTGTAATCACAAAGATTGTCCTCAGTGCTCAGATATGTGAGCTCAGATTTGTTCTTAACCTTTGTCCTATCTGTCGCGTCAGTTACCAAGTCAAACTAGGGTGCTAAGTGCTGTCAATTGTGGTGGTGTATTAATGAATGAGTAATGCATGAATGGTCACCATTAAATAGCCAACATTTATCACACCACATTGTCCTCAGGGCTGCAGTTATTTCCTATTTTGTGGTGTGACAATTGCTGCCTCGTTAATTAATCCATGATGACATTTTTGCAGCAGTAGGACAATTGATAAGGATGTAAAAGAATACAAAAACGGTAATATTTTAAAATTCCCTGCAGTGCTGCCTTGTAGAAAACCATCATTGTGGATCTTAAAAGTTTGTGCTATTTGTTTGGTCCTGTGTTCTTCTCAAACATCAATTTTCTCTCCAGAGCTCTTGATTTTATTTTCCACAAGCCTTGATGTACTTTTGCAAGCTCCTGCCACTTCTTCTTAGACCTGAGCTTCTTAACTAAAGCCATTTATTGATATATTACATCTCTCAGTGAAGTTGTACATCGATAAATTGAAGATTAGTTCAGTATGTCAGCTTTCCCTGAGAATCCTGGGAAATATTTGCCACTGTGGAGGCCACATAGCCGCCTAACAGAGCAAAACTAATAACTCTAGAAGATAGATGGTATCTCTCAAAGACATTTCCTCCTGCTAAATATTTTTGAAAGTCACCTTTTAAAATAATTCACAGATTCTGATCACTGCTAGCCAAACAAACAGATGGTGTGTTAGTTTTATTGTGATGGAAGTGTCAACACAAATATACAGGTATTTCTTATTGCATTCTGCTCTATTCATGCCTTGATCTGGTGTTATAGAGCTATTTATAGCCATACAATTTCTTCATAATTCATAAGCTTTCCTATGCAACTCAATATCTATTGTTGTTTTGACACATGTGATCACAAACATTCCTTACAGCATCTCCTTTCTATGACTGCATAGATTAGTGTGTATTAGTGTTGCACGGGATTCCATCAGTCTTATCTCTTAGAACCAGTTCATTCCATTTGCTCTACTGCTGTTCTGTTCTCTCTTGCTAGTTTTGACATGGGCACGCTCATCCAGGAAATCTATTCACGGTACTGCACTCTTTAGATTTTACATTTAGATCATAGCAAGTTTCCAGAACTTTACTCAGGATAAGATTTTCAAAATGGGAATCTAGAATTAGGTTCCTAAACCAATAGATTTGACTTATCTTCAAATGTATTAAGCACCTACCAGCAACTACTGATTTTGTTTGGGAGCTTGTGGGATATTCATCGCCTATACAACAAGATTCTGTCTAAACCAGAATCTATGAGCTTAGGTATAGGCATGTATCTTTGAATATTTTGATTTATATATATAGTATTCAAAATGGGTATTACATTTTAAAAAGCCAACCTCTTGAAGCCATTCTTCACATATTTGAATTTTTGTATTCATTTCTCTATAACTCACTTTATTATTAAGAGAATTTACATGAAATAGGAAAGCAAGCATCTGTCACTTATACAAACAAGTCATGTTACAAAAAAGAATAGTACAACCGAATCAATTTTTTTCATTTGTAATCAGTTATTTAATGAATGCAGTCCTTTTTTTTTTTTGTCTGCAAACTTGTTCTCAAGCCAATGCTGATTTACATTACTGTCCTTCTGTCCTTAACATTACTGTAATGTCTAGGAACCCCCTTCAAAGAGCAGTGCTCATTTGTGTTTGGCAGTGGCCTGGGGAGGTGTTCACGATCTAAAAGTCTCCTGGTAGCGTTTGGAATAGGAGAGGTGCAAAGGAGAAATAGCAGATATTGAATATGATGATTATTCTTGCGTGCGCGCAAATTCTTTTGTTAGCACCTGAATACAGCTGTTGGTTTGAAGAACAACCATTCCTCAAACATTGCTGGGGAATGAAATTGTGTAAGTCATGCCCACTTGGTGTGATGGAGTGATCCATGGAGTGATGGTTTGGTCCCCTAGAGATTGTGTCAGAGAGCTGTGTCTGTTAGCTTGCACAGCAGAGAGCTCATGCATTAAGGTCTTGAGGAGCTATCTCAGCCCTCGCCCTCAACATGGAGCTGGAGTCCCAGACTGCCACAACCAGGCACTGGAATATGACAATGAGGAAAAAATGACCATGTTCAGTCCCAATGCAGGGTCTAGGGAAAAGTCAGTTCTCTCCAGCAGACTGTGAAGAACAGCAATATCTTCATCTCAGTGCCCCATGTGGCCCTCTCACTCCTTCTCTGTCCCCCTCTTGTGCACTGGGGCACTGGAGCCCCGCACTTACCTGCTCCTCACCTACCAACCCAATACTTTTGAAGTACCATGAATTGATTTATGCTCTGTCTGCATTCCTCCCTTGCCCTCTCAGGGTGTGTCTATACTGCAGGGCTTAACTCAAAATAAGCTATGCATGTTGAGTTATGTCAATTGCGTAGCTTATTTCAAAATAGAGAGCATCTACACAGCAGTTATTTCGAAATAGAGCATGTTCCTCCAACTTGGCTTACTCCTCGTACAATGAGGGTTATAGGAGTTGGAGTAAGAAGTCCTCCAGCTTGAGGGTATTTTGACACTATTTCAAAATAACTGCCTGCTGTGTAGACACAGACTAAGTTATTTTGGAATAGCACTAATTATATCGAAATAATGTTGCAGTGTAGATGTACCCCCAGAACTGGAACACTATGAGCAGGTGATTTTCATCATTCCATTTCTGAGAGGGAGGGGTGGGGACAGAACACAAATCAGCAGATTCATGGCACTCCAAAAGTGTTGGGAGGGAGGGGGAGCGGCAAGGAGGTGTGGGGTTCCAGTGCCCCAGTGTGGGAGAGGTGGGCAGGTGGGGGTCCTCAGGCTACAGGCAGAACCACAGTGGGCTGCATGTGTCCCATGGGCTGCAAGTTGCCCATCAGTGGTCAAGCAGCTTGGGAATAACCTTTAAAGGACTGCACAACCACAAAAGAATCTCCTGGTTCACAGACCTGCCAAGTAGAAGAAAAAACAGGGTAAAGAATCATCCTCGGAGATATCAGCCTGCTGGAGCTGGATTGTCTGGATGGCCTAAAGCAGTAAAGTGGGTTTTATTTAGTGGGAAGAAATACTTTTATCGAGGTGATTGTTACAGAAGACAAATATAGAATATACCGGGGTAGTTATAATTTTGAATAGGGGCCACAAGATTTTGGTAAGTGGCCAAGGGCCACACTTTTCTATGGAGACAGTGTGAGGTCTGGGATGGAGGATGGGTGCGGAAGGAAGTTTGGGGTAGGGGACTGGAATGCAGGGGAGTGCCCATTGGCCAGTTTTCTGTGAAGGTGCAGGAGAGCTCTCAGCTCCCATTGGCCAGTTTCTGTGATGCCATCCTCACCTCCCAGAACCCGGAGCAGAGAGCCACAGGAAGCAGCCAGCCTCTTAAAGCAGCATGGGGCTGCTCTGAAGCAGCTGACTGCTCTGTGCCTGAGGGTCCCATCAGGGCGGTCTGTATCTTGCCTGCCCCTAGTATACACAGTACTCCTAAGTAGCCTTTATCAAGTAAAGCAGCTATGCTGAACACTTTCATAATGTAGGGATGTATTCTTGTGTTCTTGCCTCATCTGACAACCTTACGTCATTTCTGAGACTGCATCTTAGCTAGATGAATATCTGAAAGTTAACTAAAAAAAGGCTTTCTTATTGTGGAACCTAAGATCCACTGCTGTACAGAATACGTTTAGTCTCTGAGAGGATAAAAAATTTCACCTGGATTTAACAAGAGTGTCTCTGACTGTATGCACTGTTCATGCAAATATGCAATGATGTCCCTGATTACAGTATTTAGATGCACAAAATCAGAGGCCACACTGAAAATTTGGCCCTATTTGTTCTTACCTTCTCTGGGTTAAGTGTATTTTAGCTACTAATTAACAGAAAGCCTGCCCATCTGCAGGCCACTTGTGTGCTTTTTTAAAAATGAAGAGTAAAATGTAAAATGTCAAACAACTATCTCTGACTTACACTTGGGACACTGAACTGCTGATGATTAGTATCCCATTTACAATTAAAATTTAGTCTCCTTTTCTAATTTTTGTTGATGTGCTGTAGGTTCTGTGGACTCCTAATAGACATCTTGGATTTTTAAATAGACTTTGCTTTGACTTCCAATTACCCTACAATTAATAATTCTAAAAATGCTGTCTTTTAATTGCAGTGCTCACTTTCATTTTTCTGTGCACTTTGAATTTGTTATTGTGTCATGGCTTTTGTACAATCTGGATTAGTCTATCACACGTCTGTCTCTGTATTTTTTAAGATGTACCAATGGCTAGCCTAAAAAAAAAGATAATATTTGCTTATTCCAAAATCAAAACACAGCCTCTCCTCAACAAAATCTGATTATCCCTTAGTTTAAGTAGTTTCATTATCGTAACATCTTCTACATGCTTAATTATCAGTCAGTTTACATTTCAGAATCTGTGAGCAGTTCATGATTGTCTACTGCCTCTTGTCTTTAATAACTTTCAACTATTTTATCAAATTATTATTAAGTAGAAATGTGATTAACGCTGTATAAGATTTGGTAGAGAACATGCTCTTGCCCCTAGAAATTCACAATCTGAGGACTAGATTCTGGCATTCTAACTCATACTAAGTCGTACCTTTAATCTTTGAGTAGTTTCTGTTGCCCTAACATGACATCTCAGGAGGTATGCCTGCCAGCAACCTATATTTGAGATGTTATGGAGGCTTGTTGTATGGGAAATAAGCAGGAAGAACTTGAAGTGTTAATAAATCAACACAATGACATAGTTGGCATCACAGGGACCTGATGGGATAATACATGTGATTGGAATATTGGTGCAGAAGGGTACAGCTTGCTCAGGAAGGATAGGCAGGGAAAAAAGGGATGAGGAGTTGCCTTATATATTAAAAATGTACACACTTGGACTGAGATGGAGATGGACATAGGAAACAGACTTCCTGCAAGATTCTGGGTTAGGTTAAAAGGTGTAAAAAACAAGTGTGATGTCATGCTAAGGGTCTACTACAGACCATTTACCCAGGCAGAAGAGGTGGATGAGGCTTTTTTTAAAAAAAACAACAACTAACAAAATCATCCAAAGGACAGGATTTGGTGATGATGGGGGACTTCAACTATCCAGACACATGCTGGGAAACACACACAGCAGGGCACAGATTATCCAATAAGTTCTTGGACTGCATTGGAGACAATTTTTTATTTTAGAAGGTTGAGAAAGCTACTGGGGAAGCTGTTCAAGATTTGATTTTAACAAATAGGTAGAAACTGGTTGAAAATTTGGAAGTGGAAGGCACCTTGGATGGAAGTGATCATGAAATTATAGAGTTCATGATTCTAATGAATGGTAGATGGGAGAACAGCAAAATAGGGACAATGGATTTCAGGAAGGAAGATATTAGTAAACTCAGAGAGCTGGTAGGTAAGGTCTAAAAGGAAAAACAACTGAAGAAAGTTGGCAGTTTTTCAAAGGGACATTATTAAGAGCCCGAAAGCAAATTATTGCACTGTGTAGGAAAGATAGAAAGTATGGCAAGAGACCACCTTGGCTTAACCAGAAGATCTTACATGATTTTAAAATAAAAAAGGAGTCACATAAAAAGTGGAAACTAGGTCAAATTGCAAAGGATAAATATAAGCAAACAACTCAAGTATGCAGGGCTAAGATTAGAAAGGCAAAGGCACAAAATGGGCTCAATCTAGCTAGAGACATAAAGGGTAACAAGAAGACATTGTACAAATATATTTGAAGCAAGACGAAGACCAAGGACAGGGTAGGCCCATTGCTCAGTGAAGAGGGAGAAACAATATCAGGAAACTTGGAAAAGGCAGAGGTGCTTAATGACTTCTTTGTTTTGGTTTTCATTAAGAAGATTGATGGTGGCGGGATGCCTAACATAGTGAGCGGTGGTGGTAATGGGGTAGGTTTAGAAGTTAAAATGAAAAAGAACAAGTTATAAATTACTTAGAAAAGTTAAATGTCTGTAAGTCACCAGGGCTTGATGAAATACATTCTAGAATACTCAAGGAGCTGATAGAGGAGGTATCTAAGCCCTTTGCTATCATCTTTGAAAAACTGTGGAAATCGTGAGAGATTCCAGAAGATTGGAAAAGGGCAATATAGTGCCCATTTATAAAAAGGGAAATAAGAACAACCCAGGAAACTATACACCAGTTATTTTAACTTCTGTGCCAGAGAAGATAATGGAGCAAGTAATTAAGGAATTAATCTGCAAACATTTGGAAGATAATAAGGTGATAGGTAACAGCCAGCATGGATTTTAAAAGAACAAATCATGTCAAAACAATCTGATAGCTTACTTTGATAAGATAACAAGCTTTGTGGATAAGGAAGAAGCGGTGGACATGGTATACCTAGACTTTAGTAAAGCATTTGATATCAATAAAGTAGGGAAATACAACCTACATGGGGCTACTAAAAGGGTGTGTGCGCAAAACTGGCTGGATAACTGTTCTCAGAGAGTAGTTATTAACTGGTCGCAATCATGCTGGAAGGACATAACAAGTGGGATTCCTCAGGGGCCTGTTTTGGAACCAGTTCTGCTCAATATTTTCATCAACAATTTAGATGATGGCATAGAGAGTGAGATTATTAAGTTTGCAGATGATACCAAGCTGGGAGGGGTTGCAAGTGCTTTGGAGGATAGGGTCAAAATTCAAAATGATCTGCACAAATTGGAGAAATGGTCTGAGGTAAATAGGATGAAGTTTAACAAGGACAAATGTAAAGTACTCCACTTAGGAAGGAACAATCCATTTTGCACACACAGAATGGGAAGTGACTGCAGAAAGACATCTAGGGGTCATAGTGCACAGGGCCAGCTTTAGGCTCATTCCCCCGAATCGGGCCCCATGCCTAAGAGGGGGGCCCCGTGCCTAAGAGGGCCCTGCTCCCGGGTGCGCGGCGCATGAGCAGCCCCGCCCCCACAAATCGGGCCTCTCACTTGCTAAAGCCGGCCCTGATAGTGGACCACAAGCTAAATGTGAGTCAACAATGTGACACTGTTACAATAAAGCAAACATGATTCTGGGATGCATTAACAGGAGTGTTGCAAGCAAGACATGAAAAGTCTTTCTTCCGCTCTACTCTGCACTCATTAGGCCTCAGCTGGAGTGTTATATCCAGTTCTGGGCACCACATTTCAAAAAAGATGTGGAGAAACTGGAGATGGTCCAGAAAAAAGCAACAAAAATGATTAAAGATTTATAAAATAATGACCTCTGAGGGAAGACTGAAAGAATTGGGCTTGTTTAGTTTAGAAAAGAGAAGACCGAGAGGGGGACATGATAGCAGTTTTCAAGTATCTAAAAGGATATTACAAGAAGAAGGGAGAATAATTGTTCTCCTTGGCCTCTGAAGTTAGGACAAGAAGCAATGAGCTTTAATTGCAGCAAGGGAGGTTTAGGTTGGACATTAGAAAAAATGTCCTAACTGTCACGCAGGTAAATTGTCATTGCAGTAAATTGCCTAAAGAGGTTGTGGAATCTCCATCACTGGAGCAATTTAAGAGCAGGTTGGATAGACATCTATCAGGCAGGTGCTTGGTCTTGCTGTGAGGACAGGGGACTGGACTCAATGACCTCTTGAGAATTCTATGATTCTATAGAATTCTATGATGCTACAATTCTGTGATTCAGGCAAGATGTCTCATAAGTAGGGTTGCCAGATGGTTTCAGCAAAAATACCGGACACACTTGACATTACATAACAATCTGCATTACATCTTATTTAGAAAATACCGGACATTTGTATTTTCTCATTTATATTTTCTCAATTTGTTTCCCAAACAGAAAGCTCAAATACTGGACTGTCCGGTTCAAAACCAGATACCTGGCAACCCTACTCATAAGTTCCCGACTATGCCTTATGAACTTGGGCATCCTTTCTGGACTTGGATCTGGGTATGTAGAGAGGAGTGTTTTGTGACTCTTTATTCCCCAGCACTCCAGACTAAGTGGTCAAGGACTGGGAGAGAATTGGAAACTTGTGCAGGCTTAGGGACAGGTAAAATAATAGAATTTGATGTTGATATAGGCTAATAGGAAATTACTGTCAGCAAAGGAAAAGAAGGAAGGAAATTGTGGCTCCCTGGGATGCTGTGAGGATGTTGGTTGTGTCTTTGGGTTACAATTTAATTCATTTAGTGGGACCACTCATTGACTAATGTAAATACTTAGTCTCAGCAAGGATACAGTTAAACTCATTAAAAACATACACAAGCAAGAAAACTTCATAAGGTTTTAAATGTATTAAAATGATTGAAGCCTAGTATGGGTGGAAGGATCATTCCAATGCTCCAGCAATGTGGTGTTTTGGATTCATCAAAGTCCATGTCAGAAATAAAGGTAAAAATGAGGAGATTTGGGGAGCGGCTTTTGCATTCTAAGGCAGGAGTGGCCAACCAGTGGCTCACAAGCCACATGCGGCTCTTCCCCCCTTAAAGTGCAGTTTGCGAAGCCACCCCTGCATCCCTAAAAATGGCCCACGGCCCCCTGTGCTCACCGAGGTACAGGAGCCATCCGGTGCGGCGATTCAAAATGGTGTTGCCAAGATGACGGTGGCCAATGGGAGCCTGATATGGCCAAAAAGCCTTGTCTTTTTTTTTTGCACAACCATTCTGGGGGGCAGGTGCGGAGCTATTCCTTTTTTTTTCTCAAGAAAAATCGCTAAAAAAAAATTCTGCTGCAACTCTTCACATTTTTTCTGCCGCTGTTTCTGCTCTCTTTGTTTAATGGGTTGGCCACCCCTGCTCTAAGAGCTTGATTTTCAGCACTTGCCTTTTTTGTTAACTTTAATTGGAGCTGTGCCCTGAAAGGCTATGTCTACACAGCAGCATTATTTTGAAATAACCAACGTTATTCTAAAATAACATAGTATGCGTCTACACAGCAAGCAGTTATTTTGACATAATGTCGCAATAATGTCAAGCTGGAGGACTTCTTACTGCAACTCCTGTAACCCTCATTTTGTGAGGAATATGGGAAATCAGAAGAGTGCTCTCTGACTTCCTGGTGTCTAGACAGCACCAAAACCCAAAATAAGCTATTTTGACTTAAGCTACTCAATTGATGTAGCTCAAGTTGCGCAGCTTATTTCGGCTTTAGCCCTGCTGAGTGGACATGCTCAAAAGGAGCAGCTTACTCTCCAGTCACTTCTCCCAGGTAGTTTGAAACCACTATGCAGCTCCATATAGAGTGGAAGTAATATTTATCACACATGGGGGAACCTTTCAAGATTGTTGCTTTATGCTTAGATTATACACCCCTCTAATTGTATCACAGATGAAAGACTACCAGGGTCTTCTTTAAAGTCATCAGCCCAAAATCAACTCCATAGATGCAAGCCCCATGAATTTCCTCTTCCTAAGAGAGAGACTGTGGCACAGATACTGGCATATGGTAATTGTTCATTGCTGTTATTTCCATAGCGGTCACAGTTTGAATTTTTATAAATTCTCAAAGTCCATTTCCTCATTTCTGAAATCTATCTCTGTATATAACAGAAAACCATTCTGGAGTTCTGAAAAGGGATGCTGAGAATGTCAAATGTTTTTTCCCAGAATGAAACATATACAGGTGTTTTATAAATCTATCAGACTTTAAAATTGGTTTCTTGTTTATACGTTATCTCATACCCCAATCCATTAGTTCTTTACTTAGGCAACTCACATTCACTTGAATGGAAGTTTTGCCAAATCAAGGTCTGGACCATGTACCTAGCCAGCCAAGAAAGATGAGATATGATAACCATACTATGCTTGATGAGGCCCTTGCTACTAGTGTTTCATTCAAATAAAATTCCAGCTTATTGGTGACATTTAGTTTTTGATGTTAAACTTTGGGATCAAGGAAATCTTTGCTTATTACAGAACAGAAAAATAATACTAGTTTCTAAAATGTTATTTGTAAAAAAAGGTTTTAGAATTTGTATGTCACAGTTCATAGCAACTGCACTTGTATTTCCCGTCTTCTCCCTCTCCCCCCATTGCCCACCCAGGGCACCCACTGTAGGCTCCTGGCACCTCAGCCATAACCTCTCTCAGGCAGAGACCTGCATCTCACTCTCTCCTAACTGTGATTTTTGCAGGCTGCACAGTTCCCTACTTACCTGGATAAAGACCTAGTTAAAGAGGAACTAGTATGAGTCAGGCTGAAATGTGAACTTTCAGACTGGAGGGAGGTTACTAGTAGAGATTCTCAAGGACTGGTCTTAGAAACAATGTTATTTAACTTTTTCATTAATGACTCAAAGAGGGAGTGTGCTAATAACAAGATGACTCAAACTTTGGAGGTGTTGCCTCTATAGTGGAAGACTGGAATATGATACATTATATGGATGATTGGAAAATTGAGGTAATAAAAATAGGATGAACATTTAATAGTGCAAAATGAAAGGTCACGCACTAAGTGACTAACGACACAAAATTTTGCTATAACCTGGGGATTTACCAGTTGGAAGAGACAGAAGAAGAGGAAGATCTGGGTGTCTTGGTTAATCATAGAATCATAGGACTGGAAGTGACCTTGAGAGATTTTATAGTCCATTCCTCTGCAGTCATGGTAGGAATAAGCATTATATAGCAGGACTATGAATCACCAATGTGATACAGCAGCTATGAAAAAGACTAATACAAATCCTAGGGTGCATCAGGTGAGATATTGCTGGTAAAGATTAGGCAAGTGTTGTTACCTTTATACAAGACTCTGGTGAGACCTCCTTTGGAATACTGTGTTCAGTTCTTGTCTCTCCTGTTTAAGAAAGATGAACTCAAACTGGAATAGGTGCAGAGAAGGGCTATTAGGATGATCAGAGGAATGGAAAATCTACCTTGTGAGAGGAGACTTAAGGAACTTAGCTTGTTTAGCCTAATAGTATAACAGCTGAGGGGAGATATGTTTGCTCTCTATAAATACATTAGAGGGATAAACACCAGGGAGGTAGAGGAGTTATTTAAGTTAAGGGCCAAAGCTGACACAAGAACAAAAGAAATTAAGCTGGCCATTATCAACTTTAGGCTTGACATTTCTAACCATGAACATTTTTTAACTATCGTAAGAGTGAAGTTCTGGAACAGCCTTCCAAGGAAAGTAATGGAGACATAAAAACTAACTTGTTTTAAGATCGGACTTGGTTATGGAGGGTGTGTGGGGTTACCTACAATAGCATATGGGTAACTGCTGTTAGCAAATATCTAATAGCTGGAGATGGGGAGGGATCTGAATTTCTACTGCGAATTCTTCCCAGGTGTCTGAATGGTGGGTCTAACTGATTGCCACACTGGGGTTGGGAGGGAATGTTTTCCCAGACCTTATTGGCAAAGAGTCAAGGGAAGGGGGGTTCACCTTCTTCTGCAGCATGGGGTATAGATAACCTGCTGGTTTGCATTAAATGATATATTCTCAGTAATCTGAAGACTTTACATCAAGATCTGTAGACTTCAGTAACTCAGCCAGAGGTTATGGGCCTCCTGTATGAGTGGATGACCCACAAGGTGCATGTCAGACTAGACGATCACAATGATCCCTTCTGGACTTAGAAGTCTGTGAGTTCACACTGTGATATTCCCTTCAAACCAGACTGCCTAAATAGGCTAGCATCTGTGCTTTGCGTCTCTTTGAAAACTATGAATAATTTAACTGCTAGCAAATACAAATCACCATGCAACTCTATATCAGCATGTACATTTATTCTTAAGGTGAAAGAAGTATAAAGAACTTCAGGCTGGAAACAAGGCATACCTTTTTAAAGATGAGAAGAGTTAATCATTGGAACAATGTACAAAGGGTCATGGTGGATTTTCCATCACTGGCAATTTTTAAATCAAGAGGGTCTGTTTTTCTAAAAGATCTGTGCTAGGAATTGTGCTATACAGGAGATCAATCTAGATGATCGCAATGGTCCCTTCTGGCCTTTGAGTATATGAATGTATGAAAGCACAGTAAAACCGATAAAAGTTCCTGGGTGCATGCAAAAAGCTTACTAGAGGTCCTCCATCAGTCTTATGAGGCCTCAGCAGGCCAAAGTCTTTCCAACCTCTACCAGGAAGGACTGGGGCCTTCCTTGGACAGAAGATCTTGCTGATTTGTTGGATTGGAAGGAAAGCTCTGAGTCAGTTTAAATTCAGAAAAGTCCTTTCTTTGTTGGTCTCTGATTAATCCAATTTGAACCAGTATATACTGGTATCTCTAGCTGGTGGTATCATTCTGGATGTGTTACCTCCTGAATGAATTTGCTTAGTCACCTGTGACTGTTCTTAATTCCTAGAGGTGCTGTGGCCATCTTCCCTAATTTACAATCATACATAAAATGAATACTGTAAGATTTCCCAAAGAGAATGCAGGAAATTGTCATATCTACCACATTATATCTGTAAGTGGTGCAGCTTGAAATTCTAGAGAGTAAGAACTTGTCATCTCCCATCTGTTGATGAACAGGGGGAAGAATGAATTCAGAGCTGCTTCATCTGCATATGTTATTTACCCAGCACTCCAGCTGGACACACATCAGAACTGGTTGGGTAGAGAGGAGATGGGGGAATGGAGCGCCTATGCGATATCAAGAAGACTTCTCAAGGGTTTTATCTCCTCTGGTTTCCGTCTCCAGAGAATTCTGTACTTTTTGAGAGGAGTTTGCAGTGAAAGATGATGCATTTAGAGGCCTTTGTGATGGGAGGTAAAACAGAGCTGGCTTTTTGACTGAGATGATGCAAAGGTAGGTCCTTGCCAGATTGCGATGAAGAAGGGGCCCTTTACTGCAGCTGCAGAGGACAGCAGCAGAGGTAGGTCTCTTACGCAGCTACAAAATAAAGCTGAGATCACTGTACTTGGGTTAGATGGTGGAGCTTCATGATGGGATCAGGCAGCTTTTCCCAAGGGACAGGAGAAAGACTTGCCCTAGTGCACCTTAGTAGTCAGAGACATCCCTAGGGCTACGTCTACACTGGCGGCTTCTTGCGCACGAACAGCCGTTCTTGTGCAAAAACTTGACGGGTGTCTACACTGCACACGCATTCTTGCACAAGTAAATTTACAGTACAGTGTCGGAAAACAGGGCTTCTTCCAGAAGAGTTATTCCTCTCCCCACGAGGAATAAGCCCTCTTACGCAAGAGCTCTTGCGCAAGAGGGCAGTGTAGACAGGCAACGTGAATTTCTTGCTCAAGAAGCCTCTCTGGCTAAAATGGCCATCAGAGCTTTCTTGCGCAAGAGAGCATCCACACTGCCATGGACGCTCTTGCACAAAAGCACTTCTCTTGTGCAAAAACACATGCCAGTATAGATGTGCTCTTGTGGAAGACTTTTTGCGCAAGAACTGTTTTGCGGTTCTTGCGCAAGAAGCTGCCAGTGTAGACGTAGCCTAGGTATGTATGAAAAGCTCCAAATGTTCTGGGGCCCCTATGCAGCTGCATGTGGTTGTATGCCTGAGGACATCCCTGACCACCTCTGTTGCCTGGTTCCTTTCCAGTCCCTACCCCTAGTTACTCTCTCCTGCCAGTGGCAAAGCTTCTTCCTTCCCTCTTCCCCCCATCATGTTTTCCTCTTAGCTAGCAGCAGCTGTGTTCCTTTCCACCCCATCCAATAATGGTTTCTCACAGATTCAGAGCTTGCAGTGAGGGGAGAGAGGATGAGTATTGTGCCTAATAGGTGCATCCAAGGAAGGTACAGGTTGAACCTCCCTGATCTGGCACCCTTGGGATTTGACCGGTCCTGAAGGAGGGAGTTTACCGGATCAGGGGAGGTTGGGCCCTTTGCCAGGCTTCCCTGCTCTTGGGCCACTGGGCTCCAAGTTCCTCAGCCAGCCCCAGGGTTGCTGGGGCTCCACTGCCACAAAGCTGCCAGACTCTGCTGCCCCAGGGTTGTCAGAGTTCCTTTGTTCTGGGACTGCTGGAGTTCCATGGCCAGCTGCTGGCCACCAGGGATCTTCTTCTCTGGGCTGCTGGAGCTCTGCAGCCAACCTCAGGGCCATTGGCACTCCACAGCCCCGAGGCAGCCCCAGGATACCAGGACTCTGCTTCTACAAGCCGGGGCTCTTTGGTCCAGGGTCTGTCTGATCCAGCAACATCCGTCAGGCTACAGATGTTGCCAGTCTTGAGAGGTTCAACCTGTATTTGGTGATCCCAGAAATTCTGGATGGGAGCACAAGTTGATGCTGTTTGTCAGTTTTAAGTGGGCTTCCTCCCTGTTTGAACTCAGCCCTAGCTGCTGCTGACAACACCTGGCCAAAGAGTCATATATTCATATGGAAACCACTACAAATGCAATTGAAAATTGTAAGGACCCAAATTCAGAGACCTGGTACATCTCTGATTTCTTCATTGCTTTGTTCCAGCATAATGATCCTTATTAGATACGAGGGCACTGGTTTCTGAAAATAATTTCAAAAAGTCCATAGGGTTGCTAGTTGCCTAAAAGAAATACAAAATAGAAGTATCTGCCAGATGCAGAGCATGTAGCTGGCTGAGTAAAACAGCAGGAGAACCTGCTGTTTACCAGATTTGACCATATCAGTGCAGGTGTCAGTGCAGTTAATAAAAATGACTATTTACACTTGTTTTTAGAGATTTGGAGACCTGGGGATAATACAGATAGCCTATAAGTAATACAGAGAAAATAGCTATGAAACAGGTTTCCATTATTGTGTAGTTATTCTTTGGAGTTTGAAAGACCTAAACCTTACAAAGGAAAGATTGAAAAGGAGGTCTCTCCGAATCTTGTGTGCTTATGTTTAATTAAGACAGAATATATTTTGAGACAGATTATACTTTGAATTCAATATCTGAAAGCAATATGGTATATAGATGAAGCCTATTTAGAATTACTGATGCAGTGTCTCTAGTCTGGATTTAATATGTATCTTAAAGGAAAACAAATGTGAATATTTTCTTCTATGAATAAACAGCTGTTGATCTTTGTTTAGAAAATGTGACAAACTGTTTCCTTGATAAGGTTTGTTCTAATTAGTCGATTGCACACAGTAGGCCCAGAACCTTAGTTGGGGAAAATTGCCATTGCTCTGCGCACTTCAACAGAGCTCTGCCAATCCACAGCAGCTGAGCATAAAGCTGGGCCAACACAAAATAATAATTACATAACAATGCCTTCTGATTTTTGTGAATTTTTCATACTTTAGGCAGAAGGAATGTTGCTCTGATTATTGTCCACAGATCGCCAAGGTCATTCTGAGCTTTTCACTAACCTTGGATACTGGAGGTACTTCACGTGATCTACCCACCACCACGACTCATGGGATTCTCTCTTCTCTGTTAGCCCGGGTGGTACCTGTGTACAGCTCTGGATTGAATGAGATGCAATCCTATTTTTAAAGGGGAAACTACAAATGAATTAAAACCAAAAAAAGGCAGGCTGCCTTGAGCAGAAAAGAAATGGAAATGCCAGATTCAGCTGGCTTCCTTTCATAAGGCGTCTGGGTCTTTTTTATTCAGGATCTGCAAATGTTTGCTTCTTGTCCTACTAGAGGTGAAAAAGAGACCTGATGTGAGACAGCCATTTCCATAGCAAGATATAGTCAAATAGGATTTTTTCTGTGGTGAAATCCCACCCTATGGCCAAACATCCACCTGCATGACTGGCTCCTGAGACACCCTGAAAGCACAGGGTGGGTTGTTTTTCAGTGGGTGCTGCTTGCCATATGGGAACTTGCTTCATACCTCTGTGTTGGTACTTGCTGTTATGGGAGTGAGTACGCTAGCCCAGCGACTCTTAAACATTTTTCCCACGGGACCCCATTTTCAGGACTGCTTCCTGCAATCCCAGACAACATGGAGGACACCATTAGTATATCTGAATGGACAGCAGGTGTATAATGGCAACTGAAACTTGGCCGGCAGTCCTATGTTGATTCTCTGTAGTTTCGGGAGCTCTATTCCATTATATCAAATACAAGCACAGGGGCTGGGGAGGGGTAATCTGGGGTGAATCCCACAGGACCCCTCATGATCACAGTCTACTTCCCTAAGCTGTACATTTCAGCATGTTTTGACATTTTCAAATACAGCTGTAAAGCCAGCTCCTGAACTTTGCGTTGGAAACTTAAAACATGCCTTATTGCGTCAGAACATTGAGAAGGGAAGATGTCTTCTGTGCTTGGCTTTTGCTGAAGTACAAAGCAAACCCTATCTGTGTTTAACAGCAAAGAGCATTCTTGAGAATAAGGACCCTTAAAGGCTCTTGTGGTTTCCTTTTTTCTTTCCTTCTGGGCAATGAATGACTAGTCCCTAGGCTCCACTAACTATTTATGTAGAAGAGCTAATTTCACTTATAATGATGGAGTTCTCTTGGCACTCTGAGCTTCTCATTAAAATTAATATTCCTGCTGTACATCCCTGTTCTTTTCCTTGCTGAGAATTTGATGCTCCTATACCAATCAGGGCCAAGTACTTACCTCTTCTGCATCCCAAAGCAGAAAGGGCTCATGAGACAAGTGGCTCATGAAAACAGCCCGTTGGTAGAAATGCAGCCCTTTGCAGACATGTGCCAGTTGATGTCCATTGTCCTGACTACATGTCTTAGACTCGTTAATCCAGCAAACCCCTCTATTTCCATATCCCCTACATCAAGTATCTCATGCCCCGAGGGTAGAAGGGCCACAGGTGTGTTTGCCCTGTCTGGCCTATTGGTATTGATGAGAAACATTTAAATAATATACAAGCTCATGCTTAAGGGTTTAAGCCAATCTCTAATGATTAGAGATCAAAATGTCAGTGGCGCATTAACCCATATCTGCCTAATGTGAGGCTTTTCCCACCTATGTGGTACAGGCCACCACTGGAGACACGACACTGGATTAGGTGAACCTGGGGCCTATAGGAGGCATGGACAGGATTCCCCCAACCCCCTCGCACTGTAGGTAACAGGACCTTGAACTCTCTCTGCAACTGAGCCCTAGGAATAGTAAAATATAAGTGTTGGGCTAAGCAAGGATACACAGCCCACATCCACCCAGGACTTTGGGGTTGTGACACTGAGCATGTGCAACACATAACTTTACATCTTGAAAATCATTGAGAGCCACAAAGGCAAGGTTAGATGCTTAGACTCCCTTCCCATGAATAGGGAGAAATTGTCACTTAAGGGTGGGATCCACAAAAACCAGTGTGGTAGGCAGGGAGCCATCTAAGACAGCCAGTAGTAAAGAGAAGCATGTGAGCTAATTTCTGCTCCCTTTTGCTCAGTTTGGCTCCAAAATTCAGTTTGCAGGGAGGCTCCTATCTTTTCCTGGGATCCACAGCCGAGAATTGTAAGCTGTCTTTTTAATTGTAAGGAAACTCCTGGTCACGCTGGCAGGCTCTGGGGCCCTGCAGGAAAGTGTGCTATCAGAATCAGTCTGGAAAAATGCAACTTAGAACAGTGCGGGTGAGTTGTACCTCCCTGTCTTAGGGAGCAGCCTGATTTTTCTCTCTCTGTTTTGGTTACTGTGTTATTGTTCTGAATCCTGAAAAATGAAAATAGTGTTGAGTTCCAGCAAGAATAGTTGATGATGTATCTAATTTAGCCACATGTATGCTGTTATAGTCATATAACCCTGTCTTGGAAACAGGAGACTTAGGCACCTAAATGTTCTTGTGCAATGGGTTAGGTGTCTGCCTAACTACAAAAAACAGATGAGATGGGGAGAAAGACCTCCTTTATAACCTTTAGCCCTGTAGTTGTGGAGGTCATGACTTAATTCCCCCCTCTGCCCGATGAATGAGAAGGGATTTGACTAGGCAACTCCCAGCTGAGTGCCCTGATAATTGGATTGTGGAGTATCTTGAGCTGGCAGTTTCTAGTCTCTTATATAAGCTGTTCTCCTTTAGATTAAATGTCAAATGGCCAAAAATATCGTGAAAACAACAGGATAGTCCAGTGATTGGGGCACTCAATTGAGGATGGAAGCCCCTATTCAAATTTCTCTTCAATTGAACAGGGAATTGAAGCAGGGTCTCCCACGTACTGGGTAAGGTCCTTACCCACCAGGCTAAAGAGTAGTAGTTAGTCATGGCTCTACTTCTCTTATCTGCATCCCTCTAGTTTGAAAATTGGGCTGAAGCTGTTATGTCTGGGTACCTATCTGAGACAGAAGCTTCAGTGCTAAAGGGATTTTTGCAGTACAAAATAGGGACCAAGTGACTTTGGGTACCTACAGAGTTAGGCAGCAGGAATTTTGTGGCTCACAGTAGTGCCTAAGGGTATGGCTACACTACAGTGTTATTTCAAAATATCTTATTTGGAAATAGTTATTTCAAAATATCTTATTTCGAAATAATGCATCTACACACAAAATGCATTTCGAAATAGCGTTTTGCTATTTCGAAATAGTGCGTCCACACTGAGTGGACGCTGAATCGCATTTGAGGCCAGCCGGAACCAGGTCTGGCAGGGCATCAGGTAAAGAGTTATTTTGTGTGGCTGTTGCCTGAGGCTATCTGAGGCCTGTGCTTAAAGGGACCCCCCTGGACAGCCAATTCTCAGCTTTCCCTGATTGCTTGCCTACCTCGATGAGGGACAGCAAAGCATTTTGTCTCTGCGTGCTCTGCTTGCCCTCACTCGGGATACCACAGCACTCTGCAACATAGAGCCAGAGCTGCCCCTGGGCACTCTGGTGCTTCTCATGGACACATTGCTGTCAGCCTGGCTGCACTTGATGCAGGCTGCCATCCAGGACGTCCATCGGGGGGCTGTCAGTATCCAGGAGGCCCTGCGGGAGAGCTTCTACCCTAAGGAGCACTAAGAGCCTCCCTGGTCTGTCCCACTTGGGGCTTGTGCCTCATTCCTCCCTCACGTCCTTCCACTTACCTTCCCTAACCCCCCTTCCTGATGTCAAATAAAATACATGTATTTTCATGAACACAAACTCTCTTTATTTAACAAAACTGGGAGAGGGGAGAGGAGAATGAAACTCTGGCGAGACTGGGGAAAGGAGGCGGGAGAAGGGAGAAGAGTGGGTGAGAGAGGGGAGGGGGAAACCTGGGAGGAGGGAGCTGGAAGGGGGAAGCAAGGGGAAGAAGAGGGAGGCGAAGCTCAGGGCTCAGGGTTGGGAGTCTCGCCGGACCAATTTGATTTTCATGCAAATCTGCTCCTGGGTTCGCATGTGATCTTTGGTGGCCAGGCTGGCAGGTATCCTGCCATAGACGGCCATAGACGTATCCTGTCTAATGTGGAGATCATAGACGTTGGGAGCATCCCCCCCAAAACCTGAATAAGGTCCATGATCTCCACCCTGGACTAGGAAGGCGCCTGCCTTC
>CM057846.1:69806541-69826541 GCA_030068395.1 Apalone spinifera
GGGGAGGGAGAGAAGTGTTCTTGGTTGAGGCTGGAGTGGCCACCAGGGCACCCTCGGAAGACTGGAGGTCCCCTATTTCGATGTAAGTGTCTACACAGCACTTATTTGCGAAATAGCTATTTCGAATTTGGCTTAATCCTTGTGGAATCAGGTTTACCTAATTCGAAATAAGCGCTCCGCTATTTCGAATTAATTTTGAAATAGTGGTCTGGCTGTGTAGATACTAGTAAAGTTATTTCGAAATAGCAGCTGTGTGATGGTGCGCAGGCACCCCACCACTGGGCAGGCACCGCGATGGGGAATCACGGCCGCCGGGCCCCTCCCCCATGCCTATGCGGCACATGCTCGCGCCAGACACCGGGCGCTTTAAACGCTGGTGGCGCGGTGAGTGGCGAGGGGGGGAGAGAAATGCCCTCCGGAGCACCAGACGGAGGAGACCTGGACGCAGAGGAGGAACTGATCCTCTGGCAGGACAAGGAGCAGGAGAGGTAACCCCCGAGGGGGAGATGCCAGGCCCCCCGACCGGGGGAAGAGCAGCCAGCGGCCGAGCGACGGGCTGAAGCGGCATCTCCTGGGGAAACAGACGGCATCCCAGTAAGAGACTCCGAAGACACAGGTATCCAGGTTTGAGCAAAGGGGAGGGGGTGGTAGGAAGTAGCCCACAGCGGGCTGAGCCCTCATGGTTGGAGAGTTATGGAGTGGAATCCCTCTCCAGCCTTAGAGGGTCTACGTTCCCCGACCCTTAGGGACCTGGGCTGGGACCCGGAGGTGAGGGTGGGCCCTCTACCCTATCCTCCCCCCTTCCATGAGAGGTGGCGGAATCCGCCAGGAGTGACCCAGAGCCACACCGAGTGTAGCGGCCGGACTGCGACTTGATACCCAAAACACTGAAGAAGGACCCTTGGACCAGAAGGGTGAACCCTTGGGGGGCTCCCGGGGTAGACTGTGTCCCTGGAGAGAGGTGGGAAGGTCTGAAGGACCAGCATAGGGGCAAGCATGCCCAGGGGACAGAGAGAAGTCAGGCGGGAGCATTGGCTCTCAGCGTCCCCTCTGGTCTCCCTCCCGGTGGGCCAGAGGAAAAGGGCGGCATTGCCTGGATGGGGAGGGGAAGGGTCTCCGAGATGGGAGCAGCGCGCCTCCCGACAGGCCGTTATTTCAAAATAACTTTGCTGTGTAGACATACCCTAAATCTAGCGTTTAGGTATCTAAGTCCATTTCTTGATCTGGACCTGCCTGCCCCGCCCTTGTGATCCAGGCATAGGAGACTTCCAGAATGATACACGTATTTTTAGTGGTTTCTCATTTATATAAGTGAGATTTTGTGCCTCAAAGTGAAAAAATCATATTTGTTCATGAGGAGACAATCTTAGAAGGGCAGCTGGTGAGGGCTTTGAGAGCTATACTGTTGATAGATTTATCAAAAGGCTAGTGATTCTATTGGCTAGAAAAGGGGACTATGACTCAGAACTCTATGTTCAACTCTGACACAGACTCAGTGAGTGAGTTTGGTAAACCAGGCTCTCTGTGCCTCCATTTCCTCATCTGTAAAATGGGTATAATGAGACTTAATCTACCATACAGATGACTTGTGAAGGTTACTTGCAAAAGGTTTGGGCTTCCTTGTATGAAAAGTGCAAAGAATTCATTACCTATATATATGTTAAATAAAAATGTCAAGAACTATCATAAAGAAAGAAGCAGTATTTTAGCGCTCAAAAATACTTTTATAGAAACTCTCTCTATATAATATTGCTTCTTTCTTTATGGTAGTTCTTGACATTTTTATTTAACATATATAGAAAATGGACCCAATTTTGAAAATAAACTGTTTTTCCAATAGCTTACATAGCTGCTAAGCCTCTTTCAAGAGAAATTATGTGGCCAAGTAACTGTTTGTGCATGAGACTTAGGCAAGTGCATGTTCCTGGAAATTAAATAAAAACCCTGTCCACAGCCATGGGGAGTGGGTGGGTTGATAGTATCATCATTGTGTAACTGAGATAGCAATGTTGGCAAGGCAAAGTTTAACACTCTTGTCATAACGTGCAGGTGTTTGCCCTCATTGTAGAAATTGCTCGGGAACCTAACAGGATGTAAGTGTGAGCAATAGATTTGAGCCCAGCTAGAGCATATTATCATCTCAGGAGGGACTATAAAAGAAAGAAGCTTCAGCCCCTTTTGTTTTTGGGAGAGGGGTGGGTGTATCTTGGAAACTTACTTCGGATAAAGGCTAAACCTTTCAAAAGGCAAATTCTTACAATATCAAGAAAATTACTGATGCTAAATGTTGCTTTAATTTTAACTTTGTGATGGTTGCCAGTCTTTCAAATTAAAGATTGTTTAGGAATTCTTGGATCACAACCTAACAAAGGGTTAGCTGCTTTGTTCTATTATGTTTGGAGTCCTTCCAGCAGCTAAGCCTCTATAATAGCAATATAGACAATTCATTGAATGATCAAAGCAGTGCAGACTGTGAGTTGTCTTCTTATGGTGGGTTTTCATAAAAAAGAATATAGCAATGTAGTCTTATTTTGACAGTTACATATTAGAGATACCATAAGACTGCTTTATAATGACTAGTATCTATTATTAAAGGAGATAAATTTGAACAGGATATAGATTATACAAGTGAGCAAGAAAATAGAATCTCCAAGATGAAAACAAAAAATAAAATGTGTGATATAATTCCTCAGTACAGATCAAACACAGCAAAGTGAAAGGGTACTTCAAATTTCAGAAACTTCAGAATAAATAGACTGTTAATGATATGAACTCCCTGAAGAAAACAAATAGGATGCACTTTTGCTCTGTTTTGAAATTAATTCTAAGTCCAAGGAATGGAATACATAATGTGTGTAATGATTTCAGTGTGAATCCCAGGGATATTAAACATTAAATCAAGACTGAGATCTTGCATTATAAGAATTATTGAAAGTATGTCATTAAGGTACATCATTTAGCTTCTCACTGTGTTTGAAGATGTTAGGCTTTACACGAATATATCAGTGTAGCACTTTGTATTCTAAGATGTGACCAAATAATCAAATTACATACAATGAATGAGGGAGGGTCAAAGAAAGCATGTTGAATACGATCACTGAGTCTTCTCAGCTGTGGATCAGGCTCTGTGTTCTATAAAACACTTTCACAATTGCAAGGCAAATAAGGAAAAAATAGGTCTGACATCGAGGAATCTTTTTCGAGGAAATAGAAACCATCCACAAACTCATGTTGAAGAACAAATATATCATTGTAGCAGAGAGAGGACTTTGCCACATTCCAACATGTATAATAATCCAGCTAAGGTGCGCATTATTCACTGTTAAATTTTCCCTCAAATTATGTAGACTTTAAAATGTGCCTGATGATTGAGTATAAAACTCTTTTACATTCTTGGCATAGTCAGGAATACCTTTCCTGGAGTGGGAGGGGAATCCTAATCAATCTTTCTCTGTAACAGGAACTCTTTCTCACTACATATATTGCTCTGTGTCCTGTTAGGAGGAGAAAAGGATGTTACAATTTGGAGAAAGCGCCAGAATTCTCAGTGTTTGGTTGGATTAACTAAGAAAAGGAAGAAGATAGCTGGAAATAAAGTTGCAGTGTTTCTCCAGTCTATTTCTTTGCACTTAAACCCCTCTTTAGAATGGCATGGGTTTCAGTGGTACATCATTTCAGCATGAAGGTGGTTCCCTCATACAGAAACACCAGTTACCGCATCAATATTCCTATAGGACAGGGACAAAATTCTGAATGATGATTTATCTGAGAATTTGTGCAGAAGTGAGTTATTTATTTACTATTCATTATTCCCCTGTGTTAGAAGATTGTCATTCAATCACTGAAAGGAAGCAGTACCACGCACGGTAGTATTTTATCATTTTTTGTCCATTTTTAATTCGTGGAAGTTGCTATGGAGAGAGAGGTATGTTGACGTAAATAGCAATTTATAAATAAAACAAAAAAATCAAGATCCTTGGCCAAAACAGCTTATAAACCAATGTATAAAAACAGAACACAATAAACATTCAGGAGCAAGGGGGCACAGGAAGCGTTCATCTACACAGCAGTGTTGTCTCGGAATAACTGACATTATTCTGAAATAACATAGTCCGTGTCTACATAGCAAGCCATTATTTCAACATAATGTCAAAATAATGTTGAGCTGGAGGACTTCTTACTCCAACTTCTATAACCCTCATTTTATGAGGAGAAAGGGAAGTCGGAGGAAGAGTGCTCTTTCTCGGACTTCCTGCTGTGTAGATAGCACCAAAAGCCGAAATAAGCTATTTCTACTTCAGCTACACAATTGACATAGGTCAAGCTGTATAGCTTATTTCGCCTTTAGCCCTACTGTGTAGATGTGCCAGAACACAACTGTGAGGAGATTGGCATTGGATGTGTTCCTGGAACAAGTGGGTTTTAAAAAGGGACGTGAAGGGAGGATAGACTAGAGGCACTGAGGGTATGACTACACTTGCTCCCTAGTTCAAACTAGGGATCAAATGTAAGCGACTGAAACTGCTAATGAAGTGGAGATTTAAATATCCCGCGCTTCATTAGCATGATCTTGCCGGCGCGTTACTCCACTGAACAGCTGTTTCACAAGTGAAAGTGCGCACCGGCACGTGTTAGTTCAAACCAAACCCCTTGGTTCGAACTAACGTTACTCCTCATTTTTTGAACTAGGGAGCAAGTGTAGACATACCATTAGTGTACAAAAGATGGGCACCTGTTCTATTTCAAGAGAAGAGCATGAAAGAAAGCAGAAAGGGAATCAAAGGGAGCTCTGGAGAGAGCAGATTGGAAGAATATGTCAGTCAGGAAGTACAGCCATAGACCTAGTGGGCACCTATCCTGAAGGCTGAATTTGAAGGAAATTATCAACTTCAGCCAACCATTTAGAGAGGAGAGAAAAAGTTGGAATTGGTGGGGTGCCCAGAACATTAACAAACCATGTTCTGGAGGACACAAGGTGAGGAGTGAGTTCCAGAAGAAAGCCCCCCTCACAGAGAATGCTGTCATGAGCTCCGATTCTCTTATATTGAAGCAGCTCCATCCCAGGTGCCTCTACGGATCTCAACTGCAGCAGAATGTCAAGGGGAGAGAGTTGATCTTATAGGTAACTGCGTCACAAGCCATTCAGGGCTCTCTTGGTGGAATCTAACCCCTTAAATTCCATTCAATAGAAGACAAGAAGGCTGTGAAATGTTTTGATGAGTTGTGGTTATTGTCAAAGCCACAAAAGAGGAAAATGAGTTTTGAAGCAGCACTTTGAATAGATGTGGTGGCAAGAAAATGAGTTCTAGGAGAGACCAGAGCGTCGTGGTTGTTGAGGCCAGAGAAAACTATTGTGATTCTCTAGTCTTGACCTCCTGCCAGGGAGGCTGACAGAATTGCCAGGCCCACGGGCAAGTTTGGGGAGATCGGACCTGGGATGGAACAGATGTGACAGGGGCTAGCCTTCCCCCACCAGCTCTTCAGTGCTACCCAAAGTGCACCACCTTGGGTTCTGGTGATGATTTAAAGGGCCTGAGGTTCTGGCCACTGCTGCCACAGTAGTGGCAGTTGGCAGCCCAGGACCCTTTTGAATTGCTGGGCTCTGGGGCAGTTGCCAGCTGTGGCCTGCCTCCTGTGTAAGACAAGCCACAGAATTTCAGTCTGTGATTCCTAGTCAAGATGGTTGTAGCTATAGCAGTAACAAGAGATGATCATTCCACCTCTACCCAGTTAAATCTCTTTTCACCATCTTTCTGACATCTCATCCTGGATACTCATAGCACCATCTCAAACTCTTCAAACAAAATTGAGCTCAATGATACTATACCGGATATGAATTTGTCCCAATATATCCAGCCAACTTCTCATCTTTTCTCCTAATCCCTTTTGTTCCCTCCTCTGTCACCAGTGGCAGAGTGTTCTCCCCACTTCCCTGGCCTGTAATGTCAGTGTCTCCTTTTGTCTTTTGTCCTTCCCCCTTTTTACCTAGAGCAGTGGTTCCCAACCTGGGGTCCGCAGACTCGCGGAGGTCTGTGAGGGTATTGCAGAGGGTCCATGAAAAAAATAAAAGTCAAATAAAAATGATCATAGAAAATAAGTTTTAAATAAATTGTCAAGTTACAAGCAATTATTATTTTAAAATTAAATATCTTCCATAATGTTATTGCGGTTCGAAAATTTATGTTGTGGCACCTCTGGGTGATGAAACCATCACGATGATTAGAAGTGTACAAACATTAGCCATACATTCAACATGGATCTGTGGCTGAAATCAGCTCGCTGAAGAGAAAGGAGACTGATGAGCAGAGTGAAGCATCCATAAGTGGTACGTTTAATCGAACAGACATAAGTAAATGAAAAGCGAGAAAATACTCCGCTGGCTACTAGAATTGCAGCTAGTATTGGCTTTGATGGGGGTCCATGAACAGTTTGTGAGGGTGATTGGGGGTCCGCATTAGTGAAAAGGTTGGGAACCACTGACCTAGAACTCTTGATCAATACTGTCACTTCTTCCTTTGTAAGAGCCCCCAAACTCATCTCTACTTTGCCCATCCCTAATGTCCAAGCTTTCCCAAAGCAGGACAGACAGAAGGTTGCAGTTATTAAGTTGAGAGTCAACCAAGGTGTGAACCAGGGTTTCAGCTCTAGGAGAGAGAGAAAAGGATGAATTCTAGACATGTTTTAAAGGAAGAAGCAACAGGATTTGGTGAGAGCTTAGATGTGAGTAGAGAAGGAGAGGTCTCGGACATGATACCAAAATTGTGAACCCTGATACAGGCTTAAATAAAAGCTAATCAGAAAGTTTGTACAATGCTTGGTCCATGACCAGTCCCTCTCAGAGGTCCAGCGAGGCCCAGGCCCCTTCCAGCTTTTCAGGCCCCTAGCCATAATACAAATAGAAAAATGATGACACATGAAAACAAAATAAGGCACCAAAAAGACTGAGACATAATTTGAATATTTTTTTATTTAACAAATGCTTTTCTAGCCTGAGAGAGTGTCACATTTTGGTGCATAAGGATGCGCATAAAAACAAGTTGTGAAACTTATCAAATGCCAAAAATTAACAAGTGTCTAAATTTGAGCCCCACTTTGAGTTTGAGGCCCCGGTCAAATGGTCCTCCTGCCCCCTCTCCCACCTCTCTGATTGGCCCTGTCCGTGACTAGGGCTGCTAGACACAATGGTAATAAAAATGATATAATAATAGTAATAAAAAACCAGATACTGAAATAAAGAAGAAAGAGGGATTGTGGGAAAAGTGATTTAGCAAGTTTATTTTGTCAGAAAGATTACTGACAAAATATCATGAAAATTTATGTGTGCAGAAAGAATTTTATTTACCCAAGAACATTTACAATATCGACACATCATCCAGCTATGTGTTTCATTATATTTTTATGGTGGTTGGTAACAGCCCAAGAAATCTTATTATAGCTCAGATTTTAATTTGGCCTGATAAGTAATCATAAAGAATTTGCTGTTTGATGCACAAGAAAAGAATATGATTCAGTGCCCATGTAAATGTAAGCTTTCTCTTGGTTTTATTGGTAGTAGTATCGTAAACAATGTTCCATACCTGTTATTTGTTTATAGAGGATTCTTGTGTTTGGCTGAAGTGATGTAAAAAAACTAAACTCATTAGAGCATTTGGATGTTTTTCTCTCCTTTGGGGTTTTCATCAAGAATCAGAATCCTTTTTTGAAAGTGCATGTCCTAAGACCCTCTCTATCACTTACAGAATGCTGTAAATTCACTCCATCACTTTCCCCACTGCTGTAAATTGGCTCTGAGCACACATAATGTGTCATGTTTGCCTACTCACTTTCAGTTTTCACCAGCCTCTACTGGGCATATGTAGGAGTAATGCGATGAAATTGAGCAGAGGAAAATTTAGACTGAATATCAGAAAAAATTTCCTAACAGTAAGATCTATTAGAATGTGGAATAGTCTCCCAGGAAAAGTGGTGGAAGCCCCATTGCTTGAATCATTAAAAACAGGATGAAAAAAGCACACTAAAAAATACTGTAGAAAAAGTCTGCATTGGTAGTGGTTAGACAAGATGACTCCCTAGGTTCTTTCAGTCTTGAATTTCTGGGATTTTAGGAACTGAGCTCTATTAGGATTAAGTTACCTGAATGCTTAATTTTATCTAATTGAAACAACAGAAAGTTTGCTCATGCACACGTCAGGGAAAGCATTTAGTAATGCTCAGGCTGCATTATTGCTGCAAATAATAATGCTCTGCACTGTATAATGTAAAAAGAAACAAGGACATGGACAATTTTTGTCACTATTTACCCTTTGCTATAAAGTTAGTCTTGTAAGTCATATGCACTTGGATGATACAGCATGGCTGGTGTTGCAAAAAGGTCTTTAAAATAGTTAATGGAGTCCAGGTCACAGTTTAAAATAGTAAAGTTTTGTAGTAAAAGCTGACAACACATGTTCAAAATTAAAAATTCAAGGTGCAATAAATGTACTTTTCACCAAAATGCTATGCCTATTCCATAACAAGCAAATATTGTACTTTGCCATTTCACTTGTCTATAGAAGCTGTACAGGAATGAGCCACAAGGGAGAGAGAATGAGCTAGATTCTGCATTCCTGCTTTCCTAAAATGAGCTTAATATAGATTTTTAATATTCAGGTCACTATTTTCTCAATGATCATCATCAGTCTAAAATCTAGTCAAGTTCAAAAATGAATTTAAAGTAATTCCAGGTATTTCACCTTTTAGTGAGTCCTACTGCCAATGTTTGTGTAGTTTTCCTATTTAAAAAAATACTTTACCCTTCTCTATAGTATAGCAGAGACAGTGACATTGACTACTCACACTGTGCTCTTGAAAGCACAAAGTACCTGGACTAAAAAAACAGACACATTATTTCTCACTTCCCTCTGAGTTACAGTAATCTTAAAGTGTACTTGTAACAACTGAAGGTAATAAAAATAACACAGATAATTCATTTTGAAAAAAAGATTGTAAAAACTAAAAATAATTTTAAAAAGTTGTCCATATTTTTGGGGACATCAATAAAGGTCAATTCTTATTTTATCCAAACTTATTAGTACAAGTCTGAGGGGTTAGTTTTAACTTAATAAAGCTCTTCTTGGTTTAAGTCCTCATGTTATGTTATGGCATTTAAGAACAGCTAGGAAGTTCAAGCTCACAGTCATGACACATCTATAGTTGTGAACTGTTTATAGGGCAGTCTGGGTGGAGGGCACTTGGCTTTGAAACTCAGTTTCTCTGAGTTTGATGGCTTTCATAGTATGCTGGCGGGCTTATATTTGCCTAGGCTTTCTGAGCATGGCCTGGGGGCTGGTGTTAATTTTTTGAGGGCTGGGTATTGAATTCATCTGTTTGTTGACAGATCAGTCTGTGTTTTGAGTGCAAGGAGAGAGAGAAAGCGAGCACACATACAGTGTAACATTCAGGATTTATTCCTTCTTCCACATGTGCTTTCCTCTCTTCTCAAGTACTTCTGGAAATTAGAATACTCTTAAGTACCACAACATAATCATACTATTGCATCCCCTATCAGGAAGTGACTTACTGTCATACCTCTTTCGTCACACTTATTTAAGATAGCAAAACTAAACCCGAATGTTGCAACTTGCTTACAAACTGAACAATAGCTTTGCACATGTCTATAGCTCTTGGTAAAGTTAGTGTGGGCTCATGAGCATTCTCATTCAAGCGCCTGCACCTTTCATTTCTCTTGGTACTCTAGCAGGAATTAGCTCATAGTCTAAGAGTTATTAATAATTGCACAAATGAGCCAGTTTGCACAATTTGGCCACATACTGATATTGGTTCCCCAGATTTTTTATCATAAGTGTTGAAGAGAAACCTATTGTATGTATCTTTTGTAGATGGAAATTGCGTCTGGAGCCCCCCAACCCCCTGTTCTGACTCCTGCACCCCCCATCCCCTGAGTCCACCCACACACCAACCCCCTGCCCTGGGGGCATTACAACAGTATTCATAATAAATATAAGTTACTTTGCCCCCTGGAAGGAGCCCTAAAAGCTCCATAGCTGGCCAGGACGGCACCAGAGGACGGTTGTTATACCACCTCCTGAGGAGTCATCACAGGACTCAGTTTAAAAGGTGGAGCTGGGAGCGGGAGCCACAGTTTTAGACAGGACAGCAACATGCAGTGTTGCAGAGATTCTTGACAGTGCTGCAACCCAGGGACAGCACGGGGAAGCTGCCATTACTTATGCCTCTAGAACGGTCTATGTTATTCCAGGGACCTTTCCAGTTCCTAGAGCAGCTTAGGGATGGGACAAAGAGTTACGAAAGCCCATCTTAGTCTCCTCACTGTGTGGGCTCTGAGTTCTGTGATGTTTCCCTTATAGCCATGGCACAGAATACCACACATGGACTGCTCTTCCTTCGGTGGGTGGGCTTCCATATCTGTGCACATACAAATGTGTCTGTGCCCATTAACTGAATAAGAAGGCCTACTCGGTCATTCGTAGTTGAGGATTTAATGGATCTGGTAAAAGCCTAAAGGTACAGTGATAAAGGTAAAAGCCTAAAGATAATAGTCTGCCTCCTAGATTCTGACTGTCTCGCTGATACAGCTCATTAGAGTTATTTTTGTAATGGTCTCTTAATAATCTACAGACACACTCACACAGTGCTGAAATCATGCACAAAAGGCCGTGGCCTGGGGAGGTGAAGACAACTCTGGTAATGAGTCCCTGATTGATTAAAAGTAAATACATTTTTATTCACAGAAAAAGGCATTTGTTACCACAAACATTTCACCTTCAGCACAAATATGAGTTACACTTACATTTACTAAGGGATTATAGCAGCACTACAACTAATTACTTCCCAGCAGCTATTGGCCTCAGGTTAGATATGAGCTACTTCTGGCACAATGTACTGTGGATTCATGTAAAAGGGGCCCTTTGTTTCCATTGTCTTGGTAGATAACAGTACAGTGGTCTGATGCAGAGTGTCTATAATATGTATACTACATTACAAAATAGGAGCTTCTTCTGAATGTAATACTGTCCAAATATTGAGCTTTTAATATTGCTTCTGCGAATTCCAAATTCAATAGACCTTACAGTGTCTATACCGAAACACAGAAGGTATGTCATGTGAATTGTAAGAAAGTCACACAAAAGTCATAAAGATTTATGTAACTCCTCTGCCAGGTGTAGCCAGCGGCAAACAGGGCTGGGTTCAATATGTAGGGATTCCTTTTCGACAGTACAGCATTACACCGACTCGAGCCCCCACCAGGCAACCTGGGAAATTCACACACCGCCTTTGGACACTTCTGGGAGGCAATGCTTCCCCACTTGCAAAAACAGAGTCTGAGTGTAGAAAAGAAACTTTTAATGAAAGGAGAGAAGTCACCTGACATTATTTAGGGAAAATGACACAAGCAGGATTCAGAATTATAAAACTATGAGCAGGATACCCCACATGCATGGGACAGTCTTCTGCCTTATGTTCTTGAGTTCTACAATCAAAAGTTCCTGTTCACTGCCTCTGCAACCTACCCCACTCACAGAGGTTTCCCTTGATCAGTGAGGGCCCAGGTTTCAGAGGTGCACCTGTCTGGAAGAAGGCACCTTGCTTGCTCCACCAGCTGAACACTTTCATTGGCTGAATGCCCTGCCAGCTGCGGTTCCTCTTCACTGACTGCCCCGCCAGCCGCTCGCCAACTGTCAGTCACCTTCTGCTGCCACTTGCCTCTCTGCTCTGACCGCTGCACATTAATCTCTTAGTGATTATCAGTTCTTTACATACTGAGCAGAAACACTGCCCCATCACAAGTCATTTCCTCTCTCATTTGAGCACTTTAACATACCAAGCCCCTACCGAGGCCTATTTATGTCTGTCTATGAGCAGAGGGGAGGAACAGGTTACACTAGACTAGGGACCCTTGGGGAGAGCCCAAACCTCCTGGCTCTCACACTTGCTCCCATTCCTCTTATTTTCACAGGACTCTCAGTTGAGGCTCTGGCTTAGCAAGCTCTTTTCAGCTGAGGGTGACCCTTCAACCAGGACAAGCTCAGCACAGTTCTGCTCCCCTTTACTCACACAATGAAGATGACCACATTTCACTGCCCCTACATTCAATATACTAAAGCGATCTGTAGCCCTACACCAGCTAAAGCTGATCCCTTGGAGCTATCCAACTCTTGTCTGCTAGATACCTATGCAGAATAAGAGTGTTCATGTAAATATATTTTAGTTCTGAAGTCTTTCTCCCACCCTAGCTAGCTGTCAGGGGAGAATTATTTCAGATCCTGCTTACACTTATATCCAGCAATCAGTTCACATCTCAGAAAAGTAATTGTGGAATCAGACAAGGAGTCTGTCAAGTAGACGCAATATCATTAATTCATTCCAACATTTTATCTTGTGTGTGTGTGAGAGAGAGAGTAATTATTCTATGTATAGATGGCCTCCAATTGTATGATTATTACATTAGGAAGACACATCACCTCCTGAGTGTCCCAATTTCAAACCCTCTTGTTAGGCTGAGTAGGTTGGATACATAACAACAATTATATACTCCCTTTCTAATTCTGATGTGCCTCAGAAAGCATATTATAGCCCCCTTTTGTGTAAGAGGAAATTTTTTAGCACTGAGTTTAGGAGTGTTAGTATGAGAATCTCCCTGTAGATCAGAGATTTTCTTTTTTTCTGAAATTCCAAGCAATCTAAACTTTTGCTACTCTTGTTTGGCTTCATACTTTTTTGTCCAATCAGGGTATAATTCTTTATTAAGCTATTGGCAAATTTTGAGATTTCTGTAAAATATTTATTGGAACTCTAAGGAGCTGATTCCTCTATGTCCAAGCAACATACATCCTTGAAATTATTGGGCAGTGGTGTTATGCTATGCATGACTTTGCCCCATTAGGAATTACTACTATAATACAGGGGGTCCTTACTATAAATCCAAGATACATTCCAAAAAACTTGGACTTATAGAGAAACAACTTAAAGTGGGGAATTCTTTTCCCGCGGATGACTTCTATTTATGTAAATTGGGGGGAGTGTTTTGCACGATTTATAGCAAGGAATAGGAGGACTTATAATGCATCAGTTCCTACAAACATCAACAACTTTAATGTGGAACGGATATGTATCAGAGCGATTTATAGCTGGGACCCCTGGGACCAGTTTTCGGAATAAAGCAAGACCATAGTGCTTACAGCTTATGAGTGTTTGCTGGTATCTGTTGGATGGCAGGACCTTCATCATGGGGCTGATGCATGAGAAGGAAACAATCCAGCTTGACTCTGAGAACCCTGGTTGAGTTTTTAGAACTGGACGTTAGAAAAAATGATTGGTAAACAGCATATTTGATTAGGAATCCACTGAGAAAAAAACTTTCTGTGAAGTAAGTGAGAGTTTGATAGAGTAAGAAGTAAGCAAAATCCTCAAGATTGGGCCCCAAGAAAGTATAAAAATTCACAGAACATCCTCTTAAGCCACCATCCAAGAGACAGAGGTCTCTTTTACTAGAGGTGTAACAAATATCTAATGCAAATTGTAATTATTCTGAATGTGTTTGTTGTACAAACAACTTACTTATTTTATTGTCCCTTTTCTTTTCAAAACAAGAACCACAGAAGAAGAAGAATGATACCCTTTGTTTCTGGTGGGACAAATCAATTGGATGAGACGGTCCTCCTTCCAAACACAAAAGATATAAAGCAGAATGCCAAGAGGCAGCTCTGTGGATGCTTTTTCTTGCTGGATAAATATATGGGCTACATCTACACTGCACATTGTTGCGCAATAAGATATGCAAATGAGGTGTGGGGATGAATATCACTGCACCTCATTTGCATACCTAATGAACCGCCATTTTTGCAGCACTGGCTTTTGCACAAGAAGGAACTGTCTACACTGCTCCTTCTTGTGCAAAAAAAGTCTCTTGCACAGAGCCGTTCTGCTGCTTATTGTTAGAAAGAACGGCTCTACGCAAGAGGGGTTTTTTTGCACAAGAAGGAGCAGTGTAGACAGCTCCTTCTTGCGCAAAAGCCGGAGCTGCAAAAATGGGGGCTCATTAGGTATGCAAATGAGGCACACCAATATTCATCCCCGTGCCTCATTTGCATATCTTATTGTGCAATAATGTGCAGTGTAGACTTAGCATCACTGTTCATGGAGTGGTGTATGTCCATCCTCAGCTCCTATGCACATTATCTCGCCCCTTGTACTATGAGATAGAAAGAGCATGTATGCTTGTGGGTGGGGGATTTTGGGTTGGTTGCCCTGAACTGTCCATGGCTTCTGGCCCTTTGCCCCTTTACCTCTTCCCCCCACAGCATCAGGGTGCATGCAATCCTTCATGCCACCCCCACCCATCACTACTGTTTGTCATGATTTGTTCTTGACAAATCCACATTGACTATTACTTCTCATCCTGTTATCCTCTCAGTACTCACATATTGATTGCTAAATAATTCATTCCAGTATCCATCCTGATTTTGAAGCTGGTCTGACTTGTCTATAATTTCCAAGATCCCTTTTTGTTCCTTTTTAAAAATATAGGTGCCATGTTTGCTGTTCTCCATTCCTGTAGGACCTTCCCTATTCTCCATGAGTTCTAAAATTTAATTGCTAATAATTCCAAGATTACCTCAGCTAGTTCCCTGTGTAGGCTAGGATGGATTTCATTAGGCCCTTCTGACTTAAATACATCTACATTATCTAAATATTCTTTAGTCTGTTCTTTCCCTATTCTGACCCATGCTTCTTCCCCCTTATTGTTAATATTTAGTTGTGTCAAGCCTCAGGTCACCATTAATCTTTTCGGTAACGTCTAAAGCAAAGTAGACATTAAACAGCTCAGTCTTCTTGGTTTTGTCTTTTATTAGTTTGCATTCCACACTAAGTAGTGGACCTGCACTTTCCTTTGTCCTCCTCTTGCTCCTGATATATTGATAGAATTTCTTCTTAATGCTTTTTTTGTCCTTTGCTAGATTTAGTTAATTTTGTGTTTTACTTTTTATGATTTTGTCCATGCAAGCTTGTGCTGTTATGCTACACATTCATTAGCAGCAATCTGTGCATGTTTTCACATTTTGTGTGTTTCCGTTTCAGTTCTCAGGCGATTAAAGAGCTGCTGACACAGTCATACTGACCTTTAATTATTCTTTGTATCTTTCCTTTGCAATGGGATGCTTTGCAGTTGTGCCTTAAATATTGTCTCTTTGAGAAATGCCAGCTCCCCTGCATTCCATTATCCCTTAGATTTTCTTTCTGTGGAACCCTTCCCACTAGGTCTGATATTTTTTTTAAAGTCCAGTGTCCTGATTCTACTGCTCTCACGCCTTCCTTTTTTAAAAAATCATGAAATCTATGTACTCCAATATCCTGTCTTTGATAGCAATCAGGAATCTGATACCTCATAAGGATATCTTAAATCCCAATGGCAGGCAGGTGTGGTATTATTTTCCCCAAACACAGTCTCACTCTAATCCCTAATACTTAGAGATTGCCCGTTACATGCACAATATATGCATTATATTTGTTATAACTGTGAATATTCTGGTTAGTTCTATACATATCCAGTCCCTCTTTGAATTTTGTCCTCAGTAACATCTTATGGCAACGAATTCCACTGTTTCATTTACATGCTAAGTAACAAAGGTATTTCCTTTTATCAATTTTGATTTTGACAACTGTTTAATTTCATTAATGTTCCCTTGCTCCTGTCGGATGAGAGAGGGAGAACAGAAGTTCATAGTTGACATTCTCTCTACTATACATTATTTTACATACATTATCCTTCTTCTTTTACTCATTTCTGTAATAAAGTAAATAATCCTAACCTTGCAATCCGCCTTCATATGAGCATTTTCCCAATTCCCAAATCATTCTTGATGGCCATCTTTGAACCTCTTCTAGTTCTATAGTCTTCATTTTGAGACAGGATGACCAGAATTTGTAAGAGCACTCCAAATGAGGCTATAACACTGCTTTATAGAAAGGCATTATAATGTTCTCTGTATCATTCACAATCCCATTCCTTATATAGGCGAACATTTTGTTCGCTTTTTGGATTGCAGCAGCACATTCAGTGTGATGCCCATGCCCCTTTACTGAGTTGATACAGTTAATTTAGAACCATCCAAGATACACGGAGAATTCACATTTTCCTTCTAGTGTGAATTACTTTACATTTATTATGAAGTTGCTAAGCAAGGAGTTAATATGCAACTATTGAGGAGAAGGAGAAACATTGCTTCTATCTCAAAAAAAGGGAAAAATTCCAGCCTCAGAATTGGGTCTAGTCCACAGGAAAGCCCAGAAGCATAGGCCTACAGTAATTCCAGGGTGGGGAGAGCGGGAGCAGCTGTTTCCAGATACACAATGATGTAATTGCAAAAAAATTATAAACCCACAACTTGGTTATGCGGGACCAAATAGGTTCCTGTCACACCCTTCAGCTCAGGTCATAGGTGGACAAACAACCACCCAATTGACTAGGTCGTAGGTGGACAAACAACCCCCACCAGATGTCTCCCCAGCACAGCCAACAAGAGATGCATCTACACAGCAGGGTTTAACTCGAAATAAGCTACTCAAAATGAGCTGTGTCAATTGCATAGCTTATTTTGAAATAGCTTATTTAGAAATTGGGAGCACTTATTTTGAAACAGAGTACTCTTCCTCCAACTTCCCTTACTCGGTGTACAGTGAGGGTTATAGGAGTTGGCATAAGAAGTCCTCCAGCTTGCTAGTATTTCGACATTATTTCAAAATAGCTGCCGGCTGTGTAGCTGCGGAAATAACGCTAGTTATTTCAAAATAATGTTGCTGTATAGATGTACCCAGGGAGAACAGTGCCCATGAGGGAGGGATGGGAATGAGAATGAAGAGCCCAAGAGTAAGTTTCTCCTGGTAGCCTAGATGAAGCTCCCTCTGCTGGGGCTGCAGAGACATTGAAGGAGCATTGCTGATTATAGTGTAGTATAGTGCAAGGGAGGTCAGAAGCTGCCTATTGAGGTGATCACCTGGACAGATTTTCTTATATATAAATTGAATTTTCAACTAGATTTTGAAATATAAGTCATTTTAATAATGTTCGTTAATGTGAAGGATTCCAGTGTCACAAAATGAACGTGGCCATTTTTACTGTTACCTCCTTGAGGGCAAAAATTGCTTCTCAGCACATGACTGCATGCCACTGTCAGACATTTCGACAGTGTCTTCCAAGTTCTGTTGTTTCACAGATGCTGAACTTCTAGATTGTAAGAAGCAGTGAATTTATTGGAACTATGAGGAGAGCCCTGGCTTATTGGGACTCAGGGAGAAATCCCTGCTGGGCTGAGAGCGCCCATTTCTAAGCTATGTTCTGGGAAGCAAATTCACTCTCTTTGCCTCTACTACAGTGGTTTATCCAGAATCAGCAGAGGTAAGTCAAGTCAGCCTTTTTCTTGACTGGCCCGAGATTATTTAAAGTTCAGGATTTATTTCTTTTTAATTCAGCATGTAACTGTCTGCCACAAAAGCAATTTAGACTAAGAATTCTCTGTCCTGCTCCCAGATATTGAGAGACAGAGGAAGCTTAGTGAATCTCATAATGGGAAAGACAGCCTCAGTTCTGTGATGGTGAAATTACTCCATTTCAGGGGGCTTATGCAAGGCCCTGGCCACCTCTTAAAATGAACTTATCACTGGCTTAAGTGGGCTTTGAGGAATGTGTAGACCCTTATGTGAGACCCTTGTAATGGAGATTAATTTCATCCTGAAGTAATACCAGCAAGAGCAAATTCACCATCTATTTCTATTACAAGTTCTGTTTCGATTAGCTTGTTTGGCTTCCTATTTAGCACACCTCAGCATAGTTCTCTATTTTAGCGTTATTAATTTTTGACGTGAAGTTGTTCTAAACACGGTAAATACAGAAAGTAATTGGTATGTTAAACAGAGGAAGCATAATGAGTCTCATGTACACACTTGACTTGCTCTTGCTGCAGAGCTTGACTGAAACAGAATACACAATAGCACTACCAGTTTCAGTGGGAAGTTCTTTCCCAAGTCCCCATGGTTCTCAGACAGTGCCTCGACCTCTCTTGTACTTATGATACATACAGCCACAGTTTAATGGCTGAAATGACTTTGAAGCCTTCCCACTGGAACCAATTTTCACCCTCTGTGAATAGAAGCTTCAGCCTTTCAGCAAAGAGTTTAGTTTGGTGATAAGTTAACATGTGAGGCCAGCATGAGAATGCATTTTAACAGTTGCCCTGATGTTAGGGCTTTCACATGGATAGGATATAGGGCTTTTCAGAAGAGAGACTCTCTCCAAATTAATATAGGCTGATGAGGTATTTTGTCAGTGAGAAAAGACATTACTCACAGCCAGTGTATCTGCTTCTGTCTTGTCAGTGCAGATGGCAACACTTCACAGAGAGAAGTAGGTAGGAAAGTCATAGTCAATATGATTCCAGGCCTTCCTGTGGCAAGAGAACGTTTGGGAACTATAGGACACTGGCATTCTGTTTTACACCGATGCAAAATTTCTCTTCTGAATTCAGAATAATGAAGAATTGAAAAATCCTTCATATAGAACTCAGAACAAAAAGGACCTCAGTCCGGGTATTTCTCTTAATGTTAGCCCACCAGCAGGATTATCGATTTTAAGTTATGCCTTGAGAGGTGCCCACATTAAATTTAGTCATCGTGCCCTTTTGTTACAGCTACAAGTGCATGAACTTGCAGTGCTGATTCAGGCAAAAGTTCCATTACAGTTCATTTAAGTTGTGCCTGAGCAAAAGCTGCAAGATCAGGCCTACAAAATGATAGCATGGTCCAGATTAAAACAATTCCAACATGTTGGGTCTGGATGATATGTTCCTATTCTCCAAATATATTTTGGATAAATGTTTTTTTTCTTTTCAGTTCAAAAACAGAAGGCAGACACAAACAGAAATGGGATGGGGCTGAAATACTTACCAGGGAATCATCGTACATCTGCAAAATACCACATACAGCATAACTTGGAACCTGATCTGTCTGCCACTGTACCAACAGTATATAAATAACAAATAACAAATGTAGCCTCATACTGTAACCAAAACACAAATCAGTTTCTCACAGCTTATTTTCTACAGCAGGGCTTGATGTTTCTTTCTGAGAGCTGTGGTAAAAGGAAAAACTGGAAGAAAGAGTGGAGACCCTTGCTACTTGCTAAAGCACACACTTGCTTTCTCTGGCTGTTCTTTAGTCCCTGTCAACAGCCCCTTTGAAAATATCCCAGCGATACTACACAGAACAGCATCAGTGGGAAACATGCTGGCTGGCCACTTTAACTTAGGTTTGGTTGATGACCCAATAAAGTCCATAGAAATAATTTTGTTTAGGACACTTAAATTAACATCTACTGTGCTATAGAAAATATGAGCTAGAAAACAAACCTGCACTAATAACATGATACATTAGATGACACAAAAGTTTATTTCTAATGTTTATTATTTTGATTCTAGAAACTCTGTAGACAAGTTTTCTTTTCATCTTAGTGTATCTGAGATTTTAATAGCAATACTTTGTACTGGAGTAGAAGCTGATATTAATGGGTGTAGAATTTCATATTACTGAGATTTAAAACACATAGATCTCAGACGAGCAAAAACATAAATAATAAAAGTAACAAGTTTGAGCTGGTATCTTTCCTATGAGTAACTTGTGACCCACCAAAATGAAATAATGTATCTAGTTGATATACCTTTGAAAACAAACAATTAGCAAAAACATACCTTCGTGTCTTCTTTAGTTTTTGTTGGAGTTTAGATATAATTGCAGTATACAATGTGGTTTTTAAATGAATATGAAACTCTTGCTCCGTGCATTTTGCATAGGCAGGCTATCTTGTAAAGTACTCAAAGAGACCAAATTAGAAAACCCAAAACACTTGTTCCTGAGTAACTCTCTGAAAAGTTGCACAATATTGCATATTATCATTAAGGGTATACTTTCAGGCTGGCCTCAGGGTATGC
>CM057846.1:69827794-69854392 GCA_030068395.1 Apalone spinifera
TCTTGCTCTCTGGGGGGGGGAAACAAGATGGGGTTCATGTCTGGCTACAATGTCTCTCTCTAATGGTTGAAATCTTCACCTCCAATGTGAACAGCCCTCATTTTGGGAACACTCTGAATCACATGTGGATTTTGAGAGTCTTCAGAGTTATGAGTTTGGTTCTATCCATTTATAAAGATAAGGACCTTGGATCCTGAGTTCAGTTTGGGGGTTTGAGTTTTAGACCTAGTTCTAGTTTACAGCACACTCTGAAGATAAAAAATGCTTAGAATATGCTAACAATAATGATCTCTCACATTTAAACTGAAACATTTGTGCCCCATAGCTTGGCGAGTGTCCAGGATACTTAGCCAACTGGGCGATGGGTAAAAGGTTCATTGGTGAGTACTCTTCGATAGATCAGTATGGACAAGTCCTGGCGTACAATTGAATTATTCTGAAATGATTTGCCTCCTCTTTGGAGATAATCAAAAGAAAATAAAACAAAGGTTTCAATTCCTGCTGTGCTGTATCCTCCATCAACAGCTTGAATAAGTGTGCCCATGGTGATGGTCTGCCATGTAAGCCGTTACCTTGTGTGTGTGTGTGTGTGTTTCCTTTCAAGAGATGACAGTTCCCCAGTGAAAGGACACTTCAGCCCTGATATAACTTTCCTTCTATTGTCAGAGTTTTGTTTGTTTTCTGGCAAACCCTAGCCCTGCCTGTGTGTTATGTGCAGCTGTACTTTTCCCATTTTTCTGCAGAGAGGCCAACTGGAGTCTTTGGAGGCTTCTCAGTAGTATTGCCTGAAGCAAATACCACAGCTCAATAGCAATTTAATATTGTAATCAGGGAGCAAACTGTGCAGTTTCGGCACATTGTGATAATTATTAACTACATCTATTAGTGTTACGATTCTAGTAACTAATATTTACAAAATGTTCCCTGTGTACAGGAGACCTTGTCTAGACACAAGCATCTGCATTATTCCTGAGTGATTGTCAATGGACCTTTGAGTCAGGGTTCGTGTTCACTGTTTAAAGATAAAACATCAATACTGAGAAATCATACTTCAAAAGACTTATTTCATGAATAATAAATTACCAGGGTGTAAAACTATTCTGAGCACCAGAACATTTTGTGAATTTATGGGAAAGTTTTCTTGTGGAAAAAAACTCGAAGATAATATTTTTTTTAACATACACCTTAAAACCCTCACACAATATAAAGGGAATTCCATTGAAACATTAAATTGCTGTTGCTCCTAGGATTTTTGCTTGATGCATTAGAATAACAGAATTTTCTCATGCATTGCCCAGATTACTAGCGGAAACTTGATGATCTCTTGATCCACAGTTCAGAACATGCAAAAAATAAGGCTATAGCTACACAAGGACACTCCAGAAAATTAATCTGAATTAACTAAAGATGTGAATTTAAAGTGGATTCGTTAAACTGAATTAACCCTTGTGTAGACATACTTATTCTGAATTAAAATGGCCTTTATTCAGTTTATCTTAATTCACCTAAGAATAGATGACCAAAATTAGTTCTCTAATAGCAATTCTTGATAAATTCTTCCCCAAACCATTCTGATGCCGAAAATGAATCAATACTAGTTTTTGCTATTTTTTATATAATCTCTTTTCTAGCATATCAGTACTTCAGCCTCAAAAAAAAATCTTTATTTTCTAAGATGGTTTTAAAAATTCCTTTAATGAAAATAAATATTTCTGAGGTAGATTTGATAAACATATTACTATTTTAAGAAAATATTAATATGAAGTTTCAGCATTAGTAAAAATAGGCATTTGCATGCTGTTAAATGAAGGAGAAAAGGAACTGTGAGAAACCATTGACATGCATTGTAGTTAAGGAGACTTAGGACCTAATTCATCAGGGCTGTGTCTAGACTGGCATGATTTTGCGGAAATACTTTTAACGGAAAAGTTTTTCCGTTAAAAGTATTTCCGCAAAAGGGGGTCTAGATTGGCACGGATGCTTTTGCGCAAAAAGTGCTTTTGCACAAAAGCATCTATGCCCAGTATAGAAGTGCTTTTGTGCAAGAAAGCTCCAATGGCCATTTTAGCCATCGGGCTTTCTTGCGCAAAAAATTAAGCTGCCTGTCTACACTGGCCCTCTTGCACAAGTATTCTTGCACAAGAGGGCTTATCCCTGAGTGGGAGCATCAAAGTATTTGCACAAGAAGCACTGAATTCTTACATTAGAATGTCAGTACTCTTGCGCAAATTCAAGCGGCCAGTGTAGACAGCTGGCAAGTTTTTGCGCAAAATCTTGCCAGTCTAGACGCACCCCAGGGCTTTTAAGCAGGTGTTTGAGACAGTGAAAACTTGCTTTTGATGGGCGCTGTTTTGAAAAGAATTGGACCACACCTACAATACGCATTTATTAAAGGACTAAGGCTAACATTTTCAAAAGTGCCCAAGTGACTTAGGGCTTGTCTACACAGAGCAATAATGTATACTATGGAAATTTTATTTCGAAAGCACACTGTGTTGCACATTAATTGGTCCATGTAGACCCTGTTGATGCACACTAAAGGTTCTCCAGTGTGCTTTAACCTTTCACGATCCAGTCATTGTTTCTGTACTATTGTCAATAGCCCTGCTGTTTCAGCCTCTTGTTTTAATTTCTTTTCATTCAGGTTATGTTTAGCACGTTCCCCGTGTTCTACAGTTACTTGCCTTTGATCGTCTTGCTGCATACAGAACAACAACTTACTATCAAGGTGAAATTTGTCCTTGCCAAGCTTGGTGACACATTTTAGGGGTGATTTTTAAAGTTTTCAACAACTTTTCATAACTTTAATTACATCTGAAGTGAAATTTGAGATGCATAAAAATGCAAACTTCTATATGCCAGAAGCAGTTTACTGGAGTGTTTAGCTATGCAAATTTAAAGTGCATTGAAAAATCAACTGGGGGGTTGGGTGGGCTGGGCAGCTACATGCAATGCATAAGTAACACTGAAACTTTTACTCAAATTTTGTTAATTAATATGTTTTTTATTTTTTCACAAAATGTAAAAACTAAAGAAACTCTAGTAAAACACAGATTCTGTGTATATTTGTGGCAAGCAGATTTCTAGGATCCCTGGTCTTAAGCAATGTTTATAGCTAGATTTTGCTCTCAATCCTTGATCTGAATACCACTGATATGTAGAATGAGGATAGAAAACAGCCAGTGGTTTTAGTTCACTTGCACATAGGTTAGTAGAGTATTACTGTATATCATATAAATCACATTACTACATAAAATTATACAGGTTCCAATAATGTGTTATACTGGGCTAGCCAAGGAGAAAAATACATAAACAAATTATGTGCAATATAATGTGCAAGGTTTGAAAAAACTGCATTGAAAGTTTACCTGGCTAGGCACAAAATCAACTTGCCTACCTTTACCATGATGGTCGAGAATGAAAATAGGAATGCTATTTAATTCACCCATCAAAAGAAATCACTCACCCCAGGCAAATGCACAAGTAGGAGTGTGTAAGGCTGGAACACGGTATAATGACAGGGATCAGTGTATGTATATGAGACAGCATGCCTGCTAACATTTATAAAAGGTTGCAGAAAAAGTTATGGGAGATTGTGTAACATTTACTGTTTGCCTACCAGGCTTAAGATATGCAGATTACTTGGCGAGGGCAAAGAGATGGGGATAGCTTTTCTGAATAAATAGCTCTCAAAACTAGTCCCCACTCTTGTTTTGCTTCCGCCTAAGGATTTGGGTATTTTGCCTGCCAAGACCAGCTGCTTCCTAGCTGGCTAGGCCACTCTTCAGTGGCCCAGGGCTGCTTCTGAGATGAAGGGGGAACCAGCTCCTTGGAGGCTAGCTGGTGCAGCTGTGTCCCTCCAGGCTGGGTTAGTGTAGTTTATATGCCTGTTGGGCCTGGACTGCAAGATAGAACCATTCTTCTTTCCCCTTTCTTATCTTTGCCTTATTTCTGAAGCAATCGTGACCTGAATCACCTTGCCCGAATACATCAACTTTGTTACTACTGGGACTTACAGTAGTTGGTTGTAATCGGCTCCACAGGTTTTAGATTTTATCATTATATGGCCTCACAATCTTTCCTGTATCAATCTACTGTAACATCCATGAGCTAAACTCTACCTTGTCTTATGCCTGGATGTCAGTAGAGCTGCCCTTCATTGATTGAGTGGGTCACACTTGTGGGTCCCTGATTTGGGGCCAGAATATTTCTGACTCCTGCAAAGATACACAAGGCAAGAGACACTATTAGAAGCATAGGGACCATAAGCTCAGTGCTAGTGATCTTGACCCCTTACACTGGCAAACGGAACATGCTAGGTATCCTTGTAAGGGATGGTGAGGTGTAGCTGTACACCACCTTGCTCTCAGCAATGCATCCTGGGAATGATCCTGCTTGAGGTGTGTAGCTCCACACCTTCCCCACATTAGGGCTCACGGACATCGATCCCTTTCTTAGCAATTTTAACCATGCATCCCAAAATGAATCCTGGCACAAGAGGATCCATAAAATGTGCCATGGGACCTACTGAACAGGACAGTAACTAGGCCTGTTGCTCCAGGAGCAGAGTTGTTGAAACAGGAGCACACTTACGTACAGGGAGGTGCTCTTTTGGTAAGAGTAAGAAGCACTCTTCAGAGTCTTCAGTGGTGGCTGTAGGATTTTGCAGGTCTCTGTGGAAGTCCCTATCTGGGTCCCTTCCAATTCCTTCCCCACTTGTGTCTGGTTCTTGATGTATACATACCTATACATTCCTTCAAGGTGCCATGAGTGGTCATACACAAGCTGAATGGCATGGCAGCAGTGAACCAGGAAAAACTCTCTAGCACAGCATCAAACCACCAATGCATGGGAATAAACAGGCTGAAGCAGAACTACAGACTGATGCACAAAGAACTGATCTAGCAGTTCTAACAATGGTTCTGTCAGAGGAACAGATTTTCCATAGTTGGGATTTCCCAGAGTGGGATGTCTTCATTTTCCAGGAAAATCTGCAATTTCAAGGGTTTTTCCATTTCAAAATGGAATATAAAATCAAACCAGAATTCCCATACATTTCAAGTTTTCAGTTTCCCGTAAAATGATTATGCCTTTTTAAAAAGAATTATTATTTTACTATTTTGAGTCAACTGAAAAGTGTTGCTTTGATAAAAAATTAAAGATTTCATTCCAATTTATGGTTCATCATATTATATCAAATACACATTTGGAAACTGAAACAAAAAATTCTTTTGAAAAGTAAAATCAAAATATTCTATTTCGAAAAGATCAGAATGCTTTTTTCATTTTTTTCGGAAACAAAATGTCATTAAAATGGATACATTTTATGAAAGGGTACACTTTTGACAAATATGCATTTTCTGACAGTAGAATGGAAAGAACTGAAAAATTTCAGATCAGTTCTACTGATTTTTCCCTTCCATCCACCTCCTTCAGATAAAGTACATCAAATGAGCATGTTAGTGGGAAATACCACTGCAACAATAAAACTCAACAATATTTATGTCCAAAGGTTCAGTAATATTATTCTATACAGGTCTGAAGACTCTCTGATGACAGTACAGTGACCCATTAAAAAAAACAAGTAGGAATTCTCCTTTCACATGCACAGGAATTTTTTTTATTCCATAATATTTGTAATTGTTGTGTTTATATATTACACACATATGCACACTCACACATGCCTACCTTAAAAGGCTTGCAAAGTTAAACATTCAAAATTAGGAAATGGCAGATTTAAGGTTACCTGTGTGACTTTAATTCAGATCCTCTATATAAAAACGATGGTACGCCCACATCTTGAATACTGCGTACAGAAGTGATTGCCTCATCTCAAAAAAAATATATTGGCATTGGAAAAGGTTCAGAAAAGGGCAACAAAACTGATTAGGGAGTTGGAATGGGTCCCATATGAAGAGAAATTAAAAAGACTTTGACTTTTCAGCTTAGAAAAGAGGAGACTAAGAAGGGATATGATAGCGGTCTATATCATGATTGGTTGGGAAAAGTGATGAGGAAGAAGGAAAAGTTACTTACTTATTCTCACAATATGAGAACAAGAGGTCACCAAATGAAATTAATAGGCAGCAGGTTTAAAATAAACAAGTTTAAAATAAACTGAGTTTTTCTCCGCTCAGTGCAGTCAACCTCTGGAACTCCTTGCTAGAGGATGTGGTGAAGGCTAGGACTTTAACAGGGTTCAAAAAAGAGTTAGATAGATTTTGGAGGTTAGGTCCCTCAATGGCTATTAGCCAGAATGGGTAGGAATGGTGTCCCTAGCCTTTGTTTGTCTGGAAATGGGTGACAGGAGAGAGATCACGTGAGGATTACCTGTTGTGTTCCCTCCCTCTGGGGCATCTGGTATTGGCCACTGTCAGTAGACAGGATACTGGGCTGGATGGACCATTGGTCTCACCCAGTATGGCTGTTCTTATTTTCTTAATCCTTGTGTGTGCACATTATGATACAATCTTAAATTATATGGTCACATAGTATTTTCCCCCCACAGAATCTGAGGATGAATCGGCTTGTGCCATGAAGGAGGCTGTTGTCTATAGGATCCCTGTCTCAACTGTAGAAGTTGGAAGGTGCATGGTGAATGAGACAGGATTTTGTAAGAGGGGGAAGGAAGGTCTCATGGCGAAAACAGTTGAATGCTGTCCTGGAGAACTGGATTCTACCCGTCTAACACAGTACTCAATGGGTGTGTCCAGACTACATTCCTCTTTCAAAAGAGGAATGTAAATGAAGGAAATCAAAATGCAAATGAAGCACAGATTTACAAATCTCGCACTTCATTTGCATAATCACATCCCGATTATGAAAACGTTTTTTAAAGCAGTCTAGATGTGGTTCTTTTGAAAATAAAACCCCTTTTTCGAAAGAACCCTTGTTCCTGAAAAAATTAGGTTCACAGGGTTCTTTTGAAAAAGGGGTGATTTTTTTTTTGAAAGAACTGCTTCTAGACTGCTTTTTTTTTTCTTCAAAAAAAACTTTTTTGAAAAAGCGATCGGACGCGGTTATACAAATGAAACACAAGATTTGTAAATCTGCTCTTCATTTGCGTTTTCAATTTCCTACATTTACAATCCTCTTTCAAAAGAGGAATGTAGTGTAGATGCACCCCATGAGATGGTAGGCAGGTTACTTAACAAAACTTTTCACAGCTGATCACTGATTGCATGTTCCTCATTTTCTGGGTGCATGATTATATCCCTGTGGGGTCTCATCTGCAGAAATGCTGAGATCCAATAGTCATAACTGAAGTCAATAGAAGCTGGGCATGGATACATAAAGTTCTGCATAAGACTAAGTATTAAAAAAAAGGGCGGAGGGGTGCTAGGCATCTCAGATTGAACACCCCACATTAGTATAGACTTTTGACCTTTATTTCTCTGTGCTTCAGTTCCTCAGTCTGTAAAATGGAGATATTAATACCCCCTCATTTTATAGGAGTATTGTGCAGACATATTAATTAAAGCTTGTGATGCACTCAGATATTGTAGTGATAAGCACCTGAGAAAAGCCCATGAAGAAATTAATAATCCTATCTTCAGAGTATGTTTGCATAGTGTGCAGTAATTAAGTCAGGTAGATATACGTCTCCCTACCCTTCAGTGCACCTCAAAGATCTGAGCATTGTAGGGGAGGAAACCCCTGCTAGTGGAGGCAAACCTCCCTGACAGAATGACCTGTGAGAACTGCATCTGGAGAACTTATAGTAGTACCTTGCTGAATTTCTCATAATCTAAGTATTTTACAAATTTACAGTAAACGGCTGTACTGCATAGATTTTACTAGAGAGGATTATGACCTGAACCCATGTTGGTATTTTGTGAAAGGTTTACATCAAATTCAATAAAGTCACTAATTAATTTTGATTCCTCTAAACCTTCATCAGTACTGTTGTCATAAATAGAAAGTCAACATTTAGCTACACTTACCATGAAAACTAGGAAAACTATAAGTGGCAAACAACTGATTAGATAAATTTAACTCTCTTCCCATTTTCGGCTTTAATTTGTATTAATATATTTGCTATTTAATAGCTTTCTTTGCGTGGTTAATGAGAATATCTTTCAGCCTGTGCATTACTCACAAAATATATGCCACGACTAATCTTATGAGTGTTTGCCTCCGGTAATTCACTATGCATACTATGTGATTGGTTATTTGAGTCACATTCAGGTATTGCTTCTCCCTGAGTGGTTAACTTTCAAACATACAAAGAGATTTCAAGATGGCCTCTGCAAATACTACTTCTTGAAGGCGTATTCACCGGAGCATTTGTAACATATTATCTTTTTTGGAAGTGGTTTTTGTGAACAAAAGGGGTTTTTTTTCTGTGAATGTATATAGAAAAGGGCCTGGCCAGCTTTGGTTGAAGTCAATGGTATTATTCTCACTTATGTAGAGGGGGACTGATTAAAGTACAATGTGAATAAAAAGAGTGAAAGATACACACAGTAAATTTGTGGACTGTTTTTGAAGTAGTCATGAAGAATTTTTGGCATTGGTCAGACAGCTGTAGGTCACACTGAGTGGTATCAAAGATACCACATTTTTTTACTGCAAATTTTTATTTTATTATTTTTCTGCTTTTACAAAAATACTACTGTGAGGTAACAGAGTGTGGGATGGGAAAATGCACTGTAAATTTACTTTTAAAATGCTGCACAGTTTTCTGAACATAAACATTTGAAACTATATATATTTTTATGTAAAATATTAGAATTTTTTTTGAACACATGGATGTGTGAATAAAAACTTACACATAACAAATTCATGCATGTTTACATTGACCCACCCTAAATATGTATTGTTGAATATTATATTAATCTGAGGTGATTACTAAATGTAACTGGCAAAGGAATTGCCCTATTTGGGCTATATGGTTATCAGCAACCTTCAGGGCCAACCATACTTTTTTTTTGTCAAATTTGGTTATGAAGGGAGTATATCAGTGTTAAATAACTGATTTCTGAGCTATTTTGTGATGCTTTTGCTGACAACCTTGCAAAAATAAATAGTCTACAATAACGACCCAGGGTAGCATCACATCTGCAAACTGTAATGTCTGAAAACATTACTGTGTTTGTATGCATGTGCTTGTGTATTTTACATACAACTACAAATATTATTTTTGTATAAGTGCAACAAGTTATCTCTCTTTCTGCCTTGTTTGCATACATAGTTTTGATTTGGAAATTAGTTTAAGCGATAATGACCAAAGAGAAGCCATTTTTGGCAGTTAAGGATGGGCGGAAGTTATTGAGGGCCTAAGGCTTTGCCTAGGGCCCTTAACCTAGTTGGTCATTAACTGCAAAGCCATGTCTAAGCCAGGGGTAATTATTGCTCTTTTAAGCTGTAGAAAATATAAAAACGTAGAGGAAAATAATGCTAGTTTTTATTTAATCTCTTGGTCTGTGTATTGCTATGCAGATGGGGTTCTGTTTACAGTACTGGTCATTTTTCCTAATAGCTAAAAGCTTGTGTTTTACTAGCGCTGTTCCTATTAAAAGTACTGGCAGGAGGCTCAGATAGAAGAATAGCGAGTTATGTGAGAGTACAGGAAAGCAGGATCTCAATTCCCTGTGTTCTGTTAGGTTTAATTGGTTCTGTAAATAGCAATGGGCTCAAGCCAGTGGATGCCTCTGGATTTGAACAGCTCTGAATTCTGAGGAAGGTTGAATTCAGATCTAGAGTTGAACTTTTCACTTGCTTCTTAGCTTTATAATGGATCACACTGGAATTCTGTGTCTACACACCCCTAAGCATTGGGAAAACCCTGATTTGGGTCCAAGTATTTTGAATCTGGACCATCTCTAGCTCCAAACACACCCCTGAGGTAGTCTGCATTCATGTCTCTACAACTCACTTTAGGTTAGTATTTGTCAGGCTTCAATACACATTTCTTTACACAAAAGTGTCCATTTTCTAGCTTGTCACATGCACATTAGTGATTCATTCTCCATCTATTTTTTTAAGAAGGAAACTCCTGTTTGGTGGACTGTAACAGGAAGTAGGAGGCAGCCACTTCTTGACTATTCCCTCCAGCGATGATTAAAGAAGAAGCAGGTAGTCAGTCATGTGACAGGGCTGAAATATATAAACTGGGTATCACACTGCTCTCTGAGAGCAGTTGCTATGGTAACACAGACAGAGATGGAACAGCAGTAAAGGAGAGCTGCCCTGAAAGCAAATGTTATTGATTAAATGAGCTTTTTTTTTAGGGTGGAGGGGGCTTGGAGGGCAGGTGGGCCCACTGTAAAGAATGTGTGGAGAACAGCATTGTATTGTACTGATGTATTGACTAATCTTGTCAGAGCTCTTTACTATAACTAGAAGTCCATGACCTACTGTTTGTGCACCTATTTCCTGGATGAACTCCCCCAGCCCCCAGCCAACATGCACAGAAAACAAATGACACTTTTTTTATATTGAGGAATTGTGTCAGAGTGTCATCAAATCTCTCCTGTTTATAATCTCATTTGAAGGTGGATAGTTTGGATTATTTCCAGACAGAGTTAATTTGCTTTTATGATGTGTCACTTGTCTCTAATGTCATCACACTATGAATGAGTAAACAATGGACTTTCCACCAGTACGATAAAGGATTTTTTAAAATAACTCATTCTGTGGACATCTCAGCTCTTTCCACAGGGATTAGTTGGATGGTTGGCAAGTGGATTTCTTTCTGAGGAATGGCTACTGTAATATTCATTATCCTCAGTCTGACCTCAATATGAGGATGCAGTGACCTTCCTATAATAATGGATATCTCTCACTCCCGAACCTTATGACCTCTTTTTTTGGGGGGGGAGGGTCCCTTTCCCTTTTACAGAAAAGCAGACAATACAATACAGCCCTCTGCCAGCAGATCTGTTACTAAAGGAATTCATGCATCTTGAAGATGCATTATTAATGCCTGGACAAATCACATCAGGTGGAACTCAGCAAGTCCCTGGCACTGAAAAAAGGAACAAAGGCTGGTTCTACAAGAGAGAGAAGGATGAGACAAATTATAACAGCTGGGAGTTTCTTGTAAGTAAGATGGCATAAAAACAGAAATGCTAAAATTGTTTGCACATACGGTAAGTTTATATTTTTATTGGAAAGTAAATTACACATTGCACTACAGAAAAGATACTTTAATTGTATCCTGGTAAACATCACATTGTTGGGCCTCTTTGAATTTCATGGCAAACTGTGGTGGCTTGCTGGCATCCAAATTACTTCCAAGCTGAACAGCACAGTTTTATTTAGTGTCTGGAAAGGACTATAAAAGAATGGCTTTTCAAGAGAGGGCCTTCTTCTGTTTCCATTGAAGTCAATGGCAAAACTCCCATTGGATTCAGTGGGAACAGAATCAAAACAGATTTTGGTGAAGGAGGCCATACTGCCTTGTGACAGCATGAAAGACACCAATATATATAAAAGAATCTCCTCTGCAGAAAGAAATAGCTCTTCTATTCTCCAAGGGTGCGTCTGTACAGCAGTGTTGTTTCAGAATAACTGACATTATTTTAAAATAACATAGAGCATGTCTACACAGCAAGCCATATATTCAAAAATAATATTGAGCTAGAGGACTTCTTACTCCAACTCCTATAACTCTCATTTTACCAGGAGTAAGGGAAGCTGAAGGAAGAGTGCTCTGCCTTCGACTTCCTGCAATGTAGACAGCGCCAAAAACCGAATTAAGCTATTTCGAATTCAGCTACGCAATTGACATAGCTGAAGTCACATATCTTAATTCGACTTTTGCTCTGCAGCATAGACATGCCCCAATATGGCTGATAAGCAGTACCAGCTTCATAGTTCCACACTAGAGATTCTGACTCCAGTTAATATTATTGCTTCTTGGCCTGAGTAGTTAGCTTGTATTTTTGGCCTTGCTGGGGAATTGGTTCCATTAGGAGGTAAAATAGATAATAAAAATCAGGTATTTCTGTGGTACATTCCTGTTTGTTTATAAAGAATGTACACAAAGTCCTAGTTCCCTGAATACAGTAGAAACACACAACAGGAAATCCAAGTATGCCTTTTCAGCGTGTGGAACGACAAAGTGGGTGAGGTAATATCTTTTATTGTTCCAACTTCCATTGCAGAGAGAGACAAGCTTTTGAACTTACACATAGCTCTTTTTCAAGTCTGGGAAACTAGGTCTTCTTCCGAGACCTGAAGAAGAGCTCTGTGTATACTTAAAAGCATCTCTCTCTGACCAACAAAAGTTGGACCAATAGAAGATATTGCCTCAAACACCTTGTATCTTTAATATCTTGTAACAAACATAGCTACCATGGCTTTTCAGCAAGTACTCTGCTCCAAAGAAACTGTCTGTTGACTTCCTCCCACAGCCAGACATCATTGCTTCTCCCGCTATCTGCTTGCTTTCATGTTTCTTTTACATACGCCGACTCACAGTTGCAACCAATCAAAGCTTCAGCCCTTGAATTTGTTGTTAGTCTCCAAGGAAACCTTTCCAGCCACATGGCTCGTCCTCTGCTCATACCTTGTCATACTTGCCATCCCTCCAGCTCTTACTAAACAAGGGGTATTTACTTGCTCCATGAATGAAAGGTGCTTAATACACTGGCAGACTTTTACTGTGTTGGTGACTGAATGCTGCCATTAGCAACATCCAGCATAACAATATGAAAAAAGTATTACATTTATTCCAAACATTAGAAAATTTTTCTTCTTCAGGTTACTTCATCTCTGTGCTCTCTCAACTTCCAAGAGCCTTTAACAGCACATGGGCCCTATGAGTTCAGATGACTGACTTTTTTCCCCCCAACCTCCCCAGGATTTTTTATTTTTACAAAAATGTACAACTCCAAAAAGCTTCAAGATATTTTTTTTCCAATACCCAAACAGAGGTGAACAAAGTGCACACAAAAAAATCCTGATGTAGTGATTTCCTTGTACACACAGTTAAATATGCATTTCCACTAGTGTCTGCTCTGAGGTGGGGAGAAGAGGCGAATATATTAATGATCATATTGCTAGGGATCCACATGTGGTGAATAAGCAAAGCAAGAAGTAAAATACTTTCCTGGTTTATCACCCACCTAAGAGACATATAATGGAGTAGAGATAAATAACCAGTTTTCAGTATGGTAAAAAATTAAAGGTGGAGGATAATAAAGTTCTATATCAGGACTGATATTTAATACATTTAGTAACTGATGACACAACATTATTTTTGGTTAGTCAAGACTAGAGAAGATTATGAAGAATTCACAAAGGTGAATGGGCAGAACCATGTTAGAGAAAAATCGGTGTTGACAAATGGAATGTGATACACACTTGAGGGAATAATTTAAGCTATTTGTACATGTTTCTGGGTGCTAACTTAACTCAGGAAAAGGACCTGTGCATTAGCAAAAACCTCTGTGCAATGACAATCAAGATCAAACAAAATGGTGATATGTATAAGAAATGGGATAGAAAAAAAATCTTTTCAAAGAATTATAGAAATGTAGGACTAGTAGGGACCTCATACTTAAATATCATATGTGCTGATCACCTCCTATCAACAGCGATATAGCAGGACTAGAGGAGTTTGTGAGAAAAGCAATGAAAACATGTGGTGGCATAGAGAGACTTCTATACAAAGAATGGAAGAGATAAGAATGGAAGGGATCAGAGATATACAAACTAATGAACGACATGGAGTAGGTAAAGCAAGTGCTTCTAATTGTGGTCAGAGGTCACCATTGTGGTGTCCAATCATGATAACTATTTGGCTGTGTGTGCACACTCCCCCCAAATGTTGTACTGCCTTCGCACAGATAGCCAGCCCAGCAGACCCCAAAAGAACCCGTAAGGACCATAGAATCAGATACGAGGGCACCCAAGCCAGGTTTATTGCTAACAAAACATGGTCCTTGTTTCCCTGGATCAGAGGTCCACAGTAAGACTAACACATTTATGCTCATTACAGTAGTCTCAGCTCAGTCAGTAGCAGGACTTTCCACTGCCCCCTCAGCTGGGCAATGAGTTAAGGCAAGTTATCCCAACATTTATAGACTTAGACAAACAATCTGATACATAACTTATGTATCACCCTAATGTGTTTCATGACGTGTTTGTTACCTCCCCTAGTACTTCCCTTATATTTCAGACAAAGCATTCCTATTCAGCATCGGTTCTTATGCTTTCGCGCCTGATGTTTCAGAAAAAAATATTCATTGCTTTGGTCAAACCATTTTATTGTTTGACAATAAAAGGCTGGGTGTCCTTATACTGTATGTGTTTACATGTTCTATGTGTACTAGCAGTGTTAGCAACACTGTAACTGAGTTTGTGTCCTGCATACTGACTTGTAGGCAAACATCTGCATTAGACAGGGCCTGTCTGTTACTCATAGTAGAACTCTTGCTCACTCTGGTTCTCAGCCCTTACACCCAGCCCCTGCTTCAGGTTCTTTCTCCTACACTTTACAATGTTTCTCAAGATTAAAAAAGGGTTGTTCAGTCAAGTTAAAGGGATTGAAGTTGGCCCTCAACTGATATAAATTATCATAGCTCCATTAAAGTATATACATGAAGCCTAAATTATATATATTAGAACTTATCCTTAAAGTCTATGGATATATATTATCAGTACATCTATATTTCTTGTTTGTTTAGATGCAAAGTACATCTTTTGCTTCATGGAGAGAGCCTAAATGCTGGAAAGAAGGGTTTTTTTGTTTAATCACAGTGTAATGATTTCTAGCACATTAAAAGGGGGCATTTTTCCAAAGCCACTTCTGCGTAATCAGTTTGTTAAATAAAAAACATTCTGGCATCTTAAAAGAAATGACATTCTATTTAAATATGTTACCTGCTGATCTGCTGGAGAAGCAGGCCAGCAATTTGTTGCTTTGTTTGGCTACGTATGTGTGTGTGTGGTTCTTTCATGGCTCCTGGGTAAGGTTATCCATATTTTTCTATTTAGAGAATCACTTTTCCCCACACGCTCACCAACCAACATGAAACCACCTAATTATATTTTCATAATCATGATTAAAAACCATCTAAATTATCCTGCTTGATGTACTCAAAGAGTTTGTTGATTGCTTTTTGATGTGTATTAGAGCTTTTTGCAGAGGCACATCAAATGGTTTGCTCCACTATGAAATAAAAAAAATCCTGTAATATACATATGCACATCTTTTAAAAATATACATATATAATTTATAGTCTGCTAATTAAGATACATAAAAAACAAGCCTATCACTATGGAATAATGGTGTAAAAGCTACTCACCTATTATCAGAACATTAATTTCCACTTTACGAGTTGTTCGTTTCTTTCAAAATATTGATTCCATCAATACAGAGGCAGTTCGGCATTTCAAAGTTTGAAAGTGTTTTTCTGTACCCGGGGAGAGCTTAGATTTTAGAATTTCAACATAAAATTGAGTTTTAGAACAGCAAACACATATAAATAAAATTTTTGGGTAAATTGCATTACTTTTGCAAAATGAATCACGAACACCTGAATTTTATCTGTGCAATGTTATCACATCTAAAATCACCAGAGCCAAATTTTCTGTGCAACTCCCTTTGAGTCAGTGGGGTTGCAGAGACTTTAGCAAAGCTTTTGATACGGTCTCCCACAATATTCTTGCCAGCAAGTTAAGGGAATATGGATTGGATAAATGGACTATAAGATGAATAGAAAGCTGGCTAGTCTGTTGGGCCCAATGAGTAGTGATCAATGGCTTGATGTCAGGTTGGAAGTCGGTTTCTAGTGGACCCAAGGATCAGTTCTAGGGCCGGTTTTGTTCAATATCTTTATTAGGGTGTGTCTAGACTACAGGTTTTTGTCTACAAAAGTGGACTTTTGTCGACAAAACTATACCTAACGTCGACATAACGTCGACAAAACTCAGCAGTTTTGTCGATGGCTGTAAACCTCATTCTACAAGGAATAACGCCTTTTGTTGACAGAGTTCTGTTGACAGAAGGCGTTATTGTATCTACACTGTCCTTTGCGTCTACACTGTCATGTTGACAAAGCGGCTTTCTTTGTCGACAGAACTGGATGTAGTCTAGATGCTCTTTGTCAACAGAAGCTTTGTCGACAGTATCTGTCGACAAAACTTCTGTCGACAAAAGCCTGTAGTCTAGACATATCCTTAATGACCTGGATGAGGGGATGGATTGCACCCTCAGCAAGTTTACAGATGATACTAAGATAGCGGGAGAGATAGATACGCTGGAGGGCAGGGATAGGGTCCAGAGTGACCTATACAGATTAGAGGATTGGGCCAAAGGAAATCTGATGAGGTTCAACAAGAACAAGTGTAGAGTCCTGCACTTGGGACAGAAGAATCCCAAGCATTGTTATAGGCTGGGGACCGAATGGCTAAGTAGCAGTTCTGCAGAAGAGGACCTGGGGATTACAGTGGATGAGAAGCTGGATATGAGTCAACAGTATGCCCTTGTAGCCAAGAAAGCTAATGGCATACTGGGGTGCATTAGGAGGAGCATTGCCAGCAGATTTAGAGAAGTGATTATTCCCCTTTATTCAGCTCTGATGAGGCCACATCTAGAATATTGTGTCCAGTTCTGGGCCCGGATGCATTGGAGAGGGTCCAGCGGTGAGGGTGACCAAAATGATTAGGGGGCTGGAGCGCATGACCTATGAGGAGAGACTGAAGGATTTGGGTTTATTTATTCTGCAGAAGAGAAAAGTGAGGGGGGATTTGATAGCAGCCTTCAACTTCCTGAAGGGAGGTTACAAAGAGAATGGAGAAAGGCTGTTCACAGTAGTGACGGATGGCAGAACAAGGAGCAGTGGTCTCAAGTTACAGTGGGGAAGGTCTAGGTTGGATATTAGGAAAAACTATTTCACTAGCAGGGTGGTGAAGCACTGGAATGGGTTATTTAGGAAGGTGGTAGAATCTCCATCCCTAGAGATTTTTAAGTCTCGGCTTGACAAAGCCCTGGCTGGATTGATTTAGTTGGGATTGGTCCTGCCTTAGGCGGGGGGCTGGACTTGATGACTTCCTGAAGTCTCTTCGAGCTCTGTGATTCTATGATTCTAAGTTTATATTATTTGGTCCTAACTGTTGAGAAATCATCTATCACTTTGGCACTGAGACCTTTTCCATTACTTGTCTATTCTTCTAATGGATAAAAATCCTGGCTCTACTCCACCTGGAGTAAGGGGCAACTAGGTTCTGGAAGCCAGCTCCATTCTTGAAGACTGTCAGGAAGCTGTTTTGGAAAGGATTGCAGAGGGGCTCAGACTCTGATGCATGGTGGTGCTACTGGGAACCCTGGAAATCTTCCGAGTGAAGTAGAGTTTATTAGAATACCCTAGGAACACCTTGAAGGCAGGGACTGTTTTCCTTTGTGCTGGTCCAGTACCAAGTGCAATGTCAGCCCTCATTAAATAATAAATAATAAAACCAAAATACTCCAGGAAAATAATTAAATAAATCAAACCACAGCAGCTTGAATCAAATTTTTGTAGTATCAATTATTCATGAGAAATAAAGTTGTAGGGGTATTTTGTTACAATTTGACTATCAGGTTCCCGAAACAAACAGATAAATGTATATGAAATAGGGACTCTAGGTCCTCCATCCTTTAGCCTTCTAGTAACATGATCTGTCTTTTGTTAAACTGTGTAAGGTGCTGCCAGTTTAAATGGGGTATCACTGTCAAAGATGGGATGTTCAAGCATACCACAGCCACGTGTTTCTAGTTTGACTTCCAGTAAATGTTTAATGATGCTTTTCAATTACTGAACCAAAGAGTATTTAACAAGAATGCACCTTTCTCTAATACTAGCACTTAGATAGGAGTGCAGTTTTTAGATAGCACTTAGTATCCACAACATTGTCATGGTATTTGTGAATGTACTTTCAGGTTGATCTTAATGACTCCATTACAAAGGTTTTGGTACTCCTTGTAGTAGTTTAGGTTTGCTTTTTTGATGCGGTAGATAAATGGCTGTCAGAATTTTCTTAAGGGTAGAAGAGTGTGTGATTCATTTGGTAGCAATTCCACCTTCAGAGTCATGGGTTCAAGTCCTAAAAAGGGACTGGCTTCATTCACACTCCTGTCAGTTCATGCTTTCAGAGGGGTGTTGGCTTTTAAAAATGTCATTCCTTTGGACCTGAAGTTAAACTCTCCCCCACCTGTGGCACATTTCTATCTGGATAAAAGCTAAAGATCCTGATGGGCACAGCTCTATTATTATCATGTACTTGTATTGTAGTAACAGAACCTAGAGGCTCCCTGCACCATCATGCTAGGCATGGGGAAAATATAAAAAAGTTATCCCGACTCCAAAGAACTTATAGCTCTATTGTCCTGGTCAGCATTTTCTTTGTTACAAAACCAAAAACTTCTGGGAGAAATCGTTGAAGTCAATGTGAGTTTTGCCACTGGCTTCAATGGAGCCAACATTTCACTCCTCATGTCCAGGTTTATTTCTATACCTGGGGCATTGGTGAATACATCCTTGCTTCCTTCTTTGCACAGTTACTGTTCTGCCATGGACTAAATGATTAGATATGCTGGGAGTGTGAAACAAGCAACACACAATAACATTTATCTTCTATGATTGTGCACCCCGACTTATATAGAGAGTTGAGCCAACAGTGGGCTATCTTCACATGCTTTTTATCATTATTATTTCATTTGTAGTGGCACCTAGTTGCCAACCAACACTCCATTGTACTAGATGCTGCACAAAGATAGAACAAAAAGGATGGTCTGTGGCTACCCAAAAAGCTTATGAACTCTGCTTTTGCTAATGTTTGTGAAATAAATTATTTTCATATGCATGTTTGTGAAGAGGGAATTTTACATCCTTTGTTTAAGTGCATTTTGTAAAAACTACAAAATTTGTTTTTTAGGAAGACATGGATGTGGGAGACTTCCTAGTTTCCAAAGTCAATCTTTTCTCAAAAATGACTTCCATTGCTTTGCAGCACTTGGTCATGATTTGCAACAGCAAAAATGTCAGGTGCCCAGCTATGTTCTTGGCGTTCAAATTAGGACTGTTTGTAGGCTTTTGCATGGGATAAGAATAAAAACATAGACATGTAGGGCGAAAAGCAACCTCAACAGGTCACCTAGTCCAGCTTCCTGCATTGAGGCATGACCAAGTATATCTAAACCATCCCTGACAGGTGTTTGTCTAAGCTGTTCTTTAAAATCTCCAGTGGTAGGGATGTCACAACCTCCCTTGCAAGTTTGTTCTAGTGCTTCACTATGCTTATAATTAGAACATTTCCCTTAATATCTAACCAAAATCTCCCTATATGCAGTTTATGACCATTACTTCTTCTCCCACATTTAGTGGACATGGAGACTAATTAGTCACTGTCCTCTTTATAACAGCCTTTAGCATATTTGAAGACTGTTATCAGGTCCCTTAGTCTTCAAATATGCTAAGGGCAGTAATAAAGTCTTAGTCTTCTTTTCTCAAGAAAAAACATGCCTAGATTTTTAAACTTTTCCTCTTACATCAGATTTTCTAAAACTTTTATCATTGTGTGTCCCTTCTGGATCCTCCCCAGTTTGCTCACATTTTTGATGTTTTTCTTCGTAAGTGTAGAACTTTTGCCCTTATCTTTATTACTTTTCATCTTGTTGATTTCATTCAGTTCTCCAATTTATTAAGGTCATTTTGAATTCTAATTCTATTCTCTAAAGTGCTAACAACCACTCCCAGCTTGGCATCATCAGTAAATTGTATAAGCGTACTCTGCACTCAATTATCCAAGACATTAATGAAAAAATTAAATAGTACTGGTCCAAGGATGGACCCTTTCATGACCCTAAAAGATACAGCCAATTGTAGAGTAAATCATCAACCAATTTTGTGCCCACCCTATAGTAATTTTATCTAGAACACATTTCTTTAGTTTGCTTTTGAGAATGTCATGTGGGATTGTGTCATAAACCTTATTAAATCCAGGGGCGGCTTTTTGAGCTATATACAATAATCTCCAAAAGTTTGAGAGCCAAGCACATCTGCTTGGGAATATGGCTCTGTGGGAGGCACCTGCTGTTGCTCAGGGCTTCAGAAAGAGCAGGGTGGAAGCCCCAGTCTCTTGCAGGCCCCTCCAACTGGGAGGAAATCTCTGTACTCCCTCCCCACTGGGCAGAAGTCCCTAGCCCTACCGTCTTGCTTCAGGGCAGAAGCCTCAATACTCCCCCCCCCCATCTCATAGCTGAAGAATGGGGAGACATGGAGGGCTCTGCAAGCTACCCTTTAACTATAAAGGAGCGTGAGCCATAATTTGGCCACCCCAGTATTACCTGTCTACAGCTTTTTCCAGTAACCCTGTCAATGAAGGAAATTGGGTTGGATTGGCATAATTTGTCCTTGAAAAATCCGAGTTGCCTATTATTTCTCATCTTAATATTCTTTTAGGTGCTTAAACTGATTGTTTGATCATTTATTCTTGTATTCCAGATATCAAAGTTAGGCTAACTTGCTCTAAAATTTCCCAGGAATTCTTTTAAAGACAGGTGCTATGTCTACTCTTCTCTAGTCCTTTGGGATCTCCCTCTCCTGCCATGAGTTATTGGTTCTGAGATTGCTTCTCCTAGTTCCTTTTGTACCAGAGGATGTATTTTATCAGTCTGGACAGCTTGAATAATTTTAACTTATCTCTATATATTCTGTAACCTAGTCTTCTCCTATTTTGGATGTTGATTTTATTATATCTGGTCACAATGCATTTTTGTAGTGAGGCCCTGAATAGGCATTAAACACCTCAGCCTTCATGGTGTCATCCATTATTATCTCTCTTTCCCCACTAAGTACGGGACCTTCCAGGAGAGTTGATAGCTTCTGTGGCTCCTTGGGCAAGGTGTGTGGGGAAGGCCAGCTCTGCATTCCCGGACTGGGTGGAGCTTTGGGCAGAAGGGCTGGGGCTGGGGCATGGTGTGTGCTCCCCTTCCCCTCCCCACCCTCAGAACTCTGGTGGTGATTTAAAGGCTCTGGCTGCCAACTCTGTTGCAGTAGTGGTGGTGGCAGCCAGGAGCCTCTGGCCCTTTTGAATCGCTGGGCCCTGGGCAACTGTCCCCTTTGCCCCCTCCTGCCAGTGGGTCTGGGACCTATCCTTTCCTTCATCATTCTCTTGCTTTTAATATATTTACAGAGCGTCTATTATGTACATATCTTATTGTGCTTCCTTTCCCCCTTCACTGCCATGTCTTGTTCATTATGTAGGCCAATGATCAATAAGGGCACCTACAAGTATTAATTAACCCAACGGTTGGCCAGCTTGAAGTGTCCCTATGATCTGTATCCTAAACCTGACCTTGGAAAATATAAATTTATGAACTCTGACAAACAGACTATTGTACAAATCTGCCCACACTTTTCTCAATGAGGACTGCATATGTATCTGGACCCAAAAGCACTGAAAGCTCCAGTGACCATCATAAGCAGCAATGGATGACAGAAAACTAGAAACCAATATACTCAGAAAATACCCTTGCTTTATTATATGTGAAAAACTGTTGTATATGCACCAGTGCTTCAAAATGTTTAATATGAACATTTGGTAGGATAATATGATTGCATCCTTCTGTGACCCTACGGGCATGTCTACACTAGGAAATTTTTTCAAAATAACTTATTTCAAAATAATAATTCCCAAAATAACTATTTTGAAATAGCATGTCCATGCTTTAGGGAAGCTTGAAAATTAGTCCGAGGCAGTCTCCCTTAACGTGGATGTGCTATCTTGACTTATAGCCCCAGGAAGCACTGGGGAGTAATTACTTTGAATGATTCTAGAGAATAATTATTTTGAAACAGCAACAGCTGAGTGTCCACTGTCATGCTATTTTGAAATAATTATTTTGAAATAAGTGTTGTTCCTCATGGAAAGCAGGAGTTATTATTTTGAAATAACCAGTCTGTTATTTTGAAATAATGGGCTTGGTAGTGTGGACGCTCCTCTTGTTATTTCGAAATAAGGGGAGTTATTTCAAAATAACTCCCTAGTGTAGACCAGGGCTAAGAGCCCTTAATGTTCACTGGTCTAGAATACATGGTCTCTGACCATATCCAACCTACTCACTACACCCAACAGTCCACTGTCATGGTATTTATCTAAAGGGTATTGTGTAAGGTGTCATATGAAAGCTAATGATGCATTGATTATAAAAATCACTCTACTATGCTTGTGTTAATGGTATACATGAAATTATTAATCCCCTCAGTATGATATTACTAGAACAGGTTTTAGACTGAGAGGCTGGGCAACTTAAACGTGATAAATAGATCTGTTCTACACAAAGGAATTGTGGGTTTACCTCAATTTACATGTTAGCAGTAAACAAAGGTAGCAAGCTAAACCAGCGGGGGTTATCCTTATCCTGAATTCAAGAGACATAGAATTAACATGGGTCTTGCACCCAAAGAAACACAGGAATTCCCAGGAAACCTTTCTGATTTGTAAGGAAAACATATCCCTTTGGGTCCAAATGGAACAAAAAACACCTTTATCCTTTAGCTTACGAAAAAAAGAACCAAGAAATTTGATCACTGTGATGGATCCTGGTCCACCTGGCCAGTAAAATCTGAAAGGGAGACTGTGGGTGAGAGAAACCATCTTGAACAAAGACTGCATATTCTTAAAATTTTAGTCTTTTAGATGCCAGTTTTCACTTTTATGTGCTTGCAGCCATCTCTGCCTTCATGGTGTCTCAATCCATGTTCTTTTGTTAATGAACTTGTTTTGCATTCATTATAAAGCATCAGAGCTTTGTATGTTCAGTAATGTGTGTGCTTCTAGAAAGCTGGCCAGCTGGAGTGTTTTTACTGTCTCTGTACAGACAATGAACTTAATTGTTTCTCCATGAGAGTCCGAGGAAAGGGACTGGTCACTCCAGTAGGACAATTTTGAGGTGAATTCAGAGTCTGCTGTGTATTAAGGATAGCCTTCAAGGAGTAACCAGTTTGGGCAAATCCAGAGTGAGGCTTGACAGCTGCTGGCAGATGGCTGGGGTCCGAGCTGTGGACCCACACTGCACAGCCACAGGACACCCAGGTTTATAAGACAAATGGTGACTAAACTCCTTACTGGCTTGGTTGAATCCCAACTAGCATGACACATACATTCATGCAATAACTTATTATTGTTCATGACAATGACTATTAACGGGGATCGGTAACTTACTTGAGAACATAGGCAGTGGGTATACTACCCCTTCAGGGAGGCTAGCCCACTGGCCCCTAACAGCTAAGGCCCCACCGTGCATACCTGCCAGAGCCCTGAGCTACTCTTGGGGGCCAAAGGAGCCCCAGCCACTCCAGCCTCACTGACCAGCCTCACCACTGGCCAGCCACTGCCCTGAGCTGGCTCCCAAATTGCTTCCCACCTTCCCCAATTAGCCCCAGTGCTGGGCCAAACCATCAGGCCACTCAGCGCTGTCCCATATACCGCCACTCGTCACGGGCTGCCTTTGGCCATTGGCTGGCCAAGCTCCAGGTTGCTGGCTGGAACTGAGTCCCTGTGTCTTTAGGGTAGAATGAGAGGAAGGGTGGGACCTCCCAGCAGAACATGGTTGAGGCCACAACCTGAATCAGGGGAGACGTAGCCTGCCCTGGCCTTTGATACCCACCACCTATGCTGAACCTATAAATGCCCTTGATAAGCATATGAAGTTCTGCAGAAGAGTAACATAGCACTAGAGTGGAGGGAGTATATTCTTAGAGCATATCCAACTATACAGATGGGGAAATAGGACCACAATCTTCAATGAAATAAATGATTTAAGGAGCTAGCAACACCCTTCACAGCTAGGATTGTATCTGCACATGCCATATACAATTACTTGGAGTGAATATAATGAGAGAAAATATAATTCTACATCTGGTATAGCTTCTGGTATCACAAGAGCCTAATTTTGCTAGAAGTGAGCATTCACACAAGACCTGCCTCAAGTAGCATTGAAAGGAAAAGAGCTTGACCAACTTTCTAATCATGTTGGACAAGCTCACCCTAACCACACATGCTGCTTCCTCTATGTGCTGAGAGAATCAAACTTCCATTGACATGATTAGTAGTTCTTCTTCTAATATTGTCATTAATCTAGACATGATGCAAAAACAAAATCTTGTGACCAAACTGGCCAGTCATACAGTGGTAATAACTAGCATTGGTCTGTGTTTTGTCAGAAAATGCCAAGGTGCTGCAGCCAAATGTTTAGCCAAATCTATTACAAGATTATTTTTTTTCCTGAATCACAGACAGATTTCCACTGGAAACCTGATGGAGTTCCAGGATCCACAACTCTGGAAGGGAGCCTGATAGCTACAGAGCATCCCGCTAGAGCGTCCTTACGTAGCACAGCTCACAAATACTGTTGTATTTATTAAATAGGTTGCAGGAACTATGTCTTCCTACATGTGTATACAATCCCTAGGATAATGGAAACTCAATTCTGATTTCTGCCTGTGGTTGAAATATAAAAAATAAGTAACATTAATAGTCTGAAATAAGTTCACCAAATAATTTTCCACGTTGAGCAAATTGGTAAAAAATACTATGTGATCAGAAAACAAATCAACTGTTTGTTATGGAGTTCATCCATATATAACATTGGAACAAGTTTATTCTGGCCTGAAATTTGAAGCAAATACTGTAAAATATGAGCAAAACTAATGGGTCTTTTTTTTTTTTGTAAGAGCAAACCACTTTTGATCCTCTGCAGAATTCTAACAGAAAAATTGATGCCTTTAAAAAAAATCACCATTTGGCAAGGAGTTAGTTCTGAAGATTAAACTAGCTAGTGCAGCTCAATAGTTTGAAATTGGCAATGAAATTAAGGTCTGAAACCTTATCTTCATCATGTTCTAACTTTGCAGTGATTTTATACTATAAAGGTCAATTAATTAAGTTGAGGTTTCCCATATATTTGCATTTAGATGGGATGGGATCTATGAAGCTGATCCAGTCATAGTAGAAGATTCCTCTTTTTGTCAACTTTATTTGATCCTTTTCCACAATGTCATCCTCTATTAATATCACATTAGTGTTTCTGGAACAGCTACATTTTATCGGGATTTTTCAAAAGGGATAAGTCAGCCATCTGATTTAATTTTATTAAACTCACTTTTGATTTGTTGAGTTGAGTACAGATTGGGGGACATCTTGCCCAGTCTTTAATGTAAGACAGATAGTGGCCCAGGCTCTGATTGCTGTTACACTGGGCTAAATCTGGAGACAAACCAGGGATGTGCTGCCAAAGCCATATTAAAATTTCACTTTCAGAAATGCTAGCATCACAATCTACTCAGGAAACAATCTGCTGCATTGGGATGAGTGTGTTTGCCCATTTTCAATAGTGCTGCAATTCTCTCTCAGTTGGAGGGTATCTCAGGTTAACACAAAGTGAGCTAAATCAAGCTGGGCCAAAGGGCCAGTGGTTGACTGGCTCACTAGTTCACCTAAGATTTAACTGAATAGGAGAAGTTGATGGAATTTGTTTAATAAAGGGAAAAGTGAAATAAACATTGTATGGATGGAGCCAACCTAAGCAATTCTATATATTTAAAACAATACTGTTTCCCAGTGTCACATAATAATAAAAATGAGAAATAAACATCATCCACTTTTCTAAATCATACTTGCACGGTATTAGCACAAATCACATCACTTTATCAGTGAAAAGCAAATTAAATGCTACCTTGGCTTTTTTTCCAGGAGACAAATCTCCCCAGTTCATATATGTGTCAGGAGCTAACATTTCCCCATGAGTATTAAAAATGTAAACGATTTATTCAGACACATAAGTACTTAAAGTCTGATACATGTTCAGGTTTTGACATAAAAAAATTCAACTGGTAATAGGTCTGTTTTCATCTAGACTCAAAATGGATAATAAGCCCTTTATTTCTAGGGCACGTCTACACAGCAGAGTAAAAATCAAATTAATATACATAACTTCAGCCATGTCAATAACGGAGCTGAAGTCAAAATAGCTTAATTCAGCTTTTGGTGCTGTCTACACTGCAGGAAGTCGAAGGAAGAATACTCTCTCTTCAACTTCCCTTACTCCTCTTAAAATGAGGGTTACAGGAATCAGAGTAAGAAGTCCTCCATCTTGACATTATTTTGAAATAATGGCTTCCTGTGTAGATGTGCACTATATTATTTTTAAATAACATCAGTTATTCCAAAATAATGCTGCTGTGTAGACATAGCCCAAATGATAATTCCTGTATTTCAGTACTTCACGTGTCTGAAGGCTTTTTGTCACCTCTTGGTCAATAGAAGCCCAACAGTATGGGACAGAATCACCTTCCTAAGTATGCCATGCTAAATTACTGATAAATAGAGGAAATAATAAAGCATCTAAAGTTAACCCAACATCTCTGACATGAATCATTACCATATGGCATTGGTTAGATCAGCAGCCACCTGTCAATCTAGCGAGACTACTGTGACTACTGATTTATACACGACACAAGTCTCTACTTTTGCTCATCTTCTCCTCCATTTGTTTGTTTATTCATCTTCTGTGTGTTGTTTAGGTTCTAGATTGCCAGTTCTCTGTAACAGCAAGGCTGCGTCTAGACTGGCAAGTTTTTGCGCAAAAGCAGCCGCTTTTGCGCA
>CM057846.1:69854492-69865604 GCA_030068395.1 Apalone spinifera
ACTTTTCCGTTAAAAGTATTTCCGCAAAATCATGCCAGTCTAGATGTAGCCTAACAGCGTTTGTGTTATTTGTGCATATACTGCCTAATATAACCCTGAACTCCATAGATGCTACTTTAAATAAAAATTAGGGCCCAGTTGTATTGCATTCTTTGTGTATCCAAAACTCCAGTTGAAGTTTGTGGGAATTTTAAAGAGATCTTAGCAAATATTTTAATTTAATTAACTTCCTTGCAATTTTTTAAAACTTTCACCAAAGTCAAGAAACAAAAATGTAACAAATAACTAGAAAGAGCAATAGCTTGGGCTGGGCTCACTAGGCCAATCTTTTACTTATATAATTCAAAACAGTCACGATTAAAATGCCTGAAGTGTCATCTAAAGCATGAATAATCATTAACTCTTAATCCTGTACACACACAGGTCTCTGAGAAAAGCTGACAACAACAGTAATCTCTGGAATCACTGGACAGGGCTCTTGTCACAGACAGAATATCTAACTTTGGAACCCTGACCAATAGGTCAGGTGACCCACAGGCTTCTTTACATCTTGCAGGGGATGCATCTCCCTTAGTACAACTGTCGCTATCACCACCAGCTGACACCCAGCTCCTTCTCCAACCTGACTACTGCCCCCATCCAATAATCATATGTGGCATGAATTTTGCCAGCATGTTCTGGTGTTTAGTTTGTTACAAGTGTTCCCCATACAGCACTGGGCTATTAAACATAGGGAGATTCCGCATAATGCTTCTGGAGAGGACAGTTTTTTACTAGTTGACAGTCCCGGTGATCCTTAAAGAGGCTGCATGGTACAAAATCATTTTGCTACCCCTCAGCTCTGAAATGCAGTCCAAATGAAGTTACTCCTCTCCATATCCACAATGTTCAGCAGGGAAGGGAGAAGAGACAGCCATGTGTACTCCAACATACTCTCCTCAAGGGTCAGTTTCTAATAATACCACATACTCTATAATACCCTTTGTAAAACAAACAAACAAAACAAAAAACCAGCACTATAGACAATGTGACCTTAAGATCTAAATATACCACATCATTATTTAATGATGCATCTGACGAAGTGGGTCTTTGCCCACGAAAGCTTATGCTCCAAACACTTCGGTTAGTCTATAAGGTGCCACAGGACCCCTTGCCGCTTCTCCAGATTCAGACTAACACGGCTACCCCTCTGATACTTGACATCATTATTTAAATCCACTTTAATTGTAAGGACTTCAAGCAACTCTTCTGTTCTCCAAGTGCATCAACATGGTAACTGGGAAATCGGAGAGGACCACTGACTTGTTACAATGCTATGATTTGGGGTCATTTAAACAGCTGTATTCAAGAGATACCTGAGAGTAACAGCATATTCAAGAGATACCTCAGAGTAACAACATCAGTTTATTTACACAGATCAATTGCCAATCAGAAATTCATTTGTCTGTACTAGTACTAAAATAAATCCTACAAATCAGTTTGAAGAGGCAGAAAAACATTAAGACGTTTAAGATGTTTAATTTATAATCATTAGGCTGTCTTTCCCTATCTTCAGCCAAACAATTTTGCCTTACAAGCACTTTTTATTAGCATTCACTTTCTAAATTTAGCGTGGAATCTGAATATTAATTTGAATCTGCTCTGTTCAGTACCACACAACACGTGCAGAGATACCATATTGAAACACTGCCAAGGCTATCTTTGCATCCAAAAGGGCAAGAGAAAGTTCACTTCTGCAAAGGGAAAGCTTAGATTCTGGAGAGCAGAGCTAAATCTGTGGAGAAAATACTAAAATTGCAAAAACACCGTGGATATGGATTGACCCTAATCATGGCTTTTATTAATAGTTGTAATAAAAATGACATGAAAAATAGTAAAAGCTCTAGTTTAGAAAGAGATTGGAGTGTTTATACATTATGATATAAGAATGCCAATAGAGACAACAGAGTTTTGATAAATATTCACACTAATATTTGCAAAGAACTTTAACAATGTGTCATCCTTTGCTGCCATCCACAAACACATAATATCATTCACAAATTATGGATTTAGATGTTGGGAACCTAAAATACCTTGTGGTGCTAACAATAAGTTCAGAGATTCTGAATGAACAGTCTGAGGTGCAAGCCGGCTCAGTTTACTCATGCTGATATTCCTATTGACTTTCAAGGGAATGCCTATAAGAGTAAGAGAAGCAGGATTTGGTTCTTGGGCCTCTGTCTGCAGTTTGCTACGAGCCTTGCTACTTAATCATATGGTGACTTGACATTGCCAGTGCTAAGTAAATAACAAAATAATTAATTAATTGTTATCTTGTGTCTCTTGCCACCATTTTCTAAAGCCTTGTTGGATGCTCTTGCAACAACTTGGGAATATGTCTGTACAATTTATGTATGCTGGTTGACCTTGTGAAGTCGTATTATGACTTCATATTATGTTATGTGCTTGCCTATATGTATGTGGGACAAGGTGGGTGAGGTAGTTGGTTATTGGACCAACTTCTGTCAGGGAGTGAGACAAGCTTTTAAACTTACACAGAGCTCTTCTTCAGATCTGGAAAATATACTTGGAATGTCACAGCTAAATGCAAGGTGGAACTGATAGTTTTGCATAAATGATTAACACATGTTTCATGGGACCATTCAAGGTTCAGTGGCCCATTAACACCGCTCCAGTCATAGGATCCAGCCCAGGGAACCAACAGGATCACCAGGCCTGTGGTGGATTCTGTGTGGGGTTGGGTAGTCTTTGGTTGGCTCTACATTCCTGGAAGGGGTGGGACTGGAGCAGCTAACCCCCAGTGCGACCTGGACAGCGTGGCATCTCCCTCCACCAGCCCTCAGAGCCAGCCAGAGTGCATGGTGTGAGGCTCTGAAGCATGCAGGGTAGTACTGCGATGGCAATTCTAAAAAGCCTGAGGTTCTGACTGCTGTCACAGGTAGGAGCCCTGGGTCCTTTAGAATCACTGGTCCCCATGGCAATTGCCCATTTATCTTCCCCGTTGGCAGGCCTGGATCCTCCTTTACTGACAGGTCCTGTAGGAGGTACACCCCACACTGATACAAAGGGAAATACTTAATTTTCCCAACAATACTTAGACCTCACAAAGCAGCTGCATCCTTAGAAAACCCAGAGAGGGTGATTGCTCTGGAGAAGAAAGGACCATTGGAAAGATACCAGGAAAAGTGGGGCAAGAGAGAGCAAAACACTAGTATGGTGCTTCAATAGGCGGTAGTATTTAGAAGTCTTATGGGTGTTGCCTGATCTAAGATTGCTTATGAATTTCCAGTTACTACCTATAGGGTTGACAGGTCTTTTGTCCCAGGATCAGGCCCAGTATTCAATTAGTCTTTGGTTGGGAACCCTGATTTGCACAGATACAACACTCACCCTGTAGGAACACTTGTATATTTGCAGATATAAAATTTGTGCTGGAGCATTGTTCTACCAGCCTTAAAAACCTCAGTTCAGATGTCATCTGGGCCTGGTGGGTTGTGATTTTGTGTATGCATGATGGCATGCCAGACTTTCTCAGAAAACGAGCAGTCGGCGAGGTGTTCCATTGCTGACCATTGTGAAATAGACTCAATGGTGTCTTCAGAGACCATGGATTCACAATTGAGTAGACTCACTATGCAGATGACTGCATCATTCTCGTACATACATTGGCCAACATGTTAAGTACCCTAAACCTTTTTGCAAATACCTATCACAGCCTGGGTCAGTCTCTGAACATCAGGAAAATCAAGGAACTCTACCAGTCCTCAGCTGCACAAACTATTCTCATACATTCACAAATCACCTTTGTGGAGAGCCCCTAGAAAATGTGGACCATTTTCCGTATCTTGGCAGCCGCCATTCCCAAACACCCAGCACTGACACAGAACTCGAATACAAGACCCGCTGTAAGACTACTCAAAAGAGTCTTCAAAGGTAGGGATCTGCCAATGGGCACCACGCTCTTGGTTTAAGGCAGTTGCCATCCCCGCCCTTCTCTATTGGTGTGAGACCTCACGTGTCCTGGGAAGACCAATGAACTAAGAGCGGCAATCTCTCTGTAGTCACTATAGAGGTACAGGTTATGAAACACCAACTCTGCTGTGCTAGCTGCTGCGTATGTAGGCCTGACACTCTCCTTTCAAAGCAAGTGCCCCTTTCCCGGTTAAGTCAGGGAAGATGGGCTCACGGTGGGTAGCAGAAGCTTTTCAAGGACATTCAAGGAAAGTGCACCTTAAAAAGGGAGGCATCAACCCAACAAATCTCCAGGGCACAAATTTAGCTCTTCAGTCACTGAAAAACTCACCAATGAACCCCCTTGGCAGACTTCATTCTTGGATTGAGAGATAGCCGAAGAAGAATTTATTAGTGATGGTTGTATGTAGTAGATGAACCCACGCTGCTATGCCAGCATACTAGAGACAGAATAGTGCAGATTTGGTAGAAATGACTGCGTAGAGAAAAATTAGAAGCAATTGGCAATCATTTTTGCACAACATCTAAGAGTTGATCCCAGAAGCAGTAACCATGGGGGAAGAGGAAACTAGAAAAGGAGTTAAGAAAAGGAGTCTGAGCTCACCTAGTGATCTGTTATGTGACCTTGGGCAAGTCATTTTGCCACTTTGTTTCAGCTCTTTCTTTTAATCTCTAAAAAGGGGTTAGTGATACTTACCTTCCTATGTAACTTACAGATGTGTGATTTCAGCATGAGAAATGTGATGTATTAACCAACTATTATTTGGGCTATTATTTTATTTACTGTTCATTCTGGATCAGCGTTATAAATAATGAGGAAAAGTGAACAAACAACTTATCCTAGTGAATTTATGAAAGTTATAGTAAAATGGAATTACTTTAAGGGCCTTGCCAGTCTGGAGAAGAATAGGGAACTGTACAAGGTAGGATGCTAATGACATCCATAGTAAGCATATGTGAAGTATATGTATCCAAACATCAGCTTTTCAATACACAGGACGATGATTTTCAATTGTTTTTCATTAGTGGATCCCTAAACATTTGTAAATCTTACACATAGTCTGCCCATCCTCAGGAGCCCATGGACCACAAGTTGTAAACCACTGATACATTATATATAACAAGAATCTGTTGCAAAGTTTAGACATAGTCTGCTGACCCCCACAAATCCACAGACCACAGGCTGAAATTTACTGATATAAGAGTTTTTACTAAAAAAAGAAACAACAATGAATTCTACCACATTCCCATAAAGGAGATGTTATTATTTCCTGCCTTTATAATGGGTAAAATGAGCAACTGAGCTTTCAAAGCCCAATCATTTTGTACTTAAACAACCAGGTACATAGAGAGTTCTTGGATTGGATTTTTCTAAGGTCATGTTAAGTATCTTCTGAAAATCTGGTCACAGAGTTACATAACCAGACACTAACATTTGTGCAGATGGGAATTGAAGGTATGTGCTTGTTCACTGAAGGGCATTTCAGATTTAACAAGTCTTTTCTTTTCTTTGGTCACTGATAACTTCCTTACATTCTTGTTTGCTCTTTAAAAATGACACAAAAATGATGGGTACAGTGTGCCCAATTACTGTCACTTTAAAAAAAAGTGCACAGTGGGCTAGTTTGCATGGGTGGGTAGTTTGACCTATTGCATGGTTTGCCTGTATAATTGCATTTCAGAGCCCATCCTGGCATTTTTAAAAGCTGTCAATTGATGCTTGTTAGATGTCAATGTCAGGACATGAGCTTCTGCTTCTAGCAGAGGTGGCTAGCTCAGAAATCTGGGCGAGGAGTGCTGTACCTTCTGGGGCAAGACTGCTGCAACGGGAGCCACCCATAAGGAGAGACTGTGGAAATGAACATGGTGGAAGGCCACAAGTGAGATGTGGAGACACAGATGCTGACTCCATGGGGGCTCCTGGGGTGGATGCTCAGCAGTCACTGATCAGCTACCCTTATCCTCTCAGCACCTTCCTCCTGCCCACTGGTGATGAGCTGTTCAGCAAGATGTCAGAGGTGCAGGGGTGGGGGACAAAGGCATGAAGAGGTGGCATAGGTCAGTGCAGAGGAGGCAAGAGGTGCGACAGGATGGGAGCAGAAATAGGTGAGGTGGAGCCTAGCATGGAGTGAGAGTTGAGCACTCCTGAAAAAAGAAGGAAGACATCACGGCTGTGTCTAGACTGGCATGATTTTCCGCAAATGCTTTTAACGGAAAAGTTTTTCCGTTAAAAGTATTTGCGGAAAAGAGCGTCTAGATTGGCACAGATGCTTTTGCGCAAAAGTACTTTTTGCGGAAAAGCGTCCATGCTAGTCTAGATGCGCTTTTGCACAAGAAAGCCCCGATCGCCGTTATAGCCATTAGGGCTTTTTTGCGCAAAACAAATCTCAGCTGTCTACACTGGCCCTTTTGTGAAAAAGTTTTGCGCAAAAGGGACTTTTGCCCGAACGGGAGCAGCATAGTATTTCTGCAAAAAGCACTGATTTCATACAGTAGGAAGTCAGTGCTTTTGCGGAAATTCAAGCAGCCAGTGTAGACAGCTGGCAAGTTTTTGTGCAAAAGCGGCTGCTTTTGCGGAAAAAATTGCCAGTCTAAACACAGCCAAAGTGAGATACAGAAGAAGACAGAGGAGAGAGCTCTAGCTAGAGATGGGAGGAGGGGGGGGGGGGGGAAGAGAAGACATTTTTACTTCATTCAGCAAGAAGCTATCCACAGAAATGGAGATAGGTGCCAAACTTATGGCCCACTGGACACTTGGTGCCGTAGGTGCTGACTTCTCCTCTAGTCAGGGGTGCTCAACCCCCCCTGCCACAGGCCCTATTCCTATTCTACTCTTTCCCCCAAGCTCCCATCTTATTTTTGCTCCAGTCTGCCTTTAGGGAAGCAAGATAGGAGTATCAATGGTTTTACCTGAGCCAAGGGGAATTTTCCCCTAACCTCCACATAGCTACCAGGCCTGCTTAAGAAAAATGAAAAAAAGAGAGGAAAGCTGAGAGCCAAAAGACAATGACAGCTCCCTGATTCTCTGCCCCCTTCAAATTAGAGGCAGCTTTGAGGCTGCTTTAATTTGTGGAAGCTGCCCATGGTCCTCAGGAGTCCATGTGCCAGCTTGGGATAGCTATAGTCCAGCACACACCTTCTACTGAACCTCTGTTATTTTGTATGCCCTCTTGCACCAGGGAGTAGAAAAGGAGGTGTAGGAACTGAATACTGGAGACTTGGTCATATAGTTTGCCTGGGACATAGGTGATCAGCCTAGTGGTTAGAGCCATATTCTTGGTTCTTTAGTTGCCTTCTAGGATTTGAGCCGTGAGGGTTCAGATTTTCAAACTACTCTCTGTTGCATAAAAAAGCCTCCTCCTGAGCTTACTTGATGTATATACATGGATTTTCCAAAGCTACACCAAACTGTAAGGTCTAAGGTTTTAAACTGCAACTCATTGTGATCTTTGTCAAACTTTGTAATCTGTGTAACTCTCAGAAATTTACTGTAAGCTGCAACTTTGTAATCTTTGTAACTCTCAGCCACTTTGCTTGTAACTTTCTCTAAGCTGCCTTCTCCCCTGAGTGAATGGAGAAAGAGTGTGAGAGTGTGTTTGAAGAAGGCTTGGAACAATGGAGCACATTTCAATGAGTCATCAAAGTCTGGGCATGCTCCCTGCTGGATAAAGGGAAGTCTGGGCATGCTCCCTGATGACAAGGTGAATGAGTCACAGGGGCCATTCAGACACAATATAAGGAGAGGGGGCACATGTGAGACTCTCTCTTTTTTTCTTCCCCTTGCTCCCAAGAAACTCCTCTCCAGTGTCTTTCCTCCTGACCAGCTTCCGCAGCCATGATGAGCAGACAGACCCTCCAGGATCTAAATGCTTTGGCTCCTTCTGCAACCCATATGCCTATGTAAGAGTGTGAGTGCCTGAGGGCAGGAATGAATGGATGTGAGTGAGTGAGTGAATGGAGGGGTGTGTGCTTGCTTGCTTGTGTGTGTGTGAGAGAGAGATAGCTCTATCTTCTTTAGTTTGAATCTTTGGGGGCTGTTCTCCCCTCTTTAGTTTTACCTAATGGAAATAAACCCATACTAGTGTAACCCGGGGTGGTCTCCAGTGAGAATATTTTGGTGTAACACTGTCCACAAACATGAGGCTAGAAACTTGCTTTAAAAAAATGGAAAGTCTCATGAAAATCACACAATTCCACAAGGTGGGGCCTTAAGAAAAATACTAATTCTTGTAAGACTCACAATAAAATGGTAAAAGTTGGCAATATGGCACATACTTTTGTCTGTGGTTGGGATGAAGCCAGTGACTTATGTCCAGGCAGCCCATAGCTTTATGCATACCAAATTTAGTTTTTTATTTTTCCCATTCCCATTTTTTTTTACATGGACCCATGCAGAGAAGTGCAGCCTCCTTACACATTGGGTTAGGTTCATATCTCCATGTTTGGATTTTACTGACCACTGGGACAGAGAAACACTGTTAGCAAGTAACTATTAGTACAGATTTTGCTGTAGGTGAAGTACCCCTTTTTTTCAAACAACGTCTATCAAGTAGAAGTGATTAGCCAAATTAATGTGAAGTTAATGCCCCTAACCAGCATAATTTGTTCTCAGAATTTCATGCAATGTTTATCTAACAGCTTAAAAAAAGGATTTCATTTGATCAAGTGATCAGAAAGAGTTACTCAGTGCTACACAGGAATGAGCTCTGTTACACAGGACTTGTTATTTTTCATTACAATAAATAAAAGAATAAGTTTCAATAATGTATATAATCAGGTGAGTAAATGTAAAAATAAAACATGTGATTTTCTTCTTTTGTCATCTGGCTTGAGACCTGCAGTTCCGGGGAGTTCCCTAACAACCTCTTAGTAGAAAATAAGATTTAAATATGGAAGTTTAGGTGTAGATTTTCAAAGGCATAAATGGTAATTAGGAGCCAGACTTCCTTTGAAAGTTTCTTTGGTTGAGACATAGTCCAATGTGCACTATGTAAACAAAAGGGCTGCGTCTACACTGGCACGGTTTTGTGCCAAAGCTATGCAAATGAGGCTTAGCGTTAGAATATCGCCGAGCCTCATTTGCATAGCTAATGATCTGCCATTTTCGCGGAACAGGCTCGTGCGCAAGACGGGGCTGTCTACACTGTCCCATCTTGCGCAAGAAAAACCCTTTTGCGCAAAGCCGTTATCCCTGAAAATAATCAGCATAACAGCTTTGTGCAAAAGGGTTTTTCTTGCGCAAGACGGGGCAGTGTAGACAGCCCCGTCTTGCACAAGAGCCTGTTCTGCGAAAATGGCGGATCATTAGTTATGCAAATGAGGCTCGGCGCTATTATAACACTAAGCTTCATTTGCATAGCTTTGGCGCAAAACCGAACAAGTGTAGACGTAGCCAAGAAGTACTTTATTAGTACTAATAGATCTTTTAAAAATTATTTTCTGTGGCTATTTTATATCATAGCCTTTCATTTATGGAAACGTAAGTTCAAATGACATTTGAGGGGATAAAAATAATTTTGACATAGCAAATACAGTGTGGCATGATTAGCAGTTGCTCTAGAAGTGTCCTACCTCTCACATGGCTCTACCCTATGAGATGCTGAACACCTGCTAAGTGATCCTTCTTACAATGAAGCCTAAGAGACCCAAGATTGAAATAGTAGGTTTTTTGCAGGTGGATTGGCTGAGCTATCTGGGGAAGAGTACAAAACACCTGCTCAAGCAATACCTGACTCAAGTTGAACCAGTGCAATTAGTCCCTCATTTTAATGAGCACCAAAATCAGTCACATTTTAAAAAAAATCCCTATCCTCTGATTGATTCATTCCTACAATGTGATGAGCACCCTCAACATTGTTGGAAGTCAGTGAGCATTGAAGGCTCACAACTCTTGCAGGATTGTAGCCTATCTGACCAACTTCTTACTGACATCCACAAGTAATGGCTACTTTAACTACACACTGGACACTATTCTAACCAAAGTATCTCATGACCTGTTAGTAAAATGGATAATCTAAGATGGATGATTGATCAGCTGGATTGAAATGATTGATCAGAATGGCTGATCATTTAGGACAGAGTGCTGTAGAGAGGTTTTAATCTCTCTAAGAAAGAATGTTTCCTTTGTTTTGTTACACACATCTCTTTTTGTGGAGACAGTCCTGTGATGGGTTGGATCACCAAGGTCCCCTTGTGAATGGTGTGCTGTTTATACCAGTGAGCCAACCTACCTGCCCTCTGAAGCACACCACCAGCCTATCCTACTGGGCCAGAAGCTTTGGTCTTCCTCAGCAAAGGCACAGAATTGAGGTTACAGCCCCTCAGCAGAATAACACAGATGCTGAACCAGCTCAGGCTCTGGGAGTTTAACAGCACCTAGAAGCACAACCCTCAAAAAGGGATTTAAACCCCAAATAAATCCATCTTACTCTGTGTAAAGGTCTCAGAGCCAGGACATAAAGATTAATATTTCAACTCCTTTATCAATGAAAGATACGCACAGCTGTTGTTCTCCTCCGTCCACGTAACAATTATTTATGCTGGGCTTGATAATAAACACAAGTGTTTTATTAAGTATAGAAAGTAGGATTTAAGTGATTGTAAGTGAAAATGGACTGATTATTGGAGGGACCATTAATGGACTGGGATATAAGAGGAATATTAATTTGTTAGACTGTGAAAGGTAGGTTGTGTTTTGTTTATTTTAGATTAAAAACTTGCTTTGATCCATCTGTTTCTTAGATTTTTTTTAGTGTATTAGGTTTAGCTGATCTTTTCTCTGGCCTGGGTCTAATTACTTCTTGTGTTTTCTCTTCGGGTATGTCTATACTACAGTGGTATTTCGAAATATCTTATTTCGAAATAGTTAATTTGAAATAAGTTATTTTGAAATAACGCATCTACACACAAAATGCATTTCAAAATAGCGCTTTGCTATTTCAAAATAGTGCGCCCACACTGAGTGGATGCTGAATTTCATTTAAGGCTGGCCGGAACCAGATCCGGCAGGACATCAGGTCAGGAGTTACTTTGTGTGGCTGCTGCCTGAGGCTATCTGAGGCCTGCGTTTAAGGGACGCCCCCTAGACAGCCGGTTCTCAGCTTTCCCTGCTTGCTTGCCTACCTCTATGAGGGACAGCAA
>CM057846.1:69865704-69876397 GCA_030068395.1 Apalone spinifera
GAGAGCTTCCACCCTGAGGAGTACTAAGAGCCTCCCTGGTCTGTCCCACTGGGGGCTTGTGCCTCATTCCTCTCTCATGTCCTTCCACTTACTCTCCTTTACCCCCCTTCCTGATGTCAAATAAAATACATGTATTTTCATGAACACAAACTCTCTTTATTTAACAAAACTGGGAGGGGGGGAATGAAACTCTGGTGAGACTGGGGAAAGGAGGTGGGAGAGGGGAGAAGAGAGAGTAGGAAGGGGAGGGGGAAACCGGGGAGGAGGGAGCTGGAAGGGGGAAGCAAGGGGAAGAAGGGGGAGGGGAAGCTCAGGGCTCAGGGTTGTGGATCTCGCCAGACCAACTTGATTTTCATGCAAACCTGCTCCTGAGTTCGCATTTGGCCTTTAGTGGCCAGGCTGGCAGCTGACCTGCCATAGACAGCCGTGTTCCTCCATCTAGTGCAGAAATCATGGATGTTGGGGTATCCCCCCTCAAACCTGAATAAGATCCATGATCTCCACCCTGGACCAGGAAGGCGCCTGCCTTCTCCAGGCCCTGGCAGGCTCCTGGGAGCTGGCAGACTGCTCTTGGGGAGCGGTGGAGGGCTGGTTGCCAATGGCTTGCTGGCTCATGTTTTGGGGCCACTGGGTCAGGGGCAGTGACTGCTGGCTCTGGGCTGGCAGGCTTGGAGCTGGCGCAGGCACTGTGGCCAGATTCAACCCCTTTAAGGGCTCCAGCGAGGAGGGAGGAAGAGGAGTGTTCTTGGTTGAGGCTGGAGTGGCCACCAGGGTACCCTGGGAAGGCTGGAGGCCCCCTATTTTAATACAAGTATCTACACAGCTCTTATTTTAAAATAGCTATTTCGAATTTGGCGTTATTCCTTATGGAATGAGGTTTACCAAATTCAAAATAAGCACTCCGCTATTTTGAGTAATTTAAAAATAGCAGTTTGGCTGTATAGGTGCTGGTAAAGTTATTTCGAAATAATGGCTGTATAGGTGCTGGTAAAGTTATTTCGAAATAATGGCTGTATAGGTGCTGGTAAAGTTATTTCGAAATAATGGCTGTTATTTTGAAATAACTTTGCTGTGTAGACATACCCTTAGAGTGGGGAGGCAGTTTTAAAAGCCAGCTGAAGATGTTCTTTGATTGATTCCCATTCCTTAAATAGAATTTCCTCAGGGTGGGAATCCTTTGTTTAACTCTCCTCATCCCAGGGGAAAATTCCAGATTTAAGATGGATTCTAGCAGCAGGAGGCACGGTCACATGTCTTTGTGGTATCAATTACACTTTGGCCTTATAGGAAAAATAAACCATTTACAAATCATTGTCTTGAGCACTGGACCATTAAGTCTTTTAAATACTTATACTGGCTCCCACTAGAAATTCTAGATTAATAAGAAGATTAATATTTCTAACTTCACATACAATAATGATACATGGACACAAAGAGAATATACACGTTCAGGGGATCACAGTCTCTTAAATGATAGGTTATTGACCTGTTTTGCATAAAGCATATTTGAGTTGTTTTTTCAATATGAATATGATATTTCCATAAAAATATGGGGTCATGACAATCCCATTTCTTAAAACCCAACCTTTATAGTTATGCCAGTTTCCTAGTGCTGAATATATACTGAAAAATTGCTGTACTTATCGATCTCTGCTAATGCAGATAAAGTATAAAAAGGCTTTCAGCATAGTGAATGTTTGAAGGATGAATGTCCATTAAGCAACAGGAATTTTGTTTGTACTTCATACTAAAGAAATCTAACAAATTAACATTCCATTAATGATTCCTACAATAATGTTGTGGGAGGTTTTCAAGGATACATTCCATGATCAGATGATTATATGCTGGGCAAGAACTAAGAATGATTGAACACAGAAATTAGAAGACAAGGAAATAAGCTAGGATCCCTGGAAAGTCAGTATTTGGCCTCTTGTAAATTTGATTTTGAATGTTTTAGATTCTGAATAGACAGAATTACTTGCTAATCACTTGTAAATTGAATGCGGGAGCCAATCCACTGATATTAATGAGAGTTTTGACATTGATTTCCATCAGAGCAGGATTGGACCCTCTGTGAGCAAGGAGACAAAGGAGGAATATTAATGTCTTGAGGAGGGAAGAATTGGTAGGCCAATTCTCCCTATCAGCATGATAAATAGATTGGTTAGCAGCCACCCTAAAAACAAAAATTAGTATCAACATCTCTGTGCCAATTTCAGCCATTCCTTTTCTGAAAACAATATTAAACTTTTTTTTAAATACTGTGTTGTACTAAAACTAGAATTGGAAACAGAGCCCTTCCCCAGAAAAAAGATATGGTGATTGAACATTTGGTGGTTGGTTTAGTTCCAACCCCTGTGCTACCAGTTGAATGTACCATTTGTTACAAGAAATCTTGGGAGAAATTTACTGTCTTGGCATGATTGCACCCCTTCTGGTTATACAGCATCTGCAATCCAGAGAGCTGTTGCAGTCATAAAAGTTTTTTTTAAAGTTCTATGCCATGTTGTTTACTATGTACCCAACTTTATTAAGAAAATCTAGACTATGGAGGCACTCTAAGAGTGGAGAAAATAATTAGAAAAAATTGAAAACAAACCCTAGTGTATCAGAACCTATAGAGCCTTTATTAAAAATCAGAGTGAAATTACTGCTTTCTAAAAATGTCTTTGATTCCACTGAGTACAACTTCAATAGATGTTTACTGTACCTACATAAGTAATACACACAGTTTATGAATCTATTAGTTATAGCACTGTAAAACCTTCAATAATTGACCAGGATGCACAACTTGACTTATTCCTCAATTGCACATTATATTTATAGGGGCAGAGGATTCCAATTCTGCATGCCTTCTTTTCTGAGTTCAGTGCAGAAGCTTAAGCCAGAGAGGCAAGGGAGGTTAAAAGTGACTTTAAGCCTTATTCTCAAGCCAGTGGAGGGTTTGCCTGGCCTTTAGTGTGAATTATATTTATGTTCACCTCTATGCTGCTCTAACTTAATGTCATGGCTGCAAAAACTCTTTGTGGGCTCCTCACAAATCAAGAATGGCCACAGTACTGCTGCATTCCAGCCATGCCTCTGTGCTTTCTAACAAACCTCATCCATGACCATGAGACTTGTCATGGACGAGGAACTCCTTACATATGGGGTATTTCCCAAGAGCCCGTTCTTCCTGGTGTTACAACCGTTTGTGACACTAGAGTGATTTAAAGGAGGCACAAGGCAAACACAAATTGGGCCCAGAGTGCTCAAGTAGTATGTTAGCATGACCAACTCATTTCCATCTTTTATTTTTTTCTGTAAGTTATTTAGGTATTGGTGGCCAACTCTGTACATTCACTCATTTGTACTTAATGACTTTGGTTCTTTTCCAGACTTAAAATGTCCATGGGCAAATTGGAGACTTTTTCATATATTTACAAATTAAAAAATCAGTAGCCAAAATTGAGTTTTCATTTGGATGGGTAAATAGCTCTCTGAGCCCTAGTGTACAGTAGGGCATTATTTCAAAATAACCCCCCTTAGGTCAAATTTATAAGACGAGCATCTACACTAACTTTGAAATCTGTACTCCTGCCGCTTATTTTGAAATCCGTACTCCTGCTTTCCTCAGGGAATAATGCTAATTTCAAAATAGTTATTTCAAAATAGTGTTGGTGTGGACTAGCTGCCGCTATTTCGAAATAACTATTCCACAGAGGAATTTGAATTAATTACTCCTCAGTGCTTCCTGGGGCTCTAAGTCGAGGTAGTACATCCACATTTATGGAGCCTGCTTTGGACTCTTTTCAAGGCTTCCCCGTAGGGGGGACATGCTATTTCAATTTTGTAAAATCGGGAGTTATTAAGTTAAATTTAGTTATTTTGAAATAATTTCCCACTGTAGACATGTCTTTAGCTATTTCTCACACAGAGTATCTGAACTCTAAAGCTGTACAAGCTCAAATGATGGCTGATATGACGATTGGTAAATTGATTCTTGAGTCTAATTGGTAAAGTTAATTTAATTAAAATGGCAGTTCTGTTGAGGTATTTGTATCTATGCCACTTTGAACTCGAACATTCCAAAATGTTTTAAAAATATTAAACGAGGCCATAATGAGTTTCCCATGATCAAGCAAAAATGTGATGACCATCCATGGCAGATGGGCTTGCTTTGCTGAAAGTTCACCTTTTATTTTTGGGTTCCACAGCTTCTAAATGTGGCAGAAAGATTAAAAGTTTCAGCCATCAAGACACAATAGGAAAATGGCAGTGGTGTTTCTTGGTAAGAAATATTATACCCTCAGAAGGATACTGCTACTCTGGAGCAATCTTGATGAGCCAATTATAGATGTCAAGCGGTTTTGGGAGGGTGCAAGGAAATATCCAGATTACTGGTAATATGGTTGCACCTGGAAGAGTTTTCTTTTTGTAAAAGAATAGAGGCATGATAATCCCCAAAGGTTTATGAAACCTACTCCATATATCATATTTTTAGAACAAAAGGGATTATTTATAATCTTCCATTGATAAATTTTACAGGCATTCAACTGAGAAACATCTTCTGTAATTAGAATAAAGAAATTATTGATGGTTTATTAACTCATGGTTCCTGAGAATGGACTCTCAGTAAGCATTTCCACAATATATAGCAAATAGCTATGAATCACTGACATCACATAGTAATATAGGGTTTGATCCAAAGCCCAGGAAAGTCAATGAGAGGTGTTTTTTTCATTGCTTTATGTAGGCATCGAATCAGACTCAAACTGTGTATAGATATGTAATAGTGACCTGGGTGTCCATATTTAAATGGGATAAGATTTGAAACAACCTAAGCTACATCGTCTCTGTTGATTCAGTGTTTAAATGTTAATACAGGTTTTATTGCAAGACAGTGAGGCAGTTTAGTCTTTGTTCTTCTCCTTTATTTGCTCCAGAACAACAAAAAGATAAGGAATATGTCCTGGCCAAATTCTAGTTGGGGAAATTACATTTTGTTTGAGCCTAAATTCATCCTATAGAGTCAAATAAAAAGGTTCTTTGCTTCTTACTCCCAAAACTTGTGTGCTGTTTCTGTGATCCTAATCAGCTGCCACATCAGACAGCTTCATTTAGCTGTCGGTAAAGAAGATCATTGTGTGCAGTTTTTGTAATAAATTGGTAAGCCTGTAAATCACTTGGAGATTCCTTAGAATGAAAAAACACTGTGTGTGTGTATGTGTGTGTGTTATATTCATAAAGAATCTCAATGAAGTCTCAGTCAAGGCACAATAAGGATGCATCTACACTGCACCATAGCTCGAATAATTGGTATTATTTCAAGTCCTTTGCTTATGGTGGGCTGTGTGGACCATTTCTGAGCTACTCTACATTGTTAAGAAGTGGTATTAGAGGTACAGATTTATCCATATTTCAAATCAGTTCAATTTATGTGACCTCAAGTAAAGGAATGAGTAGTAGCCATGCCCAAGCTAACTTTAGCTACTGTTCTGAAGCCCACACCACCATGCCCATGCTACTACTATTATTCACGCCAGCTTGATTAAAGCTAGCATGGATTATGCTTACCTGCACTACAATAAAACCTTCATTTTCAGTATAGACATATCCTAAAAATGCAATATACCTGATAATTAGCAAAAATCTAGGTATTTCCTCACTTCTTACACAGGCAATTCAGTGGGAGTTAGCCTCCATCAATGGCATGAAAATATTCATTAGGGACTGACGTATTTGGCCCTACTTGTAGATATGTCTTGTCAGCATTGACTTCTCAAGGAGGACATAAAGAGAGCAGCTGTCAGGCTTCATAATGTAAAGATTAGGAGAATATCTGCTTTTCCTTACCTTACACAGGTCTACAAAATCTTGCACAGCATTTTGTCGTTCCAAGAGCTGCTCAACCATGTAATAAGTTGAGTTCCAATGAATTGAAACCTCCTGTTTTAGATGATGTTTCAGCAAGTTGTTTTTTGGCTGTAGCTGGGTCAGGATTTTTTTTTAAGCACTTGACAGAATGGCTGAATTGTTCAGATCCTGTGTGTCATTTCCCAAGATATTTGTAAGTGATCCTATTATGATTCAGGAAGTCAGTGATGAACAAATTTACGGAGTACATGAAGCACAGTATAAAACCATCACCTGTGATGGCATTTTGTACATACACACTGTAGAGGGAAGGAAAAGGAAGGGAATAAGAATATAGACTGACAAGCAAGCAAGCCACTGTCTTAAAGGATACTGTTCAATATATGCTTCTCAATTCACAAATACTGAGAGAACAAACAGTAACGGAACTAAGAAAAGCCATTAAACTATTGTTAAACCTCGTACAGAATAAGGATCAGAGAAAGAGGTTTCTGCCTCATAACAGGATATATTTACTCCTTAAGCCTAGGAGAGGCTGGTAGACTACATTCCATGAACACTGGAATGAATAAAGGTGCAAGAAATGGCCAGAAGAGTAAGCAGTCCCAGGGAATTATTGGTTGGATGGGAAAAACTCAGAACACTGTTGCTTTAAGGGCCTGGGGTCAGGAGCCTCATAGTATAAGTGTAACACTGACAGACTCCGGTCTTCAGCAGGCAGTATTGAACCTGGGACCTCTGAAACATAGTGTATGAGCCTGTACTGCATGAGCTAAAAGCCACATGCTTCTTACTTAAGACTGTGGCAGACTTATTAACCTGTAAGTAGTCTTGGGGGCACTAGAGGGTGACCAAACACCACACCCAGGAGCTCCCTGGGTTATATGGAGTGATACAGGCCTTCTCTCCAGGACAGGCATAAGGATCTTGCAGAAAAAGTGGGTTTTATGCAAAACAGCCACGGCCACACTGCCTGTTTTTGCGTAAAAACTGAACGGAAGAGAGTATGCAAATGAAGCACAGGAAAATGCTAATCCGTGCTTCATTTGCATAGGCTTTTGTGGAAGAAGTCATAGTGAAGACGTAGCCCCAGAGTGTTTGCCAAACTCCAGTCTTATGGTTATTTCATGCATACACAAGGATACCATGCCCCTCTGCTATTATCGTAATGCAGGTTGGAGAACATATAGAGGAGATCTGTGGAGGCATTTCAAGAAATTTACCCTGGCCAGTGGTGATCAGAAGGAACTGGAAAGATTTCCAGGAGCTACTTGATGCTCCTACTGCAGCACAGTCTAAATAAGAAGTTCTCTTCAGGAAATCTTTCCCACAGTCCTCGTCATAAAAAAAGTCCTTGAGAATGACGGATGTACAAGTCCTGGAAATCCTGAAGCCAGAAATGTGAGGCTGCACCACAAAGGTTGCATTTAAATCACACTAGGAAAATGACAAATCAAAGGACCACACCACAAGAGGATCTGGATGAAGGTGCCACTGCTGATCCAGACAAAGAAATAGGTGCACAGGGACCACAAATCAAGCTCTATTTCCTTTAGTTCCTGATATCCTAGTTGACTCTTTTGATAGAGTAGATGAGCAACTAGCAGAAGGTACCCCGAGAGAATCTTATTGTTGTCTGACTGTGGTAAATGGTGAAATGATCTGAGAGTGACAAGCCATGTATTATACACACTTTATGCTAGAAAAGAATTTTCTTCATATAATACACAACAGCCAACATGAGGAGATGTGACACCACCCTTAGATACTTCAGCCAGTTCAGAAAGAGCTCTTGCAGTTGGCCCATGCGTTACCTTGCTCAGGGCATCTAGGGCAGGAAAAAACTTGGATCAGCTGTTTGCATGGTTCTTCTGGCTGTAAGTTTTATAAATCTTGCTGGGAGTGCCAATGAATGGTATCTAAGGGGAGTGATAGAGCCCCCATAGATTCTTTTTACCTCTCCTTGGTACCTTCTTTGAAAGAATAAAGCCCCTGGAAAAGAGAGTGAGAGGCAACATGTTTATTCTGATCTTGGTACTTCATGCAATCAAGTATTCAGGTGCCCTTTTGCTTGGTAACCAGTTGCTAGGGAACTTGTAAAAATATTTTCCCAAATAGAGTGGCCTACTGAGATCCTGACAGATCAAGGGACTAATTTAATGCCCTGCCTATTAAAGAACATTTGACAGCTGTTAAAGGTGAAACCTGTTTGTACATCAGTTAACCACCCTCAAACTCAGGAATGGGCAATAATTTTTGATGGGTGGCTACTCCAAGATTTTGGTAAGTTGTCAATGGCTACATTTTTTATGGAGGGTGTGCAGGGTCTGGGACAAGGGTTGGGTGCAGAAGAGAGCTTGGGGTAGGGAACTGGGGTGCAGGAGAGAAAATGGAGTCTGAGAGGGAATTTGGGTGAAGGAGGAAGTTGTGATCTGAGGCAGCGTCTTGGGATGCAGGATCCAGGAAGGGGTATTGATGCAGGAGAGGATTCTGGCCTAGGGAGAGAGGTCTTAGGAGGGGGTGCAGGGTCTGGGAGGAAGTTGTGACCTGGCGTGGAAGGGAAGGATGGTGCATAGGGTTTGGGTGGTGATCTGGGGAGAAGGGAGTGATGGCCTGGGACAGGGAGTTGGGAGGAGGGAGGGGTTGAGGTGCCAGAGGTAGGCTCTGGCTGGGAGGTGCTTACTTAGGTGGATCCCAGCCAGCAGCCCTGCAGGACCAAGGAGGATGGATATAAGAGGCAGAGAAGGCAATGCCTTCCCAAACTGCCAGACTGCCCCCTCCCATACTCTATATCCAGTTGCTCTAGTGCTGGGGAGGCTTGGGCCGTGCGCCTCCCACCCTCCCCATGCTCTGGGGTAGGGGAGCCTGGGGCCATGCACTGCTTGCCCTCCCTGTGCTCCGGGACCAGGGAGGGTGGAACTGCATGCTACCCCACCTCCCCATGATGCTCCAGGTGCACCTCCCCTTGGCTTCCAAGGAGGGTGGGACCTGGGAAAGAAGGGGTGGACTTGCCTCCCCCAGTCCTAACCTCACCCACTGCCCATGTACAGTACCCTGAGGAAGGTTCTCCTCCTGCCACAGTACCTGGCTGCTCAGAATGGCTGGCTGCTCCCTGTGGCTCTCTGCACCATAGGGAAGGAGAGGCTTCGTGCACTGCCCTCCCAGCAAAATCTCTCAGCTCCTTTTGATTGGTTTCCAGAAACTGGCCAATAGGAGCTGAGCAATTTTGCTGGGGACAGGGGCAGTGCATGAGGCCTTCCCCTCCCCCTGGAGCCCAGAGCAGAAAGCCAGAGAGAGCAGCCAGTCCCTTAAATTGGCATGGGGCTGCTCTGAAGTGGTTGACTGTTTTGTGCCTGAAAGTCCCGACAGGGTGGTCTGTGGGCTGGATCTGGCAGCTTGGCTGGCCGCATCTGGCCCAGGTCATATCTTGCCCACCCCTACTCAAAATGATGGGCTGAATAATATAATGTTCCAGATATTCATGAAGACAGATGCTAAAGTTTGCAGTTCAGGAGGTTTTCCAAACCTCTACAAGTTTTCCCCTCTTAAATAGGTAACAGCCATAGGGATACTAGATCTAATGAAGGAAAAATGAGAGTTGACCTCAGTGGAGAACTAATATAATCTAGGACATCCACCTGATGAGGGAGTGACTAGGAACCCTGAGTTCAGGAAAATGTGGCTAAAGCCCAACAATCTTAGTCAGAATCAACCCATTTGAGAAAAAGTATTTCAGAGCACAGACTGAGATCTCCACTTCTACCTGAGCTCAGAAAGTACACCGTTATCTTAGGGGTAGGAGCCGTAGGAGATAATGAAAGGGGTAGGTCCCAGTAGTTTATAAAGTTCAGTGCCCTGACAAAAGGAAGGGGAAGGACATCTTTCATGGGAACTTGTGGAAACTCTGGTGGGTCCGGGAAGGTTGACTAGTCGATCCAGATAAAAAGCCAGTAAATCTAGGTCCTGAAGTTCTAGGGCCCTTGGCCAAGGGCTTAACAGAAGAGCAGAAGCAGAACACCCTTGAACTCAGAGAGACTTTTTAGAATGTATTTTCATCAACATCAATAAAAACTCATATATATACTGACCCAGACTGAAGCAAGAAATATGGTCCCTTTGATTACCTGAGAAGATAAGGGAAGTGGTTACTTGGGAAGTCTGAGACATGATCAAGTTAGGTATCATTGAGGAGCTTCAGAGTGATTGGTGTAGCCCAGGGTTGGAGACCTTAGACCCAGGGGGGTGGATGCGACACCTAGCTTGCCTGGATCTGGCCTCGAGGCTCAGCCCTCTTCCCTCCCCCTTATCCTCTCACCCCTCCCCCCCCCGCCACTCCACCGCAGGGCTAGAGCACACAAAATCTCACTTGTGTGCATCCCCCAACTGATTTTTCTGTGCGTCAGCAGGCCCTGACCCACAGGGGTCAGCCCATTGTGTAGCCCATTGTTTCGGTGCTTGCAGCAAGTTCAACTCACCTGTGGCACCTCCTGATGCTCAGTCCTGGAAATTAGCTCTCACCCAGCTCTGGACCATCCTCTTCTAGCAGTGTCTCACCTGCCTCTACCTGCTTTGCCAAATATCCACCATCCTAGGATCCATGTCCTCCCAGACCTCAGTGCCCCTTCTCCTAAGTATTGCCCCATGACAGCATCTGTGTTCTGGGGTCTTCTCCTCCCAAGGAATCCAGTTTCCTCTTTGTCCACCACTTGCCTCAGTGCCCCACTTCCATTCTTCATCTATCCCCCTCCTCAGGGCAAACTACAGTCTGAACTGGCCACCATCAGCAGCAAGGGTGTGTGTGTGTGTGTGTGTGTGTGTGTGTGTGTGTGTGTGTGTG
>CM057846.1:69886321-69906268 GCA_030068395.1 Apalone spinifera
CATGCATCTGACGAAGTGGGTCTTTGCCCATGAAAGCTTATGCTCCTACACTTCAGTTAATCTATAAGGTGCCACAGAACTCCTCGACACTATTACAATTTGGACCTCCCTGATCCAGCACCTGGGGAGATTGTCCCCTCTGCCAGGCTCCTCTGATCCTGGGCCACTGGGTTCCCAGATCGTTAGCCAGCCCCAGGACTACTGCTCTGGAGTTACTGGGGCTCAGCTGCTCTGGGGTCACCGGACTTCCGTGGCCAGCCCCAGGGCTGCTGGCACTCCACAGCTCTGAGGCTACCCCAGGGAGCCAGGACTCTGCTGCCCAAGTTGGGGCTCTCTGGTCCAGGGGCTATCTGGTCCAGCAACTTCCATGGTCCTGCTGGAGGACCAGAGAGGTTCAACCTGTAGTTGTTTTCATTATCGGCATATGATACACAATGGAGCAGTAGCAGTTCAACTAAAAGGGCAATAGTATATATACGCGTTACCTAGTACAATGACATATGTATGCCACACTTCTCATCCAGAAGGGTCCCTTAAAAACTTACCAGGAGCTGTGTTATAGTAAACATTAGCATAGACAGAGGGATCTAATGCTAAAATGTAGCCACCTTTGAGTTGCTATGGGCAGCTGCTTCGCATCAAGATGACACAACAGTTTACAAAAGAAAGTGACGAATACTGTGTTCAGATGAATTTAGGCAAGAATTAGCATTTAAGGAAGCTATATCTTCGCCAAGACATGGGACTAATATATATTGCAGAAAAGATCATCGGTTGAAGTCTTCTAATCTGTCTACAAAGCTGCATTAAGTGCCACCTCCGCTTCTCAGCCCCCTCTATCGAGTAACCTTTTAAAATGCCCCCCATTTTCTAGTACAGTTTTATTCAGCCCTGACATAAATAGGAGAGTAGATAACATTTTTTTAATAATTTGAGGGAATGACAGTTACAAAATGATAACCTAAATAGTTGCTGAATGTCACTGAAATGAGTAGTTTTATATCATGGCTAAATGTGACTATTTTTTAATAAAATGGGATAAAAGTTTATATTCCAGACTCAGTGTTGTCTTTATTTACTAATGAAATACCTTAATTTTATGGAAGAGGGGTAAAATCCCCCCAAATCCCCAGTCTTCTATGCCCATGTTAAAGTCCAGTCTCTAATAAATTGCACTTTTTGCTTGTTTCTTTAGTGGTTGCTCAAGACACATTTCAATTGTGCACATATATAGGACTATACCTTGCTACACAAATCACATTGACAACACAATTGAATTTGATTATGATAAACGTTTTCATTAATACCAAGTGGTATTTTCTGATTGCAGTCTGATGGTTGTTTGCTTATTGCTTCAATGTTTAATTCTTTATATAAATTTAGGATTGGCTAAAAAAAAGCTTTTCAGCATGTATACCCCATTTTGCAAGAGTTGCTGGATGGAGATGTGCTGGGTAATGCTGTTTGTCTGATTCTGCACCCTTTGATTTCAGGCTAGTCATTTTATCATTGAGACCAATAGACAGCAGAAATGCACGTTCTTCCCTATCTCTTTCTCAGCTGTCCATTCCGCATAATGTCATTTGCACAACTGACATATCAAAATGTAGGTTGAGCATGCTGTAGACACACACACACATGCATACACACACACACACAACCAAACCAAAACCTTGAAATTGTTGAAATGGAACCAGAATGTTTCATTTGACCCAAAATGAGATTTTTTTTTTTTTTACTTTTTTAATTTGCTAAAAATTATAAAAAACATTTTTGGATGATCCTCATAAAAAAATTATTCACACAATTTTAATGCTTTGTCTACCACAGTTTGTCACAGGACACTCAGATAATATGGCATAAGTGTCATAGATAGATAGTTAGACCAGGGACTGTGTACTAGATTGAAATTTTCCATGGTTAGCATACTAGCAAGGTGGGTGCTTATTAGATTTATCCAATTTGCTTTCTCCGCCCCTATATTGTGTGTGGAGGGATGGGGTGAGTTCTTTTTATCTGTGTGATTCAATTATTAAACATGAAAATATTTTCTCTTCCGTTTTGATTATTCTGCTGCTGACTCTAGCATTAGGTGCCATGATGGAGTGCTCTTAAGGATCTCTTGGCTAAGCCTACCTATTTGCATTGCTAATTTTCTTCCTTGAGAGGGAAGATGATGGTTGACTTATTTCCTTGTTTGATTCATAGATCTGTCTTGTTTTGCTGAGGATTGATTTGTGTGCAGGCGGGGGGTTGGGGTTATGCAGGATTTGAATTACTAGTACTTGTACAAGTGAAGTACTTCTTCTTTGCAAGCAGGTATTGAAACAATGAAAAACAATTGTATTAAGACACTGTGAGGTACCCATAAGGGAACTAGGATCATAAAGATCTCTGCATGGAGATGAGAAACAAACTATTCTGTATGGATCAAACTAGGGAACTGATCCAAGGACAGCTAAGAACAAATAGTTTGAGGAAAGTGGAAATCATTAATAAAGCAAAAATAAACACTTTTTGAGGCTTTGTGTTAGCTTTTGATTCTTTGCATAAGAACCATGAATTAATGGATGCTTAAAAAAAAAAAAGAGCAATGTTGCTTTAACAAGTGGCATAAAACTTGGAGGCTTAGCTCAAGCCAAGTACAAAATAGAAAGCCTCACAAAAAATAATTGTAGCTCTGGCAAAATATTTCTATTTTTTTATTGATTGAAGGCAATTATCCCTTAATTGCATATTTAAATGAGGTATTAGGAGGTTTAACTAAGCAATGCCTCTTAATTGCTGTTGCACACTAGGTGTCACAGATTGTGTTTATTTCATATGTTAATTAAAGAGAATGGGGTATATTATTTTATTGACTGCCGGGCTCTTGAAGGCTGTGTTGTTTAGGACAGAGGATGTCTCAGGTGTCTTCAGCACAGTGAGTATTAATACTGTCATTAAAGAGGTTCAGGTTTTTAATGAAGAGGTACATCTCCATTTCATGGACCTTTTCAACTATTTACTTCATCCATCAAAGGAAGAAGGGGGAACCTGAACCCATTTGAAACAGTAATCTTGATAAAGGAAATGTTAATTTATATAAAACAATGATACAATGGCATACAAAGTCTGATATAGCCTCCACAAAGGCAGGGATATTCTGAGCCTAAATCACCATTTCGAGCTCATAGCTTTGGAATGGGGATTGCAAGCTGATGAATCAGATTTGAAACTATGGTGTCTGGTATTAATCCTGGGACACTGGTTTATTAGGTCAGACTTTATATGAAAGACCATGCAATGAGGGTGCATGTTGAACGTAATAGGTCCCATCAGTACATCTGGGAGCAATTTTTGCAAACAATTTTATGTGAATGTTGGTGCTTCTGAATAATTACTTTTTAAAATCAGTTCCACATCTAGTCAAATAGTATTCAACAAACTATTACTGGGTTTTGTTTTTGTTTTTTTGACAATTTTTTCCATCAATTGCCAAATAAATCTGTGATGTTCAAAGAAGCCTAAATGACACAAGCACCCAACTTAGGGAAGTAAAAACCTATTAAAATAGTTAACTGATTAAATGTTTAAAATTATACTGTTTTATCGGTTAAGCACCACACCACAGGTTGGGGGCTGCTCCAGCTGGGCTAGTTAACCTGTTATTGAATGAGCAGGCTGTTGAGCCTACTGCTTATCAAGTAACCAGTTAACTTCGTACATCCCTACCCCAAATCTCACTAAAGTTCTGAAAATTCTATGAGATTTGAGGGCCCAACTGCACTTTATGCCCTGGAAAATGTTCCCCTACATTATATGAGTATACTTTTTACTATTTACCAGGTCAGTTTCCATAGTAAACAATGGTGGCAGATATTGTGCTGAGGCAATTTGGTGATAATAAACATCATCACTCACATGGTCATCAATGTATTTTCTGCTTTCTGTTTGAAGGCCCACACAATACAGAGCTATATGAACAAACGTTAGCATTATATATCAGAGTGGACTGTTAAAGTAAACAGTGAATTTCCTCTGCTAGATTTTTAAAGACCCTAGATGCAATTTAAACTGCTTCACTACAGCATAACCCACAAGGGATGTCTTGACTTTCCTCTGACTTTAATGGCACTTCTACTGAACAATTAAGAACTAAGTACAAACTATGCAGAGAGGCTGTGGAGGAGAAGCAGTTACTTTGGAGGGTGAGGGGTGTATGTGTCTGTATGTGATTTTCCCCTTTTGTTTGTCTCTGTATAACTAAATTATAAGTAACAAAACCAGGAGTTTGAGGTTGACCTTGTGTGCTGTGACTACTGATTATTACAACAATTTCATCTCATTGTGACCTGGTACCTCCCTTGCCTGTTTTTACTGCATCTATCAATTGTCTCTCCCCTTACACTTGGGTATAAGTACTTTTGGGGCAGAGTCTGTGTTTTTCATTAGCAGTGCCTATCACAAGGAGCCCTGATTCAGGCTTGTAGGAATGGCCACAGTCATCATTGGAGATCCTGCAATTCGAGGATGATCTCTACTACAGATTTACATACGCGTCCTGAGATGACTCAGGAGTCTGATTCTGGAATCGTGTAGACACGGATTTCCTGGTGGGTCAGCTGCCTGCTGGGACAGAGTTCTTTCCTTCTCCTTCATTTTCTTTCTCTTTTAGCTTTGATGGCAAGGCCCAGGCCCTTCTCCCTAAAGCAAGACCACTGCCTGATGGGAGAATGAGATGCCATTGAGGTCAGTTGGTCACTTGCTCCTGCCAGCTTGTGATGTCCACATCAGTTTTCTTGAGATACTCTTTCGGTGTGTCTCTGTAGCATTTCCTCTGGCCACCCCAAGATCTCTGAGCCTTGGTGAGCTGAGAGTAGAGGATTTGTTTTGGGAGACAAGAGTCTGGCACCTGCACAGTGAAGCTCGTGCAGGAGGGTCATTGCTTCAACTCTGGTGACATTGGCTTCAGCGAGGATGCTGGTGTTCATGCAGCGATCTTCCCACTTAGTGCAAAGGATCTTCTGGGGGCATCATTGGTGGCATCTCTCCCAATTCTAAAGGGGCTGTTGATAGGTCACCTTGGTGTCTCATTCATAAAAGAGCAGGGGAAAACAATTGTTTTATAGACCTGGATGTTGGTGAACTCGAATAAGGGCACAGTAGCAGAAGGTCTCTCTGGAGGGGGTTTATGGCAATGCTAACAATTCTTACACTTCTGCAGCTGACCAGGGCAGACAGAAATAAGGGCTGTGCCTTTCAGGAAGGCATGTAGCAGGCTGATCATTATGGGCTGATTCAGCTTATTCTTGGGGTATCCCTTGGTATTGGGGTTCCTATGGCATAATCCCTACGAAGGAAGAAGTTGTAAACCTCACCTATTGTCTTATGGGGGTGGACTGCTCCGAATAGTCCCTGAGACATGGGGTCCAGTTGGCATTAATAGAACCGGATCCAGCCAGACCTCTTGGGATGGCAAGTCTCCTGAGTAACAGGTGCTCTCAGCTCTCTTATGCATCTTGCTTTCCTAGTTCAATTGACTCTATTGCAAATTAGTCTTTCCAATAGCACTTTAGGCTATGGTAGGCAGCAAAAAGTTCAGACGGTGAAACATGAGGTAAAATAATAATCAGACATTAAAGTGAAATGAAATTGGGGGGAAGGGGGGGAGATGTTGTTGCCCAAATAATTCAGTAATACAATATACAGTGAAGGGATTATGTTTCTGATGTTACAATAGGATCAAAATGTGCCTTCCTGCCTGTGGATAACTCCTTTGAGAGAGAAGCCCTCTCATATGGCTAGGGAATGGATCGAACCTTGGCTCTGTCCCATGTGCAGCATAGCTTTGCCAATTTGTAGCGGGCATGCTGAGAGATCTGGCACAGTGCCACACCTAGAGCAAGGAGGAAACTGGTATCTGACTTGTGGCCTCTTTCAGGTGCAGCAAATCTGTGCATTGACCCTTGCTTAGGGGCTGTGAGAAGGCCATGATTTAGTCCATAATGTAGAAAAGAGGCAATACCACAAACTCCTTCCCTGCATTAGCCTTTTTCCTCTCAAATTTCCCACTATTGAGCTCTATCAGTTGTCCCAATGGCAGAAGCACTCATGTTGTTCAGCCCCCAGTATTTTAACTCCGGTATGTGATCCACGCAGCTGTAGCTAACATAGTGCTTAAAATGTTACTGGCTGTCAGTACACTGTTGCTGCCATCAGTGGAGCTGATCTGACGATAACAATGGAGGGAGAGAACTTGTAGGTGTCAAAAAGCTAATGATTGTTTTGTTGAGAATTTGATTATTTTATGCCAGTCAGTTTTACTATGAAAACTTTTATACCAGCTTTCTTGAAATTAAAAAAAAGTTTTGGTTCAATTTTTTTGGTGGCAGGCTTGAGTCAGTTTCCATTGTATCCTCACCAGCTTGCTTATGACAGTAATAATTTACAATACCAAAAGACCCAAACACCCCTAATTGTTAAATATGAATTCAGACTTAGGTCTGAAGTTTGTGGCCTGCCCTGTCTTTCTAATGAGCAAGACCATAATCCTACTTCTGAACATTCGCAACTGGATTTACACTTTATGGGCTAGACTGACCTCTAATTTGACTTGTTTTCTAGACAACTTCCTTTCTGATTAGTGTACTTTGTTGATATCAGAGACTATCTGACTCTAGATATGCTGAAATTAGGAAATTGTTCTGCAACTCAGAGAATCCAGCAGTGTTTGTGTCTTTCTCTGCGTAAATAGGTTATGAATATGCTTCTTAGAGTCACTGAAGGAAAATACTCCCAAGAAAAACCTCCTCTCTTGTCTTTAAGAAAAAAAAAACGGGACTGGTAAAATGCATTGTACTATGAAGGATAGTTCCAATTTACAGACTCATGAGCTTATGAGTGGAATAAGCTTCTACCCTTATCTTTATGTTACAGCAACGGCACCCACATACGATAAGTCTTCGCTGGCAGAATTTTGAAAAAAGTAATTCCAGTGCAGTGAATTTAAAATAAATGCTATCAAGGAAAAATATTTTTTGCTCCCCTGGAATAAAAAACATTATTGAAACTGTTGGAGGCCTCAGGAGTCTATTCATGCAAAATCTATTTCTGCAGTCAAAATATATTCTATTCTGCAGATTTTTTTTAATATGTGACTGAGACTTTTACACATAAAGAAATAGCCATTTGGGCCAGGAAAGAACTGGCATGTGGTCTGGTTTTAGGTGAGCACAGATTCTTGCATGAAAATTACAGTAATTATAGGTATTTGTAAACAGCCATTTTTGCACTTTAAAGGCCTAATCGCATGGTCAACAGCTGGAAGTTACTCTATGCAGATTCCTACCTAAAACATAATAAAAGTCACCCTTTGCTGCATTTCCACAAAGAAACAAATTATAGCACAAAAGAGACCTGCCAACTGCAATCTTTCACCCTCTTCTGCTTCTTAAAGAGTGTGGGTGAATATTTTGATGTAACAAAAAAAAGGGGGGGGGGGATAAAACAGAAGGAATAAATAATGTATGTACTTCTAAAATGAATGCCTAAAAGAAAAAATAGAACTGATAATGCTGAAATCTGCTCCATATCAGCTTACCTAGTTCCTTTGAATTTAGAAGCTTATGTGACATATTTGGCATACAGCTGTTCCTTGTATTCTTTACATATTTGAAACTAGAATTCTTATTTAATATCATTTTAGATTTTTCATTTCTGCCACTCATGTGCTCTAGTAAACCCATTGCAATAATTTAAAAACACATATTCTAATCAAAACATGTCAAAAGAACCTTAATAAAATGGACTTTGTAAAAACCCAGGTAACCTCATAAACAATGAACTTGTTTCCGATGGGGGGAAAAACCCTTTTCCCAGAAAAAGTCTGGGAAGCACCTGAATTTCGTGACATATTCTCTCTTCTTTTCCTTTGCCATGTTATTCCATGCAGAACATAAAACCTTCACCACTGTCTTCTATCTTTGCAGGTCTCCTACTGCAGTCGTAGCTTCATCCCATGTCATTTTAATAGTTTTCAGTTCTGCTTCTATTGTGCATTTCCATGTTGTTCTGGGGGTCTACCTCATTGCCTTTTGCCTTGTGGGTTTCAGTCTGCCACCTGTCTTATATTATTCAGATCACTCCTCTAAGTATGCCCTACCACTGCCATTTTTGTTCTGTAATTACCGTGTATCATCACTGACCGTTTTTCAGTTGAGATTGGATGTTTTTCTAAAAGATATGATCTAAGAGTTACTCCGAGGAAGCTCTGTGGTCTATGTTTAATACATGAGGTCAGACTAGATTATTATTATTATTATTGTTCCTTCTGGATTTGGAATCTATGAAGTCGTCTGCAAGTCAAGGTCCTCTAACTTCTTTGTATGCTTCATGGTTGTTCTGTGGTCTATCTACCCAACCTGCTACCAGTAAAAAGATCACAGGTGACATAAGTCATCCTTGTCTGATGCCCATAGTAACAAGTGACTTCAACAGTTCATGGTTACGTGTTAAGTGGCATGCCATATTTTCACAGAAACTCTGAATGATGTTCACAAATTTCTGAGGGATTCCATAGTGGGGTAGAAACTTCCATAAAACTCTTCTATCCCCCTGCATTGTTTACCACTCTGTCTGTGGAGATTCCCTACTGCTTTTCCGTCCTATTCATTCTCACCACTGTGCTTTACTTCTCTAGCCTTTACACATTGCTCTTCAATTATGTTTTTCTGCACCCCTCCCTCACTTCTGATTGTATGTCGACACTATTAGAGCCACAGCAGCAGAGTTGTAGTGCTGCAACAACACCCCTGTAGTGCTGTGGTGTAGACACTTACAGCAATGGAAAGGATTATTCCATCACTCCAGTAAATTTTGCCCTCTGGTGAGGTAGCTAGGTTGATGGAAGAATTATTTGGTTGATTTAACTGCACCTGAGAGTCAGATTGACTCATAGGGTGTGAGATTTTTGAAATAGCTGATGTGGCTAGGTTGGCCTAAGTTTTAGTTGTAGACCAGACTTCACTCTCTCCCAAACTTTTCAGGCTCTCTATTTCAATAGGTTCCCCACCTTCTTTGGAAGATATCTGAAGTTGGAATCACCCTAGCTGTGTGTCTAAACTCCCATTCACAACCTTCTTCTTGTCTAGCCCCACTCCTTTCTGTAACAATCCCCTTCATTAAATTCTCCCTCGTTGGATTCCACAGTCTCATCTTTCTTCCTCTCTGCTTAAGTTCCTGCTGTTTTCATGTCTCTATCCATACCATCTCCTTCCAGATTCCTAATGATCTCCCCAACCTGCTTGCTTCTAGTTGGTTTTCCCTCCAAAACATTTTTGGACTCTCTCACAGTCTGTGTAGTTTTCCTCGGGCTCTCACCCTGGACCTGATAATCTCAGACTCATTTTCACCTTTTCCTGACACTATGTTGGGTTCTTCAATTAATAGTCATTCCCTCCAGTATAAGGCCATCACATGCTCATCCTTCCTGTAACTACCTTAATCTATCAGCTCTCTCATTGCAACATCTCTCTTGGTTCCTTATTTACTCACTGACTCTCCCAATACACATTTCAATATCTTCAATTCTTGCTTTTCCCCAGCTATTGACCATTGATGTGAGTTTATGAGAAAATAGGTTCTGGGAAATCTCTCTATACATTTTCAGTCAGCCTTGCAGGGACACTTTTTCCCCAAGAATTAGTCCTACTTTTTAACCATGCATTCTACCTATTTTTGCTCAGAATCTACAAAATACAACTCCTGTAATGCCAGTTAGAGAAATACTCAGCTTCAGATGTACCAAGATCTTGTACTGAGTTGGGATTTGGTGGCTAGCAATTTTCCAGGAATATACAGTATCTGTAAAATGACAGGCTTTTGTACAGTAGTAAGCTGTGGATCAAAATATTTTCCACTTGTAATCTTTGGGGAAAAGAGTGAAATGGCCATTGGATTATGATGCAGGCAATAAAAAGATCAAAGTTACAGCACTCTACAACAGCATTGTCCATTGAAAAGTACCAGGTGCTCATGGGAAAAAATGTTCATGTAATATATAAGGCATGAAAAATTCTGTTACATTCTTCTTCCCACCACGATTGTAATGAAAATGGGAAATGGCACAAATGTAACCCATTCTCATTACAATCGTTAGATTGTAATCTTGTGCTCTCCTTCTCAAGAGACTGCCAAATGAGATTTTAAAGTATGGAGAATAAAGGAGCAAATAGAAACTGGAAAGCAAAGAAGGTGAAGCATGATAGACTTTCCCTTTGTGTGTGTGTGTGTGTGTGTGTGTGCGTGCGTGTGTGTGTGTGTGTGTGTGTGTGTAAACACCTAATCAAAAAAGAGACAAACACTAAAGTTTTCAAATACTTGTACTCATTTCATCCCCACATATAAAAAAATCCCCTATAGTTTTTTCCCTAGCATTATAGGTTTATTTTAACAAATTAAAGTTTTCCCTTTGAAAATTGCAGCGAGAGTCCAATTTCAGACCTTAAGTGAAAGAGAGGATGGAGTGACTCAGGAGACTGACAACAGGATAAGGAGTTTTTCATCTGTAAATCACAGGTATGGCTCTAGCTCTGATTAGGTAGTGATCAAAAGTTGTTAATATTTTGTGGCTGCTACAAAAAGAGTTACCGATTTCCATCTAGTTTCCAGTCAGCACCAATTTCAGGATTGAATCAAAGAGCAAAGAACATGAGCTCACCTCTTTACCTACGGGTATGGTTCCAGAGGATTTTAGGGGTGCTTTTATTCCTGTTTCAGATCTGTGAGAAAATGGAGTACTTCTGTCTGGTAACTCTCGGACTCTCTTAAACAGACAACATAGGAAGAGAAGAATGTATCTAGTGACATGAATGTTGGGGTCAGACCTAAGGCTGCCTTCCAGCAAAGCATGTGGGCACATGCACAACTTGGATTATGTGAGTAATCCCATTCTGCCTGGAGGGTGGAGTTTCTCCAGATCAGGCTCCTCAGACTTCATGGATCCCCCAAGATCCTGGACAGCAGATCCTGGACAGCCAGTTGAGGCATATGACCATCAGTGAGGACACCATGTGCCTTCACACTAGTTCCTGTGGGCCCCATGTTAATCCACCACAGACCCAGAACTCTTCCCCTCCATGCACATAGTTCCTAGCACTCAGAGACCACCAGGGTCCCAGGAAATACTGCTACAGAGATGATTTCTCTCCCTTTTGGGCTGGCAGGAAGAGAGTTCTGCTGAGAAGTTCCCCTCTGTCCATGGATCTGGAGGATGGAATGGGTCCCTGTGGATAACCTAGAGAGCTGTGACTCACTGTAGGGCCTTATGTAAGTGCACTTCAAAGACATCCTCAATACCTCCTATAGGTATAATGAGACTTGCTAATGAGCATTCTTAGTAAAAATCAATAGTCTGCTAACATAGTTGTGCAGAAATAAAAAAGAATGAAAACTCATGCTTTCATAGCATTTCATAAGGATAATTTTTGTTGCTTTCCAGGTTTTCAAACTCCCCTATAATTTCCAAAGGCTGAACATTTCTACCTTTACATGCAGGCACTCAAGGTGATTGTGATGGATAGGAGAGTGCTGGCCAGCACTCAGTTATTAACGGGTTAAACTCATGTAGCTAGCAAGGGTGTTGGCAGGAGGCCAGAAGAACCAATGGGATACAGTGCTGAAATTAGAATTGTATATAGCTACATGGTCTGCTCTTCCTTTGTGTGACTTCTAAGTTTAGGGCTGGAGGGAGCAACAGGCAGTAATCAGAATTACCACACCTACAAGGAATTTGGGGCATGGAAGTGGACTCAATTAGGAAGCAATTATGAGTAAATAAAGGGAAAATGTGTATTTAGTCACGATCGGGGCATTTTAATTTGTTTTGGTTGTTTGGTTAAACTTCTCTGTGTGAATCTATGCCTTCCCTCCCCCATTCACTGTCTAAGAGTGTACCCAGAGATGTTCTCTGTGTTTTAATTTGTTTTATTCAATTGCTCTGTAACACCTGGAAACCAAATATGCTTTATCAAGTATATCTTTTTGTTTTGGTAATAAAATCACCTTTTTTAAGGTGATGATTTGATTTTTATGTACTGGAACGAAACAAGAGGTCTCTGTGTGTGTCTGCCTACCCTGAGAAGTCAGCTATCAAAGACACAGTTTGTTTTCTTTTGCTTCTTTTTTCAAGCTTTCTTGTGGAGCTTGGGGTACCCTAGGGGAAGGAAGTCCAAGTGCTTTCTTCCTGGTTTCAAGAAGAAAGGGATTTGTTTCACTTGGTGGTGGCAGCTACCCCCCTAAGTCAGTGAATCTGTGACTATGGGGAGTTTTTGTAAGCAGAGCCTAGAGGAGCAAGGTATTTAAGGTCTCTTGCGGGCCCCCATCTTCTACACTCGGCATGCCAGCATGGTGAACAGCCCTGACAATGATATTTTACTAGATTTGGCCAGCTGTAGCAGTACATTTTATTTGAAAAACAAAGCTAATTTTATAAACAAAAGATATTCAAAAGACATACAATTATCCTGTGGGTTTCTTCTGACTTCAAAATAACCATAGATTTTCCTACAGTTTTTGAGGAGGGGGAGGTTAGAAAAAAAGTCAAATGTAAAAGTGAATCTTCATTTGTGAAGGTTACTACATCTCATTGCAAATTTGAGAATCCCTGATCATTTGGATTTATAATAGAATTGCTAACATATCTTTCTTTCTAACTACCAAGAGATTTCAAGGTGTGGGGCAAAGCTGCCTGTTTTGTATCAGGCTTTGATAAATAGAAGACTTTGCTTTTTCTGAGCATCCAGTCTCTTTACTTCTAAAGCCCACAAAACTTAAAAATAAAATTTTAATTCCAAAGCTTTAAAATAATTTAGCATTTCTGCTTTAGTGCAGTAATAAGTAGATCTAATTTAACCAGTCAGTACTTCCTTCCATTGGACATTAATTTTTTAAAGTCTGCTTGTTAATCAAATTGTTTTATGGTAAAATGTGTTTTATGCCAAAATTCCTCATTGTTTCTTTTTTTTTCTGTTAAGTGTCTAGGATAAATGAAAATAGCTTTTGAATATAAAAGAATCAATTAATGTTTCAATAGTGAAAAAAAGACTCGTTCCCCAAATGAATAACTTTTGTTCAGTGCTACAGATTGTTTCTCTTGCAGCTGTCTTTGAAGAATGTTCTGTCTGTGCCACCTGTTTATGAGACGGGTCTTTATGATGTAATATAAGGGCAGGAAATTAGGAAATCTTGAACCTTAGCTCTCCAATTATGAGCAGTCACGAGCATTTTCCTTGTAAGAAGTAGCGTTAACCCCAGGAGGTTTGGGAAATCACATATATTTTAGAAAGCAACAAGTGACCACACATTTTAAATAAAAAGTGCTATATTTACAGGTAGAAATTAAAAGTTTGAAGCTCAGTTTAAATGCAGGTTGGCCAATGCTTACATCTCTCTGCATCCAGGAAGGATCAGGGATCGGAAGATTTGGAACTTGGGTTTTGATTCAGGCACATCTGTTTAAGACCTGTTATGAAAACAAACCACTTATTAAAATGTTTACAGACAAAAGTAAAGTGGTGGACTGGAATGGCTAAAACCACAATAATCTTTAGGTTAAAGGATCCCTAAAAGGGCTGGTCCTTGGTCAGGTATACTGATGTTCTAAGACATTTTTTGTTTTCTACACAACAACAGTAAATGAAAAAAAGTATTTAAAAATGTGTAATAAATTGCTTCCTTGAGAACAATCCCAAATCCAACTTTGTTCCCCCGTTGTGTGTGTATTTCTGCTGGGCTTTTTAACGTCCAATACCAGGCCACACTCAACACTGACAACTGAAATCACCTTTTCCTTAAGATACCTCTAGCCTCCTTTTCTCTCCCTGATTCTATGCTCCCACTCCATTACCAAAGCTTGTGACCTCAAGTGACACAACGGCTTCCCTGACACTCAGGGTGTCACCAATCCTATTGCTTTTTCCTGAACATCTGTAATTTTTTCCCTTTTCATCCTTAATGCTAAAATCATTGTTAATACCTTGATCATTTTTACTTCAGCTTCTGTAGCCTTGCCTTCTTTGAGGGCAGGGATAGGGTCCAGAGTGACCCAGACAGATTAGAGATTAGACCCAAAAGAAATCTGATGAGGTTCAACAAGGTTAAGTATAGAGTCCTGCACTTGGGACAGAAGAATCCCAAGCATTGTTACAGGCTGGGGACCGAATGGCTACGTAGCAGTTCTGCAGAAAAGGACCTGGGGATTAAAGTGGATGAGAAGCTGGATATGAGTCAACAGTGTGCCCTTGTAGCCAAGAAGGAAAATGGCATATTAGGTTGCATTAGGAGGAGCATTGCCAGCAGATCTAGAGAAATGATTATTTCCCTTTATTTGGCTCTGGTGAGGCCACATCTGGAGTATTGTGTCCAGTTCTGGGGCCCCCACTATAGAAAGGATATAGATGCATTGGAAAGGGTCCAGTGGAGGGCAACCAAAATGATTAGAGGGCTGGAGCACATGACCTATGAGGAAAGACTGAGGGATTTGGGTTGTTTAGTCTGCAGAAGAGAAGAGAGAGGGGGGATTTGATAGCAGCCTTCAACTTCCTGAAGGGAGGTCCCAAAGAGGATGGAGAAAGGCTGTTCAGAGTAGTGACAGATGACAGAACAAGGAGCAATGGACTCAAGTTACACTGGGGGAGGTCTAGGTTGGATATTAGGAAAAACTATTTCACTAGGAGGGTGGTGAAATATTGGAATGGGTTACGTAGGGAGGTGGTGGAATCTCCATCCCTAGAGGTTTTAAGTCTCCGCTTGACAAAGCCCTGGCTGGGTTGAGTTAGTTGGGACTGGTCCTGCTTTGGGCAGGGGGCTGGACTTGATGACCTCTTGAGGTCGCTTCCAGCTCTATGATTCTATGATCTCCATTGCTAGTCAGCTGACTGCTTTCCATTTTTTCCAAAATGTTGTTTAAAAAAAATAGTCTTGTCTGCACTGCACATATCAGGTTATTCCCCAGGTTCAATCTTCTCTCTGAATCTACATTGCTCTCCACATCCAGTTCAGTCCCTTTAGGCCCTAATAATAGGATTCTGTACAAGTCTACTACAACCTACATATCTGCACTAATTTCATACCTTTCTCCTTTTTGGTCCCTTCATTCTGGTCATGTGTCCCACCTAACTGTTCCCTTCACATTTTATTCCCATTTCTTAATGTTGTACTGAGTTTTTCAACGTGAGAACCAACTCCCTCCTGAGCATCAGATGATCACACTCCCATTCAAATTCCTCATTAAAAAGTCTTTATTATGATGTGAGAACGTCAGAGAATTAAATCTCATAATAAAGATACAATATTGACACCATTTTGGAGGCTGGTTCTTCATCTGGTCATCAGATATAGAATATGGCCAAGGTTTTTAAAAGGGATTAGTGATTTTAGGTGTTCTGATTTTTGAGAGTCCATCTTGCACCTTCAGAAGTTCAGGTCCATTAACAGGAACTAAAATTGGAAACGACAAAACTGAAATACCCAAAATCACTCGTTACTTTTAAAACCCTTGGTCTATATAAATATTAGAGCTGATTGACATATTCTGAATTTAAATTTTTTGCTGACATATTTCATTATTTATCCTCCCTTTTGTCAAAATTGCTTTGACTAAATTTTCAGACACACACACAGAGCTCTATTTTAAATGTCAATATTTTGTGACAGGAATCATGTCTTCCTCCATAAAATGTACAACCCTTGACACATTGTAAGCAAAGAATACAAAAATATTATTAGTTTATTTTAAACTTTAAACCTCCTATGAAAGTCTGAAGTTTAAGTTCACTCTTTTAGCTCATCTCATTTATATTTTGTGATTCTATAAATGGAGCATGTTTGCTTTTTCCCTCCTGACCTTCACAGAGTCATAGGATTTAAGGCCAAAAAGGACTGTATAGTCTGACATATTGTATAGGCCTTTACATTTCATGCAGTTACTCCTGTATTAAGCCCAATAACTTGTGTTTGACTAAAGCACATCTTCAGAAAGGCATCTAGCCTTAATTGAAAACATTCCAGGCCATTCTCTCTCCTTTGTACACATCAGTTTTCTCCTTTAGTGTCACAGTTAAAGAAATAACTATAATTCCAATCATACACTGACATTTTAATGTGGTTCCTGTATCAATCTGAAAGGAACTATTCCAAATGCAACATAAGATCAAAGGAGCTGAAACAAGTGCATTCTCTCTGCCATGTTTTAAGGGAAGCAGCGGTTTGGTGACATTTGATAACTTTCATTTTCTCAGCACGGGAATCTCTGGGGCACACTCTGGTGTCTCAACATGTCCGGATTTAACTGCACTCCTTACCTTTAGCTAGCTGTGTTCAGCTAACCAAGTGGTGGCAGAGATAGTCAGTCTTAAATCATTCTGATTTTCCCAAGCCTCTCTGTAGTTTCTTTTGACGGAACATATGGCAATGTTATGTCTCTTTGAAAAAGACTTTGCATCATATGTTTATACAACTGCTCACTATCCCAAGACAAAAATTCTTTCCCAGTTATTGCCCATTTGCTGACTAAAGAAATTATCCTCTTTATGTATTCTGGTACTTTACCTTGATACCTTACATGTTTAATTACCTATCCCTTAGTCAATAATCCATATGATTCACACACTATGTATATACCTCACATTATTTTTATTTAACTCTTGTCCTTCCTTTCCCTACTGCCTTTCTTTGTCCATGTTCATGTGCTTTATTTGTTTCATGTGGGAAGCCCAAACCTAGAGCTTTGAAGTCTCCCATTTCTATTGACAAACTCCTATTGACTTCAATGGTGCATGACTTGACCTACTGAACAGAAGATCTTCAGGGTAGGGATCAGTGTTCCCTCTAAGGTGGGTGCTTGGGCAGCCATCTAGGAGAGATTCAAATACTGCCCAGCAGATTAGCAGAGCACCCACTGATGGCGGCAGCCAGCAGCATGTGTGTTGTGCTGGTGTTGCACATCCACGTGCCTCAATGTACATAAGAACATTTATTCTGCACATAGATGGAAAAAATTAGAGGGTATATTCGTAGGGATTATACTTTTCAGGAGCGTTTCAAATGCACTATACCAAATAAGAGCTCTACATAAGAAAAAGGAAGATGGTGCTTTGATAAAGGCAGTAGACTGGCAAAAAAGCTCTGGGCTCTCTTCCTGGCTCTGCTTTAGGCTTCTTGAGTGATATCATGGAACTTAGAACTGGATCCAACCCCCACTGAAGTCAGTGGGCAGCTATTGGTCTAATGGGAGGTGAATTGCATCTCTGATCTTTCTGTTTCTCAGTTTCACCATGTGTAAAAATCCTTTAAAGGTGGTTACTAATTCTTCACTGTCTCAGGAATGGAGGTGGATGGTAGCTGTGAGTATATATTTATTAATATTTGTGATCCTTTTAGAATGTATAGTCATACGGGCTATGGACTATCTTAAAGAAAATGTTTATAGAACACTGCTATCATCATGGCTTGCAATTCATGAAGCAAAATGGCCATGGATGGTAAGATTATGGATTTTATAAAGTCACACTCCTCTACCTGTATAGCACCTTCCATCCGAGGGCATGTCTAAACTACATCCCTCTTTCAAAAGAGGGATATAGTTCAGACATAGCCCCATAGCGTGTAACTTTACAATATTTTCTGAGTAAGGGGCAAGCTCATAGTTGTGTCATCCCAGAGGAAGCCTAGAGAATGAATATTGATTTAGTGTGAGAATTCTTCCCCTCCTTCTCTTTTCTCTGGTGGGAAGTAAGTTACCTTCTGTGGTGGGGAAGTAGATTACTTCTGTCCTTCCATGGAGCAGTTTGTTCACCTCTGTGTGTCCAGCCAGCTACTCCATACTCCTCTCCTAGGCTATGTCTAGGCTAGATTCCTCTTTCAAAAGAGGCATGTAAATTAGGCAAATCAAAAGTGCAAATGAAGCGCAGACTTAAATATCCCACGCTTCATTTGCATATTCGCACTTTTTTGAAAAAGGGTTTTTTGAACGGGAAAGTGCAGTCTAGGTGGGGTTCTTTAAAAAAAAAACTTTTTTGAAAGAAACTGTATTCATTTTTTTAGAAGTACGGGCGCTTTCAAAAAAGAGGTTTTTTTTTCGAAACAACCATGTCTAGAACCGCATCTGGATTGCGCTTTTGCTTTCAAAAAACCCTTTTTCGAAAAAGTACTCTGATGCAAATATGCAAATGAAGTGTGGGATATTGAAATCCGTGCTTAATTTGCACTTTCGACATGCCTAATTTACATTCCTCTTTCAAAAGAGGAAAATAGTTTAGGCATGCTGCTATTCTGCCCTTCCTACTTCCTCATCAAAGGAAGGAAGTATCAGGCAGTGTGGATGAGCCAAATGTCGAAAAAGCCTCTTTCGAAAAAAGGAGAAAAAGATATGCACATTGCGGTTTGCAATTTCCGTATCTTTTTCTGGAAGAACTGTGTAGTCTAGACATAGCCTCAATGGGGATTGGGACCCACCAGGGCTCATGTAGCAATTTTTATTGTCAGACTGGGTCATGGTGCAATGAAGTTTGAGAACTGCTGATCTAAACCATAGTGATTAACTAACTGTGCAGAGGAAGCATTCTCCTACCACAGAAATGCAGCTACACGATCAGGCCTAAACATGAAAGTGAAAAAGCATGCAAAGTCCATTAGAAACTCTGGGGGAGGAGAATTTTTAAAGTGTAAATATAATTTAGCCAGACTGGACTCCAGCAAGGTCAAAAGAGCCAATATTCCTACTCCGGAGAAAGAAAATACCATGGGGATTTAAAAGACAAATGATATGCTAATCTTGCAAGCTACCCTGCATGGATGGACACTTTTACCCATGCTGAGCTCAGTCACCATTGGGCATGCTAGTGGAGCCCGTGAAATACCATTTGGATACACAAAATGCATGATGGATCAGAATTCTAATGCAAGTTATTTTTCCCTGTTGACACACAGTGTTTTACTCTTCTGAATATTGGAGCTGTAACATTACGCTGCACCTCCTAATTGACTTTATGGTTTCTTTCTGGAAAAAGTGACTTGCAAGGGCTTTTTTTCCCTTCTACTGAATTATTTACAGGTGGAAAATATTTTTTTTCCTGCTGGAGCCTACCCAACAGGCACTAGATTTTATGTAGACTAAGTAAAGTAGGATCCAAAAGCCTTCTGGTAATTTCCTGGAACCCAGACTGTTCATGCTTATGACTAGCCAATAAAATTCAATCACACACGACCTACCGTGCAAGCATAGTTGTCGCTGATACGACTGCCTGTATGTTGTAGAAATCAGCTGATGGGGAATCTTCATGATGAATGAAGTTACTGCACTTGTAAATTGTTTTTGATCATATGGATTTATAGTCTAGTAATTAAAACATAGGTAGGAAAAAGCTAGGTAGACAGTGACCTCAGCTGTCTTTTCTGGAAGAGCTCGTTCTGAAAAATATAGGCAAAGCAGGCAGAAAATAAGATGGGACAATAAGCAACTCTGCCATCTGACCGTGACTCTGCAACCTAACTTTTAAACGGGCTAACACTTGTGTACTGGTCTTGGACTGGAAGGAGGTCCAGCTGCCTCACTTCGTGGTCTAATGAGCAGTTACAAAGTCTTTAGAGCCCTGCCACAGTCTAAGTAAGAGCTCTGGCCAATAGCCCAGCTAAATAGTATTCCTATGGTCCAAGCCTTAGCTCAGGGCAAGGCTATTAAAGGTCCAGGGTCTCAGGCCTATGTACTGGCTGAGCCATAGTTCACAGGCCCAGCCCTGCAGTTCAAATGGTTCAGGGCTCAACCCTGGCTGCAGGCTGAATAAACAGTTTATGAGGGCCATGCCCTTGGCCAGGGTGGGCAACAGCAAGCAGTTCAAAAACTTAAAGGCTACGTCTACACTGGACCCCTTTTCCGGAAAAGGGACGCAGATGAGACAAGTCGGAATTGCA
>CM057846.1:69917339-69928501 GCA_030068395.1 Apalone spinifera
TGTTCCGTTTTAAGCTTTTCCGGAAAATCATGCCTGTGTAGACGTAGCCTCTGACTTTCCAGGCTCATACAGGAAGCCTGTTTTTGAAGTAGAATTTAAATTTTCTGCTCCTCAGTCCTGTACCTTAACATGAAGATTAAGGACCAGGTCCTGCCTCATGGGACGTACTGCACATCCTCAATTTAGGGAAGCAATCAGCCCTCTGCTGGGACCTCACTCAAATTGGGGCATAGAGAGAGCTTTTCATTTGATTTTTATTTTATTTTGATTATTGAGAGAGAGAGAAATAGTGACAGAAAGAATAATGCTTAGGGTCAAAAGTGTCCAAACTATTTGTAAGGGAAATACTGCTGCAGAAATACAAATTGGTGTAAGTTGCATCATTTAGAGAAAGTTGCCCATCATTAAGCACTGAGTAGTACACACTGCATGTACGAGAAAAGTCTCTAGAGAACACTAAGCAATACCTTCCATGCAAGTAAAAAAGACTTAGGGTGAGCCACTGCACAGGCTAGGAGTCCACCTTCCATTTATTAACATCATTAGATGCATGGCAGGGTACATTTTTAGCATGCTGAGTGGGAATTTAACCATGCCATTCTTTTTTAACATCTGGGTAATTTACCCCATGAGTTTTACAAAAAGGGAGTTAGATATGAGGACGTACACAGTATCATTATTCAAATTATGCTGTGTGAGATGATATATACAATACATAAAGTGGATTCTGTCTGTACCCTTGACAGTACTTCTCTGGGTGGTCCTGCCTGAAAAATGACACCTAGGCATCTCTTGAAAGCTTCTTCCTAAGTCCCAAATGGTGATCCTCCCTAATCAACATCAGCTAGGGCAGTTCTTGCTAGGCAAGAACAGTATTATAGTACACCCAGTCAGCATCCATCACAACAGAGAAAAAATCTGTGGGAACTGCAGATCATTTATATCAAAATTAATGAGGTTTTCCCTCTCTTGAACAAGATGACTGAATTCTATGCTGACTACAGGGGGAAAAAACTATCCATGGATATCAAGCTTTGCCTTTTTTTAGAGTTTTGTATAATTGATGATTTTGCCTGTTTAGATATATATTTTTAGCACAAAATTTATTTTATTAGTAATTTTCACTTATTAAACAAATTATTGGTTCCTCCCATCAAAGCCAGAATCACAGGCTCACAAAACAAATCAGCCTAATTTCACTGTGAACTTCTCTTTTGACATCCTTCTGTTTTTCAAAGAGAATAAATGTGTTGTTACATGACTGCTCTTTTCTAGACAGAAGAAGCAGAGAGCTATTTTTGAAGCTCCTTAAATCAGAAGTTCTGGTTCTTTACAAAAGCATCCCCACAGGATATCAGGACTGTGTTTGGAAACACATGTGATAAAAAAGAATCAAACCATAAAAATGAACTGAGATCACCTTGTAATTGGACAGAGATGACTTCCTGCTGTTGCCTGTATTTTTGTTAAAAGCCAGTGCTTCTGCATTTCTCACCTTTTGCTGTGAGAGATTGTACACAAAATCTCCAATTGCCAAGTAAATCACAGCCAAGAGGCAGACCCCCTGTTTGGAAGAGACTTTCTCTCATCCCATATTCTCTTTTACTGATATTTGGGGGAGGGGAGAGAAATTCGATGCACAAAATGAATCAACAGTAGTTGTAAAAATAAATTAATAGAAAATACAACTATTGGAACAGAACTATAAGGAGGACTTGGATAAAATCTTACAATGCATCAGCTTCTTTACGGAGAAAGATGGTGACAGCAGTTCAGTGAAGCTCACATATAACACTGAAACATAAAATTACAGAGAAAATGACTGAATACATAATTTTCATAAAAACAGATTAAGACTCAGATGGGAAGGGCCACCTCAACACTTGATGAACTAAAGTTACAGGAAGTGCAGTTTACTATTTGAATGAATACCAGAGCTGGTAAAAAAAAACAGTAAAAATGGGGGAAATGTATTGTTTTCGTTGGTTTTATTTTATGTCAAAATTTGAATTTCTCATCACAAATTGATTTGTAAACTCAAATTGAGAAAAATGTTGCCTTGCTCTATGTGATAAAGATAGGACAGTCACAATCCTGGCCTGTTGTCTTCTGTTTCATTTCTACACTATATATTATGGAGAGATGCTAGTCTCTACCACATTTAAGACAGAAATGCATATTCCAATATATGCCAGATTATGACTGTCCAGACTGAATTATTAACTACATCAAAACTAAGCCAGGCCTGAAATTTCAGACGTTATCTTGTGCTATAGCAGACTTTGACTGGAAAACTTGAGGCAAATCAGAGAAGGCGTTTAGGAGAGGTTAAAAAAGAGGTATTCTTCACATCTTGGGCATTTTCTTCATTTTTTCCTGCTTGACTTATTCAAGATCAAAGAAAATCCTATTTTACACAAGTATTATTTGTTTATCCTAGGTCTGCCTATGTTCTGAGATGGAGGTGTAATTCCCATCTTGAGCAGACATGCCCTCACTCGTTCTGATCAAACTAGCATGCTAAAAATAGAGTGTCACTGTGGTAGCACCATGAGTAGCAGGATAGGCTACCTCCTCTGAGTATATGCCTAGAGTCCTTTGGCTTAGAAATTACACCTCCAGTACAAAGTGTAGGCATACTCTTAGGCTTTGTCTACACTGCAGGGTTTTTGCACAAGAAGCTTTTGACGGAAGAGATCTTCCGCAAAAATGTCTTACACAAAAGCGCGTCCACACCTCAAAAGCACATCGCAAAAGCCATGTGCTTTTGCATCAGAGAGCATCCACACTGCATGGACACGGTTTCACAAGAAAGTTCTGATTGCCAATCACAGAATGGCCATCAGAGCACCTTTGCTTTTTGTGATAGGCTCTTTTTGCGCAAGAAACCCCCGTTGAGCGTCCCCACACACCTTTTTGCGCAAGAGCTGTAGTGAAAAAAGGAGTTATGCCTTGTAGAAGGAGATTTACCTACACCACAAAAAGCCCTCTGTTCTGTTGATTGATTGTAGATTTTCTTGCGCAAAAACATACTTGAGGTGTGGACGCTCCACGGGTTTTAGCGCAAAACCAGCATTTTTTGCACAAAAACCCTGTAGTGTAGACACAGCCTTAGTCTGTGGACTGATGCCTTTGACTAATTTGATTGCAAGCTCTTTGGGCAGGTACCATCTTTTTGTTCTCTGTATAATACCCAGCACAATAAAATCCTGGTGAATGATGGGGCACCAATGTGCTAGTGTAGTAAAAAATGTAGTAGTAGTAGTGGTAGTAGTCATTTACGTTGTGTTATAAGACCAAGAGAGTGCATGCTAGCTTTTATGGAGCAGATGGCATGTATACCAAATGGAAAGGAATGGTCTGTGGCAGTCCCATCGCAGTCCTTGATCCTCTTCTTCAATACACATGTGCTGGGTGCTAGAGCCAGAGGGCTACTCAATGAAGCAATTATACTGGTTTCTGAGGGCTGGTCAGGAGGATTCCTTTCTTGCCACCCCTCAGACTTCCCCATTGATCTGTACAATTGCTTGTGATGGACAACTGAAGAGAAAATTTGGCCCAAATGTCCAATGCACACTAAGAAGTTACATTTAACTTAAGAAAGGATACACCATTCTCTTAGTGGAAATTGTCTTGGAAGGGTTTTAAAGAGCACTACAGTTTCATTGTCAAGTTCCTTTCTGTCCAGCCAGGGCCTCAGTAAACTCTAGGTACACATTTCTTTTTAAAAAAGTAGATAGCATTGGGCCAAATTTCAAAACATGAATTAGGTCATAACATTTGCTCTCGGGGGAAATCCACCCACCTGCAGAGGACCAGTAAAAGCAGGATTTAGTCATGCACAGACCTTGTATCTGCCCTCTTGACCAGGCTTAACTTCACCATTAATCAATTAACTAATTATATTTTAGTCCTTAGTTCAATTAATTGTTGTATTTTGGAAAATAAAATGAAAATGCACATGCTTCATTTAAATCATTGCTCTCGGGAGGGGCTAGGGATGAGGAGTTCAGCATGCAGGCTGCCCTGGAGAGAGAGGACAACCCCAGCCCTCACTCACTGCAGCAGCTTGGGGCCAGGTGAGAAGCACCTCTCCATATGCAGCTCCAGTGGGTACAACTGGGGGAGGGGTGCATGTCCCCTGTCTGGGTCAGGGCCAGGTTCATTTGCCCTCTGCACTCCCCAGCTAGAGTGAGGACTATAGTAATCTGTGCACTTTCCATTCTTAAATGGTACTTGGGGGTAGGAAGCTCAGGGCAGGGGCAGTCCCAGATGGGGGTGGGAGTGGAAATGCTCAACACCAGCCCCTGTCACCTGCCTGGTGATTCTGTCTCTTTCTGTATGGTTTTATGAGAAGCAATCCCATTCCAGACACATCCCATTGTCCTGGCACATCCACACCCTTACCTTACTTTTATGTTATGATAAGAGGAAGTTGCACATCAAATTTGGTGGTCTTACCATTTAGGAGGAGTTTTTGAATAGACAGACAAACTCTCAAGTATAGTGTAGATGATGTCTGCTACTCTTCAACGGAAGAGTGCCATTCCCAGGCTCTCTGTGCCCATGCCAATCTTTTCAAATACATTTATTAAAATAAACAGATTCCTCCCACCTTGCAACACCTCATTATTATGTCACAAAAATGTGATTGCTACCAGTATAAGTATCCCCGCCTCCTAGCAAATCATCCCCTCCCATATCCTTGCAGGCCAGGGGCAAAGATGAGCCTTGCAGAATGCCATAATTGTTAATACATGAATACGGGATACTGTTTCCTTTGTTGTAACATAGAGTTCCAATATGTTGTAAAGTGAAAGGTTGAGGACCCTCAGCTTGTATTCTTAGGTTCCTTCTCAATTGTCCTTATTTTAAGCAATCTTATATATGTAATTCTTAGCAGTTTTTGAGATGCAGCTGGCACTCAGCCCTATCTTTATGAGATGTAAACTTCTCTAAATGGATGAACATAAGCTTTAAAGAATCATTTTTCTTAGAGTTTGTTGACAACTTGGGAACAATTTTTCACTTGATCAAAGTTCAGGGAATCCTACCACAGGCATAAATTCAACTTTAATTCAACTTTAGTTTGTGAAACTTTTTTTAAACCTAGAGAATGGTTTAATTATCAGAGAATCCTAGCAGTGATTTGCAATACCAAATAAGATTTCAATGTATTCTAATATCAGTATTGATGGGGCTTTATGTTGTTCTGACAATCACACACATACAAAATCTAAAGTTTCAGCCAGAAATACACTTTAAGTAATCCAGATGTCTCTTATGAGAGAATTCAGTGAAATACTTGGAAAAGTACTTTCACATCCAAACAACTGTATTCATATTATTCCAGCTGAACCACTGATGAGAAAAATAGTTAAGGTAGCATAAGTGTTCCTATTCTAAACCCCTGTTTTCAATTATTTATAAATGTCCTACATTTTCACCTTCTGTGCTGCAATTTTCCAAGTTTAGTATGAGCTTGAAATGAATATTTGTGGATAGATTAATAAAATAGTATGTTCAGTTATGACTCAGCATATGAAAAGTAGTAAAATTATCAATGTTAATTATTAATTGTATTATGGTAGTACCAAGAAGCCACAATCAGGATCAGGACCATATTGTACTAGGTGCTGTACAAATGCACACAAAAAAGAGCCCAAGATACAGTCAGAGTTTATATCATAAAGCATTTTAAATCCAACAGTGATTCTTTATAGTTCAGTCTATATATTACAAATAGCTTATTTAAAGGCTGATAAAAGCCAGGTTGAGCTTTCTTTGAAAGTCAGGGGGTGCATATTTTAAATACTTGAAGTTATTTTGAGAAAAAGAGTGATTATTCTGGCAATGCTGCAAGTTGAAATGCAACTCAAACCAAAGGACAAATAAAAATACTATCTATGTCACTTGCCTTAAAGTTATTCTGTGTTTCTCTCTCTCTTTCTCCTTTCTAGGTCTCTTTTTCTTTCTCTCCTCTTTCATTTTCTGTCCTTAAACAAGGCTAGGAGACTAGAGAATAGAGTTCTCACCATCCAAACTAAAAGCTCACATGAATACATATAAAAAAGATTCAGTAAATGGTATCCAAAAATGTTAGTATGATGTTTTTTCGCCACATTATTTTAATAGTCTTGCCAATCAGATTTGGCGGGGGTATTTTTCTCCAGGGAAACAGAAAACAAGGTGCAAATATTAAGAAAACCTGAAAATGATGGCTTTAAGGATCTAATCTTTCCTGATAATTAAGACCATTCATATTTCTGTGTTGTCTCAAGGGAAGGAAAAGGCCATTGGGGAGGGAGACTAAATATCTGGTATTTCTAGAAGCTCTATCTAGAAGGTTAGCTCCTTCTATTCATAGAGCAGGCAGATTTCCATGTGATTGGGAAGAGTAAGGATATATTGATGAACACTCCTTTGTGCAGATCTGTTTCCACAGGCAGCAATTTATTTGCTATTGGTACTTGGAACTTTGGAGACATTTGTGAGTGGAAATGATCAGAATCAGACACTGCACAAACCAGAGTGATGTGCTTCCATCACTATGGCACCATTCCTGACACAACCCACTCCGAGGCTAAATGTGAGAACCAAATTTACAGCAAAGCAAACCTGCAAATGCCCATGTTGTTTACAACTTGCCTCTATGGCATGTTGCCACCTACCCCCATCACATTCACACAGCAGCATGTGCAATGTTTTTCTGCTGAGAACTGAAGGCTGCTCCAGGAAGGTGAGCAAGGACGCTGAGTGAGAGCCCAGATCAGTAGGTTGTATTTTGGTGAACTTAATGAATAGTTCCGAGGCAATGACTTGAAGGCCAAAGTCTGACAAGCTGTCAGGCGCTGATTGCCATTTTCGTGAAGGGCGCTATGTAAGTGTAAGTGATTGATAGACTGATTGATTTGTTTTGCTGAGGCTCCTTTGTGGTCTCCTGGGTGAGTTTCTGGCCACACCTCCCAACCTCAAAGCACTTGGTCTGCCTGCTGTTGCTTTTTTTATTTTTTTTTTTTATTTGCGGGTAATGAAAATTTGTTATAAGCCTTCCCTTTCATCTGTACATGGCAGGCTGTCACACAGAAACAAGCCATTCCAGAGCCTTGCTTCCTTCCAAATTGCTAAATATTTTCCTTCAAATTGCTTCCCTAATGGGCTAGTATAATAGGAGCGGCATGCTTTCTGCCCACGCTGAAGATGCCAGAGCATTTGTCCAGTGCACATGTGTGTTGGGCACAATACACTCATTGCCTGGTCTGGAGATGCGGCAGCACTGCTGCGGAGCTAATCTGAATGCACATTCTGCATGCCCAACATGTACGCTCTTTTTAAAAATTATTGTTCCCCCTATGAAAATGCACCTTCAAGAGAAGAACCGGGCAATAAAAGCCACTTTAGGAAAGAGCAGTGTTTCCATTTCATAAGGTGAGAGATGGCAGTCGGACAAGGCTACACTGATCCAAAGTAATCCATGCGAGGAGTGACAGAGCTGGGCTTGCTAATGGCCTGGCCTGGCCAGTTTTTTATTGACTCCAGTTGCTGTTTTTCGGAGGGGCAGGCACCAGTGCTCCCTATGGTCAGCAGTTCCATGTGCTATCCACTAAACTGTTCCTGACCCACTGCTTTATGAGCCTAAGTGCTTATCCAGGAACAGAAGTGAATAGGTTGTGTGTGATAAGAAAATAATTTGCCAAAACTGCAACAATAAAGAAGGCCTGATGGGATCTCTTATAGTATGAATAGCCTGGAGCAGCTGCAGAATTCTCTCTGCTTTCACAATTATTTTCATTTTTATAACAACTAAAAATGGAACAGTGTCCACAGGCTTTCGCAGATCTTATTTTCAGTTCTAAATCCAACATTTCCATAGACATTTATTTTTTCTTTTTGTGGAGCTTAAAAAGCAGCCCTTCTTGGATAAAAAAGGCCCCTTGGCATATGAGCCTAACCCATGCTTCTTTTTGTCTCTCTCACAGCCTTCATGCTGGATTTCTTCAATGTCAAGTTCACAGCAGCCAGTCCCCAAGACTCCTATAGCATTAAGCAATATTTCTAGGCTGCCCAGGACAGGTGCCCAATATAGCTGTACTCCAGAGGCCTTTCAAATCCTCCATAGAGTCCGGTGTTCAGCTGTGGTACATAGTGCCTCTTTAAACTACAACCATCACATTAGGGATTGGGAGGGTAACTGATACTTTCATAACCCACATTATTTCTACATCTGATCAAAACTCAGCGCAGCTCTGTTTTTTTACCCTCTCTTTTTCCCCCACACACTCTCACTGTTATTGTTTGATTATAACTTTCCTCTGGCAGAAACAGGATCAGAAGAGCCCCGCCATTCCTGAAATGTACCCCTAATGCTAAGGCACCCCTTCTACCTCAATAGCACCACTCCTTCCTCACCTCCCACCCCACACACAGCCCAACTCTCCTTAGTAGCAGTAAGCACAGGAAAGCCCCAGTTTTATGAATGTCTCTAGGAACTCCTGAAACCTGCAGAAAATTGGGGAGTCATAAAAAACAAATTCCGGTTTCTGTGAAAATTTCAGGCACAGGACCAGACACAGTTCCACTTTTGGATAGCATGGCAGTTCAGCTATACATGGTTCAAGAAGGCAACCTTTTAAAGAAAGAGATTAAGCAATGGCTCCGATTATAGCCCCCTGACTTTTGGACACCACAGTGAAAAAGACTGAAAGATGCTTTTCTCACCTCTTTGCTCTCCTGTTTACAGGAGTAACTAGAGTCAGAGAGAATTCTCCTTTCTTAATGCTGACAGCTACAGTATGTCAGGGCTGAGGTGTTTCGGCACATAATGATCGAGCTCATTTCAGTTCATTTTGCTAGAATTTAATTTTCACATGGCCCACTGTGACCACATCCCACTAATTTCCCTCTTGGCTAGGTTCTAAAACATAGAGACCAATGAAGATGCCACAACTCCTGTTGGTAAAATAATAATAATTTACATTTATTAAGTGCTGTCCATCCCAGAGGACCTCAGAATGCTTTCCAAACTTTGTATATGCAGGAATCATTTCACCCAGGAAAGCAAATGCAGCCATTTCAACTTTTCAGCTTTCAGCAACACTACACAACATTTTAGGGAAGGAAATGAAAAAGAACATTATTATTATTATTATTATTATTATTTTATTATTTATTTGTATTACAGTAGAGCCAGAGGTGCTAAGTGGGATCTGGGACCCATTGTGCTGCATGCGGTTCAAGCATACAATAAAAGACAACTCTTTTCCTCATGGAGCTTGCAATCTAAATAGGGAGACACGGGCATAGCAGATATGTTTAAAAGACAATATAGGGAAGGGAGGAAGAGGAGGACAAAGATGGTTGTTATAGGCATGCCACTCGCATCTATACTGGAGGTTGCATAGTTTGTCTGATTTTTAACAGGAGATATGAATGAATCACTAACAAGTCACCTGGCTAGCTACCACCATTCGGAAGCTTTCTATGGGTATCAATATAGAAATGGATCTGAAGAAGAGATTTGAAGGAGGACAGAGTAGTGGCTATCTAAATCAATTCGGGGCAGTGCTAAATCTAAATCAGTTTGCAGCAGTGCTAAATCTAAATCAATTTTGGGCAGCGTGACACTGAAGTGTCTGTGAGAGAAGTGGGCAAACAGACAATGGAGGCTGCCACTGTTGACAGAGAAATGTGTGTGAATAATGATGAGGTGAGGCAGGAGATTATATAAGGAAGGAGGAACTAAATTGTGAAGGGCCTGGACCATCCAGAAAATGTGTGTTTGGTGCAGTGGAGAGTTCAAAGCTCAAAGGATGGACTAAGTAAGTACGTGAAATGACTGAAGTGATAACGATTTTGGCAGCATTCTGAATGGATATGAAGGAGGCAAGGCTGCAGTAGTCAAGAAGGAAGTTGCAACTATCAAGATGCAAAAAGTCTCAGAGGGGTAGCCATGTTAGTTGGGAACTTTAAAAACAATGAGTAGTCCTTTGGCACCATGAGCTTTCGTGAGCAAAACCCACTTCTTTAGATGAGATGATCTTGAGGGAATTTCAAGATTATCTTATCTGAAGAAGTGGGTTTTGTCCACAAAAGTTCATGATACTATATATACATATATTTGTTAGTCTCAAAGGTGCCTCGGGACTACTTATTGCTTATCAAAATGCCTAGGTGAGAGTTTTGTATGTTTAGGTAGAGCGAAAGATAAATCTTTGAGATGCTACAAAGGAACAAGCAGCATGATTAGGATATAGTCTAAATGGACAGCCTAGAGAAAGCGTAAAAATGACACCCACACTATGAGCCAGAGTGACTGAGAGGATGGTGATGTCTTGACAGAGAAGGGAAGAATAGGAAAGGGGTAGGGAGGGATAATTAAAACCTCAGTTTTAGCCATGCTAATTTAAGATGCCAGCAGGACTTCCTTTAAGAGATTTCATAGACACATAGTGATAAACAGTGATAAAAATGTAGCCATGTTAGTCTGCTGTAGCTGAAACAAAATACAGGACTATGTAGCACTTTAAAGACTAACAAGATGGTTTATTAGGTGATGAGCTTTCGTGGGCCAGACCCACTTCCTCAGATCAAGTAGTAGAAGAAAATTGTCACAACCATATATACCAAAGGATACAATTAAAAAAAACAGTATTGGAGAGAGAAGAGTATACAGCAGCTACTACTTGTAATTTAGGAGCATATTAATTTTAGGCTCCAAATCATGAACTGGACTAGTTGTAGCCAAAAAAGCATTTCTAGAATGATATAAATGCTTTTCTTCTGGTTCCTCCACCAAGAAAAGCTATTGTAGGTGTTACTATATCTTCTGCTCAATATCTTCATCAATGATTTAGATATTGGCATAGAAAGTACGCTTATTAAGTTTGCAGATGATACCAAGCCGGGAGGGGTTACAACTAATCTGGAGGATAGGGTCATAATTCAAAATGACCTGGACAAATTGGAGAAATGGTGTGAGGTAAATAGGATGAAGTTTAATAAAGACAAATGCAAAGTGCTCCACTTAGGAAGGAACAATCAGTTTCACACATACAGAATGGGAAGCGACTGTCTAGAAAAGAGTACGGCAGAAAGAGATCTAGGGGTTGTTACAGTGGACCACAAGTTGAATATGAGTCAGTAGTGTGATGCTGTTGCAAAGA
>CM057846.1:69928601-69948362 GCA_030068395.1 Apalone spinifera
TGGTCTAGACAGTATTTGGTCCTGCCATGAGGGCAGGGGCCTGGACTCGATGACTTCTTGAGGTCCCTTCCAGTCCTAATATTCTATGATTCTATGATTCCATACTTTCTACCTTGGTGTCCCTTTTCTTTGATGATCTTCGCTGGGATAGGATTTTTAGGTGGTGCTTGTTGTCTAAGTCAGTAGAACACTTCTTGTTCTTTACCCTTGCATCACAATCATCTAGATCCTCACAGCACATGACTACTAAGGAATGCTAGATTAGAGAGACTGTCATAGGACAAATGTGTTATTTAGGAATCCTGAATCCTGATTCTAGCTGTGTAAAGATAATTGGAAAGTTTCAAAAGAATTGAAATCTCATTGAAAACAGAGAAATATAGTGGACATTTTCTTATTTTTTCCTGCCAGTCTCTTATGATCTCTATTCTTAGACCCTTCCCTTCCATTGATCACGGTGAAAGTTGAAGGAATGTTTAATGCCTTCCACGCTATGCTCAAGTGTAGCTCCATATGCTTTATCAGACTGGATAGCTGGTTTAAGGCCACAGTGAATCCTAATGTCTCTTAAATTAAAGTACTCTAACAAGTCCTTTTGAAACAGGAATGAAATGGGTACATGTAAAAAAACCTTGAGTTTTGAACTGACTCATATTTCTTCAATGTCTTTTTATTTTGCTTAATAACAAAATATAGCAAGGCAGACTTGAGCTTCACCTCTGCAGACCCAGATTCACTTGTTTAAGTGGAATATTTTTTGTTTATGCTGCAGGCTAAACAACTAGGTTTACCTAGGGTCTCTTGTTAAAATGAGCCATCTGTGGCAGCTGTGGTAATTATACCCATCCTACTGTACCTATCATGCAGCGCTCTTAGGTCTGTGTTGAGGCTTTGAAAACAAGAGGAACAATTGCACAAGAGGAAAAGAACTATCTCCTTAGTGCAAAAGCTATCATGAGGTCCTGTCTTTATCTTTAATATCCTGTCTTTCCTTGGCTCCAGCACCAACCATCCAGTTATCTTAGTCATTGTTCTATACGACAAAGGACTACTAGTTTGTCTGAAGACAAAGATCAGATGCAGTTTCTAAGGCAAGTTTTAAAACTATTCCTCTTTATTAAACATTTGCACATATTTTTATGTATAAATCATCCCACATTATCATTGTTTATTATTACAGGTTGAACCTCTCTAGTCTGGCACTCTGTGGTCTGGCACCACTCATTGTCCGGCATGATTTTAGTTAGCTGGGTTTCCACTTACGATGGGTGTGGTGGCCAAGTTTCTCGTGGTGCCAGAAAGTTTGTATACAACCACTAGTTTTGCCTCTCTGGGTTCTGTGCTGTTATTTAGCTCTAATTTACCCTTCAATGTCTTCTTAGAGACCAGCAAGCGGTGGAAATGTTGATAATGCTGCTAGACAATATTGACCTCCTGTGAATTGGAAAATTCTCTGGTTCACCAGTCAGGTCCCAAAGGTGCTGGACTAAAGAGGTTCAACCTATATTTGTATTACAGTGCTATGAGACTTTTGTATTTTTGTATCTGGTTTTAAAAACATTTAGTTTCTAAGTGAGATGAAACTTGAGGGTATGCAGGACAAATCAGACTCCTTAAAGGGGTTCAGCAATCTACAAAGGTTGAGAGCCAGTGGTATAGAATGTTTGAACCACCTGGCTGATCCGGTGGGAACATCCATTCAAGAGAATAAGTCACGCAAACAGACTCAGGAAAGAACAAATGATTTGAGTCAACTCTAGTACATATGAAACTACAGTGGAAGAAAGTCTGCCAGTGCAGAGGAGAGGTCTGTGCAATACAAAGAGTTCACAATCCCTGGTAGATCATGAGTTCCCAGACAGACCCCTGAGTGGGGCTGATCTTAGAGGTGTGTAGCCCTAGACACTTGCTGAGTGCATTGATTCTACCCAATCATGAAGCAGTCTCCATTGGTAGGACACTTGTAATATCCCAGGTACCATTTAAAGCTGCCCTTTAAACAGCACCAAGTCCCCTGGCAAGCAGCTGCCCCTGTTGGTGCAAGTGCGAATCAAGGCCATAGTATGCAATGTCTGAAAAGCCATATAATTCTGTAAAGCACAAATAAAACATGATATAGTACCAAATTTCCCACTGAAAAGATCTCAGGATTCTATTAGACCTTTAACTAATGGACAGCTGTCAATCAGCTCAGCGCTTTCTAGAGCTCTCTAGAGAGTTAAAAGCAGATGTTTAGTTTCCTCCTGGGCCATGGGTTGACAGAGGGCTGCTTAAAGCAATAATGAGGTAATAGGAGTTTCCAAATGTTTCCCAAGAATAGATGATATCCACACTAATATCATTTAACAAAAGAATTAACTTTTTAGCAGTGGAGTTAATCTTAAACCCTGATTATTGGATATGAACAAACTGCACTAAATGCAGAACATGAATCAAGGAACAAAGGTGATCTTTGTAGCTCCCTAATTGTGGTCAGTTTGGCTCCTGGTATAATACCAAGCAGCCCTATGGCCTTGGGACATCACAGCTTATAGCCTAAAAAGGTCACTATGGCAGTGAGGCATAGCTGGAACACAAAGGGGCTCTGGCCCACTGCCTTTTCCCAAGACACAGTCTATGGCTAGGTATACACTAAAGGGGAAGGTCAAACAAAGATATACAACTCCAGCCACGTTAATTACATAGCTGGAGTTGACGTACCTTGAATCAAGTTTCCTGACTCTCCTCACAATGGGAGGCCAATGGGAGCAAACACTCCCATCGGCTTTCCTTACTCCTTGCAGGAGCAGAAGTACTGGCTGAGTTCAGTTAAGCGTGTCTTAACTAGACCCTCTAAATCGAACTCTGGAAGATCGATTGAGGCAGTGCCAATCTTCTGCTGAGTGAAGACATGGCCTATACCTTCAAGGGGGCTGACATAGATCCACAATGCTGGTGTCATGGTGTTTGGGCCCCATCCACTCTGATTGCTGAGTTGCAGCAGCTTAAGAACCCGTACCACTTACTGACAACTCTCCCTTGAAACATGAAATTCTGCATTGACACATCAAAATGCAGCAAATAAGTTGAAACCGCTGCTGCTACAACCTCTCTCTACGCATGGTCTTTGTACTGATCTCACATTCAACATCACAAACTTATTAACAGTTAAGCAGATATGTGTCTCTTGTATTGGGGAGGAGCATTACCCTGTTGTTAATGGTTGTTATTTGCTACGGCTGGTCTTTGAGTCCACCTGTATTTTATATTTCTTTGAAAATGAACATTAATTAACAACAATTAAGGCCTCGAGATACCATAGTAACAAGGCCAATGAACTGTCACTAAAAATAAATAAAAACTACTCAAATTAAATATTTTAGAACATCTCAGATACCTCCAATAGGCATTTTAAAAAATAACGGGAAAAAACTGATAAATATGTTCACGGAAGTAAAACTGTTTCAATATATTGGATCATCAATGTGATCTGAACAAGGAGAGAGAAAACCTGGCTAAATCTGAAAAGATGCTTAATACATGCCTTAGTTTTTTTCTTGACCAGATTTTATGTTCCAGGCACTGTGAAGTGGGGAGGGAGAGGATCTTTCATTATTCTGAATGAGTCTATAAAGATGCATAAGCCACAGAGTGCCAGTGAGACAGAGACAGAGAGACAGACAAAATTATTTCCGTTGCTGGGTTTTGCTGTCTGGAGTAGTGCCTGCTTTATTCATAGGACTTTTTTTCCCAGACGCCCACCCAAGAACCACTCAGTTACATTTATTATTCTGTCAAATACAACGTGCAATAAAGAGCCAGTCTCCCCAATGATGGGTACCTGTATTCAGAGCTTGATGGTGGAACACATAAATCACATGGGAAGGGCAATTGCATATGTGCTTTTTGTTTCTTGCATCACCTTTTATTATCTTAGGACTGAAAAGTTAATAACCCAGTGGGTAATCATGCCATTATCAGTTTACATTGTAGTAAAGCCCATTCAAATGATGATTACATATGTTAATGAGTGTCGTTATAATGCACTACACAGTACATTACCTTCAATAAATATAATTGTTTATGCACTGTAATGAGGGGCTATAATGCCCCAAAACTAATGGCATTGACTGAATTGTGATTTATTGCTGGAAAACTTTGCCATTAAGAAAGGAAATCTTACAAACCCTTTTATGTTTACCTAACTTTTTTTCTTCTTTAAAAGCTGCCACTCATCTCCCCCTCCCTCTGTTTACAAGAAAATAGCTCCAAGATGTATCCACAGTATTCCAAGATTGTGTCTTTCTTCACCTAAAGAAGCAGGAGGTGGGTTCATTTAGAGGCTTTAATGAAGATCGTTATGTTTATCCTTTAGTACAGCTTAATGCATTATCTGGCAACAAAAATGATAACACGTCAGAACTTTGGCTGCAAATCAAACAATGGGAAATAAAAATGTTGTTTGTTAAAATACAGATTAGAGAGAGAAAATAAGGTTAGAGATGACATTTTGGCCAAGGGTCCTTGATCAGATAAAGAACAGCCAGAGAACAGTTTAGCTTGCCTTGTATTCATAAATCTCCAGCTGGGAATGAATAAAGCTGTAGGTGAAACTCCACATGATAAGTTCAGTTTCTAGGAGCTATTTTTCCAGGGAGTGAGAAGGAACCTTTATTTGTAGAGTGAATAAGAAATGACAAATAGACAGAAAATAGATAGCAGTAGTGCAACCTGTTGAAGGAATCTTATGTTGAGAAATATGGAGCATCAACACTTGTGAACTATCATGAAATTTCTTCTTACATTTCCCTCCACTTAGTTAAGTTAATGGACTGCACTGCTGTGGCTTTTTCTTTTCTGGTGAGAAATCAATGCATCAATTGTGCTTTGTACTGCAGTCACTGTTCCCATTGAAATCAGTGGCAAAATTTCCACTCACTCCAATAGCAGTACGATCTAGCGCTTTGCTTCTGCAAAGAAATTGCATGAAGCAGAAAGTTCTGATTTTTCTTTCAACAGTGTTTGTATGAAAAAGTTTCCTAAAGTCTTTAGGAATAAATAAATAAAAACTTGAGGAGATAAATAATAATAGGAATCCATCTATAGATCATTAATATGCTGTAGTTGCAGCAGCAAGGAATATGATACAGGAGTATTTAAAGGACCAGTATGAACAAGAGTAATTTTTAAAGGTATATTCCCAAGGATGTGAGGGTCTAATAATCACTTGAGAAAGTTTCCAAGGATTATAGTCATGTTCCAACTAGTTTGAAAGTCAGTAGTGCAAAAAAACTTTGACATTGAGATGCAATTTGTAGTAAGATCTAATTAATTTTTTTGCTCCTAAGAATAATTTATTATTTACACTTCTTATTATATATGTATTTTAGCTTCATTAGTCTGCAATGCTGGAAAAAATTATACCTTCAAGTCCTATTTATCAAATTAATGGTGCTATTTCATAGTGACACATTCCACATTCATTAAACCAAGTACAGTAAAAATGCATTTAAATTAGATTAGTGTGATGTAATAAAGATTCCAGTATATGGGTTATATGCTAGCTGTAAAGAAACACCCGGATCGAGTTGAAAGCAACTTTGAAATAATTTTTCAAAATTGATTTTGGCACTGGTCTAAGTGAAAGAATAAGAAATAATGATACTCTCCCATAATTCTGTCTGCATAGCCAATGTGATGCCTTAATATAATAAAAGGAAACAAATAGCATACTCATCTATAGTCATTATGGGAGGGAGCCCTAGCTTTGCTCAAAAGAAGGCAGCATTATCACTTCAGAAAGTGACCCCAATGACTGGCTTCTAAATTTATCTTTTTTTCTAGAACTGATCTTGCATAACAACAATGCAGTGTGCTACCAGCCCCTTCGAAATCTCCAAATCTCCATTCCTTTTCATTCAGCACACACATACCTGCATGCATTATATATATATGCATGCAGGGTGGTGGTGTTGACTATGCTATTTTGCATTCTGGTTTGCATCTAGCTGGCAATATGTGCATATATTGGGAACACTGTGGCTTTGGTGGATAAAAACTAGATTTTTATCTTAACCACTTGCTTGCAATATTTCTATTGACTTCACTGAGTGGATCAGGCCTTGGTGGGAGCACAAAGTAGAGATATGAGAATAGACAATAGGCCCTGTGGAACCCAAATTCATTTAATTTAAAATCCTATACCCATCTACCTTCTCTCATCAAGCACACACCCTCTCTATAGTCAGAAAACAGTTTTACCTTCATTCAGAAAACAGGTTGACTCTGTTGTTTGAAAAGCTGAAATTTTCCTGTACCTCAATAGCATGACCTTTAATATTATTTTTAGCTTACCATATCTATGTATTTTAGAAACATGCATCTGTCTGGCTGTTCACCTGTCTGTCTGTACAAGATAGCCTCCTACACGATAAGAGCAAGGACCACCAAATTTGGTATGCAGCTTCCTCTTATCCTAACTTAAAGCAAGGTCAGGGTTTGGCTGTGCCAGGAAAATGGGACTTGCCAGGAATGGGACTCCATAACATGGAAAGGGAGGGGGCACAGAGAGGAGGGGCACAATAATGAGAGTGGCCACTGGCAGCAGTGAGCACAGAGGAGGGCTATATTGCAGAGTGATGACTGGAGACAGCCACACGATTGAGAGAAGGGCCAGTGGGGGCTGCGTAATCACCATCTTGCCTGCCAGCAGAAGAAAAATGAGGTTCTGTTGTGTTTGTTTGAATATGTCATCAGAGAGCATAACAAGGTAAATGGTGCACTATACCAGTACTTTATAGATGTTCAAACTAGGGCTGGCCCGAAAAATAAGAAATCCATTTTGAACACACATTTTAAAACTTCAAATTTTTTTTACAGTCTGATGTGGAACGAAAACAAGACCTTCCAAAATATTTTGAGGAAAAATACTAACAGAAAATCCTAGTAAGAGGCTTATCCTAGAATAGCCAATAGATTGGTGATTAGGGTACTTATCTGAGATGTGGAAGACCCCAGTTCAAAGTCCTACTCTTCCTGATTCTGCATAGGGCCCTAACTACCAAGCTATAGAGCCAATCTTTCTGGATAGACCTGTTGCCATTGGTATAAATAAATAACGATTATGTAAGCTAATGCTTAGCCCGCTCACCTGGGAAGTGGGAGACCCAGGTTCAAGTTCCTAATGAACTCAGCCAAAGCAGTGATTTGAATGTGGGTCTCCTTCTTCACAACTGAGTACCCAAACCACCAGCCTATTATTTGTTCTGGAGAGTCTTTCTCACTCTGGTTTTGACCTGAAATTCCATCCTGAGAAACTCACACTTCAGTTTTGACAAAATGGCATTTTCAAACAGAAAAAAAAGTTTTGTTGAAAATCTTTCAACTGGCTCTTGCCCAACATCGCTGGGGGAGTAAATCCCTTCTGCACGGTTCAATCGTTGTAATCAACAGAGAGGTTTGGACTCATTGTACACTAATCCATGCTTCACTATCAGCAGTTAAAGCATGTGGCCTCACTGCCCTTCTTCCATTGCAGGTGCCCTTAGTTTCAGGCACCTAACCTTCGTACCCAGGCACATTTTTCAACAGCTTGCTCCCCTTCCCCAGTTGTATGGAGTTATTAAATAATTAAAACTATGTACCCCTTTTGCTTCATCTGGCCAGCAGGAAGCCAAGGAATGCTAACTCCAATCACACAGAGGCAAGAAGAGATAGCAGAGATCTGAAAATGATGGTTGAAACGAAACAAGAGTTGAAATTTGCATTTCCCCATCTGTCTCAATTGAAGTGCATTACTCCTGCTATGTACCATATGGTGCTGTTTGAGGCTGTAAATATGCTGTACTCCCATTCCTAATGGCATTTCCCATCAGTAAGCTGTGCTGCTGGCTTTCTCCTGTGCCTCTGAATTGTGGTGATTCTCGCATTGTGCCTGTTCCACAAAACTGCAATACCCTGTTTACACGTGTATTTCCCTAGGATAAGTGAGTGGACAGGATTTACTGACATTAGTTGGAGAACAGAGGAAACCATTTCTGAACTGTGCATCTGTAGCAGCTTTCTCCTTCCGTCTCCCTCGAGTCTCTGAATTACACTTCAGGGAAGGGATTTGATACTGTTAAGATTCCCTTCTGGGTTAAATGCTTCAGTAACCTTCCCCGATCCTCTTGGAGCTAGACCGTACCTTTAATGTATCAGGGAGAGTGTGACATCACATCCATCCATGAGTAGCACTGGACAGCCTCCTTTCCATCCCATTTTTGTGTCCTCCCTAAGAAAGGAGCAGCCTATGCAAGACTCAGAGTTTCCGGATTGTCATCATGTGAGGCCTTTCTGCAGCCATTTGAGGAGAGACAGAGGTCTCTTCTAAGAATCTCCTGCTCATCAGCAGTCACACAAGGGCCTCCCACAACCTCCCCTTTGGGCTTTATCTTCTTCAGTGATGAATTTCTATGTCATACTTCAGTAATCCTATCATGCCTCACGTCAGCTGCACAATCCTCAGGTCTGTTGTAGCTGGGAAACCTCACACACCCCTATTTATTTTATTAACCTGCTGGAGTTTTGTTACTGCTCCCTGCACACCTTGAAGGAAGTCATGGGAAAGCAATGGCAGTGACAATGGAGTGTGCCTTACAAGGCTGGCTGGCATATCTAAGAGATTATTAGCCTACCACTTGAGACTAGGAACCATAGCACAGGCTATTGGTGGCAGGTGACCATGTTTTCAAATCCATCACAGTGGTTCAAAAAAATCCAAAAGGTCAATATATTGTTTATATCACATCAGTGATGAGAGAGGGCATAACAACCTTCAGTAAATCCTATTATTTCCTCACTATACTAATAACATGAGAAACTATGGTTATAATAAAAGTTTATATCTATAGTTGCTCTGCAGACACCTCCTCTGGTATGGTATAAATATAATATATGAGACTTGGCGGTGTAATACAGTTTTTATTTCAATTTTTTAGGGATGGCCATGCGCATCCATAACTCATGAAAATAAAAAGTGTATTACACTGCCAACTGTTACATATTCCCTAGTAAAGCAAAAAATGGCAAGATAAATTTTATTTTTCTCTTCTCCATACCAACAAAGTATCTGGCTGATATGATCATGATGAAGTGTTGAAATAAACATTATTTATCTGAACACTTTCTATGTCAAAACATGGCTGTCCCATCAATTTGCCAGTCCTGTCTATCTGTCAAACACCATATACATTTTTTTTCTCCCCTACTTGTTAGCTTTGTTTTTAATTTCATGCTGCTGAATTTGCTTCTGTAAGAAAGTGAGATTGCTTCCTCACTTGTTCTGCTCATTTATTTTCTCAGGTATGTCCTTTTTTGTATCTTAGTACCAGAGGTGAAAGTAAGTGGGTGCGCCCAGGTGCGCAGCTCCCACAAATGCTGGCTGAGCTGCAGCAAAAGCGAAGCAGGGAGCTTTTTAAAGAGGTGGCAGGAGCCCATGTTGCAACAGGACAGTCCCAGTAAGAAATTTTAAATTACTTTCACCACTGCTTAGTACATCTATGCATTGATTCCATGGCATGGGCAACACTTCTTATAGACATGCATGAAGAAGCACCTCAGCTGCATAACGTACATAAGTGGTACAAGAGGTGAGACTCGTTGTGATATGTAAGTTGGGAAAAGGATTAAAATACTCAACTGCAACAGGTTATGCCTGCTTCATCTACAAGAAATAGAATGAGTGGATCAGTCCCATATTAGAGGAGGAAAAAAGAGACAATTGGTTTTGATAGAGAACATTATTTTAGTTTAGTTTTTGATTGTGCTGTATGCTCCCCCAGGCAATGTCATTTTAAAATCAAATATGGCACCAAGCTAGTAATTATGATTTATTATCATTCATCATCATCCATGTTCTGATATGCCCCACCACCTTTCTATATTTAAACCTCTTCTGAAAGTCCACCTCTGCCACAATACTCAAAGGAAATAACTTGACAATAATATTGTTATAATAATGTTGTTTATAAATTGAGCCAACATAATATGCATGCTCCTGAACTGAATAATAACACTCGCCTATTTCTTTCCTACTATCCCCACTCCCTGCGTCATCCTGCAAACTAATCTGATCTGTGTGGGCCGTTCCTTGTGCCTACCCAGAGTCCCACTGAACACAATAGTGTTTTGCATAGGTACCAAGGGCTTGCCCAGATCACATTGTGGGAGTGGGGCCTTAGAGTCTAAACACTTGTGGGCAGAGACTATGGGCCAGATCATCTGATGGTGTAAATCAATGTAGCTCCATTGTCTCTAATTTTTTGTGGTTCACCTAGCACATTTTGGAGTGCTATAAAACAGTAAATAAGACTAAAAAAGTAGCTCAGCTTCCTGTTGCAACACCATTCCCTTTTCCATTGGTTCCTACAGGCACCTGCTCTCCATTTTTTTCTTATTATAACTATGAGCACTGTGTCTGATCACTGTTATTAGGTTGCCTACTAACTTTATTTAAGCTTCTTCCAATCTGTATTCTTTATAGTAAGAGCATACTACTATTATTAGCAGCTTCCATCTCCCTTCACAGGCTATTTATGCATAGGGGGCTAGGCAACTGAGAATTCCCATGTTTGGCTTATCCTACTCATTCTTTCCTCTCGGGGTGGGACATGGAATGTCATGTGCCACCAGTCAAAAGAAGCTGGAGTTTCAGCTTTCCTTCCCCTGGCAAATGAGTCAGGACCTTGGTATTTAGAGAAATCTGCACTCTACCTCCATCTCTCCCCACAGATAACTAACTCCCATATTAGCTCTTATTTTAAAGCCCCCATTTAGAGTTTCAGATCACAGAGAGGGAAAAGGAAAGAGTGCTGATGCTGTCTTGCAGGCTAACATCTCCTTTTTCGGGGTGAGAAGAGGGAAATAATGTACAGATATGAATAAGGAGAATTTTCTAAAACTCTATAGACCAAAAGGCACCTATGTAAATGTAAGATTGCCATCGTCTATGACAATGTTACTGCCTTTAAAACGCGCACATTGCAAAGGCATAAACAGACCCATCAAAAAGGGGGCTATACAGGCTTTCACACAACCTGTCTGACGACTTGTTTTCTATTACAACCCCAGCCTACTGCACAGGTGGGAGTAGGTGTTCGAGGGCCACCGAACACAGAATTTTATCAATGTGTCGCAATTACAGAAAGACCTGTGCTAAATAACATCGAGCACTGATCCACTGTGAAGAGTCAGCGCTCGGTAGCCCTCAACATTTCTCATTTTTTCCCTGTGGTGGGATGGTTTTGCAACTGAATCCTGCTTCAGAACTTCCTACATGTTTTTCTTACACTGCCTGTAGTGTACACAGGCATGGCTTTAATTGCCACATTCTTTATCTCTGCACTGCTCTTTTCATTTCTGCTCTCAGATAAAGACTTGAAAATGTTGGCATAATTTCTCATTCTATAAGCACCTGCTAAAACCACATCACCCAGGCAAACTCCTGTGAGAATACAAAGATGTGAGTGAGTCATATCTTGGAAATATAGGGGTAAATCCTACAGTTCCTACTCAGGCCAAACTCCCATTGAAGTGAACAGGAATTTTGCCTGAGGAAAGACTAAGAACTACATAGTATTCTCTTTAGTGCTAATTAAGGACCTGATTCAGCAAGCTGTGTGTGTGGATGCCTCATTTTAAACACATGAATCAATAGGGCTACCCACTCATGCTTAAAGTTAGTCACAGCCTTAAGTGTCTTGCTAAATTGAGGCCCAAAATATGACCATCCGTAACATAGCAGAAATCTGAGAATTCCTTTTCCAGTTTAATTCATGGGAAAGCAGGGACTTTCAAAGCTATTATGTTAACCAAAAGTATATATGGTTAAATTAGCAGGATTAATTTTTTTCTAGCTGAAAGGCCTTGCTTTGCCATACAGCGGAATGGAAACAAAATTCTCTCGTTCCTCTGCATCATAAAATCAAGAGTACTTGTTTGGAGAGGTGTCAGAAAAATAATGGTTTACACTAAGGCACCATGAATACAATCATTCTTATAGAGATATTGAAGCTGTAACAAGAATAATTAAGCACTCAATTTTCATGTAGGAAGTATCTAGTTCCATGAATTGTCAGTCAACTTCATAACTTCCTATTCAAATGAGAGCTATACATTAGAGTGGCAGTTGTGAAGCAGTCAATGAAGAGAGCAGATGCAGAGTGTAAATAAGAGGTTTATTATACAATTGCACCTGATTTGCAGCCCCACCTTATTCTGTTTTTCTGCTCACGGTTTTAAGGTCACAAATGATGGTGAGTGTAATTGTATGCCCAGAATCATTTTACCTGCACATTTTTGATTATTCAGATTAATTTGTAGGCATTTACAAGCTAACATGGTCTAAAATGGCCCACACAACTACAATATTTGTGCTTGCTATTTGAAGTTGCATAACTAAACCCCAGTGTCTCTTAATCAAATTTTAGAAATCTAGATCCATTATGAGATTCTGACACTACAGCTAATTGCATTACCATCATCATCATGTGTTATTAATACGGTGTGATAGATATGCATGGTGCTTTGCGAAGACGTAGCTTTATCATTTATTAATTACTGTGAGAGTGAACGTAAGAATGGCTACACTGGGTCAGACTAATGGTCCATCTAGCCCTGTATCCTATCTTCTGAGAGTTGTCAGATGCTTCAGATGGAATGAACAGAACAGGGCAATCAATGTACCCCTATTGTTCAGTGCCAGATTCTGGTAGTCCGAAGTTTAGTGATACCCAGAGCATGGGTTTGCATCATTCCCGCCCCTCTCCTCCCCCAAACTAATAGCCAATAGCCATTCATGGACCTATCCCCTGGGAACTTATTTAATTATTTTTGAACCCGCTTACATTTTTGACCTCCACAACAGCCCCGGCATCAAGTTCCACATGTTTAATGTGCATTGTGTGAAGAAGTTACTTCCTTGTTTGCTTTAAACCTGTTGCCTATTAATGTCACTGGATGAGCCCTGGTTCTTTTGTTATGTGAAGGAGCAAATAGCACTTATTTATTCACTTTATCCACACTATCTGTGAGTTCATAGACGTCTATCATATCCCCTCTTAGTTGCCTCTTTTCCAAGCTGAATGGTCCCAAGTTATTTCATCTTTCTTTATATGGAAGCTGTTCCATACCTCTCATTTTTATTGCCCTTCTCTGTGCTTTTTCCAATTCTAATATATCTTTTTTTTTTTAGATGGGGTGATCAGAAGTGCACATAGTATTCAAGATGTGGGCATACCATGGATTTATATAGTGGTATGATATTTTCTGTTTTTTTATCAATTGCTTTCCTAATGGTTCTTAACATTCTGTTAGCTTTCTTGACTGCCATTGGATACTGAGCATATGCTTTCAGAGAACTATTCCCAATGATTCCACAATCTCTTTCTTGACTGGTAACAGCTAATTTAGACCCAATCCACTTGTATACATAGTTGGGATTATGTTTTCCAATGTGCATTACTTTGCATTTATCAGCATTTTGTTTCTCTGTTTTGTGGAATTCCTTTGTAAATCTTTGCAGTCAGCATTGGACTTATCTATCTTGACTAATTTTGCATCATCTGCAAACTTGTCTCTTATCCTATGTTTAAGAGCCTTTAGTGAGGTACTCTGTCTGCAAGTGCAAGAACACTCCATCCACTGAATGATCCTTGTTCAGGTTTGTTGACCCCCTCAAAGAATTTTACTAGATTGGTGAGGCATGATTTCCCCTTTAAAAAGTCATGTTTCCTCTTCTCCCAATATATCCTGTTTGCCTATGTGTTGCATAATTCTGTTCTTTATTAACATTTCAACCAATTTGTTTAGTACTGAGGTCAGGCTTACTGGCCTGTAATTGCTAGGACTGCCTCTGGAACCTTTTTAAAAAAATTGGTGTTACATTAGCTATCCTACTGTGATCTGGTTCAGAGACTGATTTAAGTGATAAGTCACTACATAGTTGTTCTGCAATTTCACATCTGAGTTTCTCTAGAACTTTTGAGTGAATACCAGCTGGTCCTGGTGACTTATTACTGTTTAATTTATCAATTTATTCCAAAATCTTTTCTAATGACACGTTTATCTGGGACATTTCCTTAGATTTGTCATCTGAAAAGAATGGCTCAGATGTTAGAATCTCCCTCACAACTGTGCAGTGAAGAGTGATGCAAAATGTATTTAGCATCTTTGCAATACCCTTTTGTTTTGTTTTGTTTTGTTTTGTTTTGTTTTGTTTTGTTTTGTTTTGTTTTGTGGGGAGGAGATTGAATGCTCCTTTAGAATTTCAGTCATTCAATGGCCCCACTGATTGTTTAGCAGGTTTCCTGCTTCTGTTGCAGTTTAGGAAAAATTGCTGTTAGTTTTTCTGTCTTTTGCTAGTTGCTCTTCAAATTCTTTTTTGGCCTGCCTAATTATACTTTTACACCTGACTTGCTAGAGTTCATGTGCCTTTCTATTTTCCTCAATAATATTTAACTTCCAATTTTTACAATATGACTTTTTTTTCTAATCATGTCTTCTATTCTGTTTAGCCATGGTGGCATTTATTTTTATTTTTGACCCTTTTAATTTTGATTTTTTTTAAATTTGGGGTATACCTATTTTTTGAACTTTATGGTGTTTTTAAATGCACCATTCAGCCATTTCACTCTTGTGGCTGTTCCTTTAAATTTCCTTTTTATCCCCTCCCCCCCAGCCCAAGAATATTAAATTGATTCAGCTATGTTCATGCCTTGGATCCGATCTTGTGTGGCACTTAGGATGAAATCAAGACTTGTCTCTCTCCCCTTGAAAGTTCCAGGAATAGCTGCTCCAAGAAGTGGTGTCTAGAAAGTTTATCTCTGCAGCCTGTCCTGAGATGACATCCTGAGTCAATATGAAGATAGTTGAAATCCCCCATTATTATTATTATGGTTTCTGTTTGCGTAGCCCCTCTAATCTCCCTTAGCATTTCACAGTCACTGTCACCATTCTGAACAAGTGGTTGATAATATATCTATTGCTATATTCTTATTGTTCATGCATGGATTACCATGGAATTTACTGAATTTACTTCACTAAAAAGTGTGGGCAGTAAAATAGTTGATGGTAGGCAGATAGGCACCACTTCATTAGTATTATCATTTCTTTTACTGTTTAAAATTTGAATTCTGGTTGTTCCAAAATTGGATTGGGGCTCCATCATGCTCGCTGCTCTACATTCATATGGTATGACCTACTGTTCCCAGAGGAGTGTACAATATTTTACAAATATTGGTGGTAACAAGGAACAGAGAAGGGGTAAAGGATAAAACAAAGTGGGTGGTAAGCATAATTGCCCAGGTTACTTGAGTAGTTTGAGAAAAAACATTAGGTGGAAACTATGGGGAGAGCAACCTCTGAGCCGAGAGAGGCTTCTTAAATTCCCTATGCAGCCTTGAAATACTCCGTCATTAAGTATAAAGCAGTCTATGGATAACAGGACAAATTATTATAGTCATGGCTTTAGACTATTTAAAGACATGAGCTGAACATATGCTGAGAAGAGAAAGATACAAGATCAAAGCCAAGTGACCTCAATAGTTATTATTTATTATGATTTTACAGTAGTGCCTGGAGAATTCAACCAGTTTGGGAACTCAGTTTAATAGGCATAATACAGACAGCCCCTGTCCCAAAGAGCTTTACACGCTAAAAGACAAGATGTGCAAGGTGGGTAAAACAAACAAATGAGCCCGATTAAGAAAAATACAGCCATGTTTTAACTTAGACTCAAGGTTTACACACAAATTACGGGTATAAAAAGGCAACCAGTAGAAATAATCACAGTCAATATCACAACTCATCACCGCATCGTTATTGGAAACAGTTTATAAACTGAAGACAAGAGCTAAGTCTTTTTGGTTTGCTCACCTGCCTATTCAGTAAATAGAAGGCAAATATCCAGGATTTTTTTCTTGTTGATGTTTAATATAAATGTATTCATCCAGAACAACTGTACCCCAAATTCTAGTAAGCCAAAATGAGAGCATTCCTACTTTTGAGTACTGCTTCTGTGCATCTTAACTCCAAGGCATGTGGTCAAGGATGGATTTTGAAACTAAAAAGAAAACCAAATCTGTCCTACAGTTTTTGCAGTACACCAGCAGAGTTGAACTCAGAATAAGAAGGTTGATGTCTGATTGAGGTTGTAGAGGTCAGGAGAGAGCAGTGTGAGATGTTGTTTTATTGCTGAGCCGTATACTTTGTGCTCTTTGTTAGGTAGCCATATGGAACAGCATAGCACCTAAGAAGAAGTAGGGTCATTCCTTCTGGAATGAGCGGAGAGGTTATAAACTAGTAAGGATCAGTAAGAAATATTTGATACTGATGGCTGGTGCCAAGATGAAGTCTGTTACCTACTGTGCTACAATTGTCTTATGCCAATTTCTTCTAAAAAATTAAAACCAGCACTGCAATATGTTATTGGATTTTTAAATTCTGTAAAAGCAGGGGGATTGATTTTCCCCTTCACTTACGCCAGTGTAAATCAGGTGCTATTCTCCCAAAATCAGTGAGTTACCGAGCTGTAAAACTGATCTCAGACTCAGGCTCAGTGATAGTGTGATCAGCTATTTCTTTATCTCCAATAAGGAAAACAAGGATATGTGCTATAACAGCAGGGGTCTCCAACTTTTTTCACTGGGTGAACCATATACTCACACAGAGGGGTTGTCTCATAAACACCTTCCCTCCCATTCACCATCATCCTTACAGCCTCCTCTCCCATTTCCACAGGTATATCCTTCCTGAGACAACACTATATGGATTGCTTACATAGTAAAGTAATATATGAGAAGTATTCTATGTCTTTTAATGACAGGTCATCAGCTGAAAATAAGGAAGAGAAATGGCACAGTGGGACCTGCTGGGTCTTCCATACACCACAGTTTGGGAGCCACTGTGCTGAAAGCAAGAGAAAAAAAATCTGAGTCCATTTAGCACTATTAGTTTAGAGTGACTCTTATGTACCACATGCTGCCTAACAACATAAAAACATTCCATTCTTATACAATGAAACTGGATTTTTATTAGGAGGACTGTTTACAGAGCTGCTACATCAGGAGCTACCATTCCAGCCATGTGCAAACAGACAGACTTCCTGGTGCCTCATCCAAATTCTTCCCTCCTACATCCATACTTCTCCATACACATTCCACGAAGATAAGTAGATAGACTTTTCTTGCTTCCTCTAAAAGAAGAAACTTTGAGCACTTGTACCCATTATGCAAAGAGAATGTTTTACTTTGCAACTACTTACCTTTATGCCACTAGTCTTTCAGCATGCCACCTATTCATATTGCAGAATACTGAAGCAGACTTAAAAATCTGAAGGAAATTAATATCACCGAGGGCTTTCATTTATGTTTTGTTCCTGCAAATTCCTGCATGGTGCCCGGTAGAAGGAAGGCTGTTATGCTCTAGTACAAGTGTGAAGAGATCTGCACATGGGTGCAAAGAAGATTGACTATTGGTGGTGCCCTTTGCACTAAGCAGAAGTAGAATTTACGCCCCAGCTCACATTGTAGACATACCCTAAGATTGTTACTAGTGAAGAGGAACTTGATGGTAGTCACTATGTAGCAGCATTCTTACTAATGGTTGATTGGATTTCCACGTGTTCCTTGGCATGCTTATCACTTTCTATGTGTATATCCTTGCTGTGCAATATCAGGCCATTAGTGTTTCTGCAGGTTTCCATCAGTCCAAAGTGGATATTTTTTTTTCTCAAGAGCCTTCCCTTCATCCCCTTGGTTTATGTGACACTTAGGAAAGTGTAAAGCAGTTTTCAGGAATTTCTAAGTAAGAGTGTTTTGCGTTAGATTGCTATTCTGCCAATTGCAAAACTGTACTGATGATGCAATACTTTCATTTTGTGTTTCATTGGTTGAGTTTGTCTTATCTTTATGACAGTTTTGTGAATTTGGTTCTGGAAAGAATCAGAATATATCAGTTCTTATGCAGCAGAATCAGAACATTTCAGTGCTCATTTAATAGAATTAAGCTTCTTAATGAATCAAATGTCTTTTTTTTTCAAATTGTGTCCAACTCTTAAATACTATTAGGCTGTGCTTATCTAATAGCTTATCTTTTTCAGTTTGGTGAACAGAAAAAAAACAAGACTACAGTGAAATTATAGTGTAGTATTTCCAATTAAATGTAGCAGTTGCAAAACAGACCTCTTAATAAAGTGTTCCTTCAAAAGCAGAAAAAATATTTTTAAGCAGGTCAAAGGTTGTTACCGGAGACTCCTTCAGTGGATTGCAGGCAGCTAAGAGCAGAGCTGAAATGGGCATGAGATGTTTTTAATTCATGTTATTTAAAGTAACCCTCTCATTTCTCTAATAAAACACTGGACCATGGCCAAAAATGTCATGGACAAAGGTCTACTTTACTTAATACTCAAAAGCAAAACTGTAAATGTCAAAAACATTCCTCTGAAGAGCAGGGGGGCCAACAGAGTTGCCAGGCTCCTGGGCAAAGGGGGGGGGGGGGAGCTCAGCTCCACACTCCCAGAAGGGGCAGGCCTGGGGAAGCTGACCCTCGGTGCCAAGAACCACTCCGAGTCCTACCCCACCCCTCAGAAAAGAGCCACCCAAAGCGGTGCCTGGGCCCTTTTGAATTGCTGGACCTCGGGGCAGTTGCCCCTTTGCTCTCCCCTTTTGTTGGGCCTACTGAAGCTCATACTGTCCCATTATTACCTTTCCACACCGCTATTACCACAAACACATTCCCAGTATTTCCCTCCTGAAAATTATGGCAGTTCTTTGGGGATGGGGAAAGAGCTTCTAAAGGTTTCAGCCTCCTTTGAAAATCTGGCCTAGGAAGGTCACAGGAGTCTAATCCTGTGCTGCTTTCATACCTTTTTCTACTATTTGACATCCCTTTTGCATAGCCTGGTACTGCAGTCCGTGTGCTAGCACCACAGAGAATTTGGACACAACACTCATATTTCAACATCACAAGTTGCTGACTGCAAGGCTGTCTCTTTTAAATGTGTGGCAATGCTGTTTGAATTGTAAATCATAGCTTGCAGTTATCTCCCTTCTTCGAGAAGTACCAGGAAGACAAAATCCTCAAGTCTCTGAATTAATGCTTTTCAGACTGAACCTCAGAGATATCTACAGGGACAAACTGTGTACTTGATTGTAAAGCAATAGCCCCAGTTCATGAAAGACACATTGCATGTTACTAAGGCTTTGTCTACACTGCCAATTGAGCAACAAAACTTTTTGTCATTCGCAGATGCTTAAACCTCCCTCTCCCCACCACCAGAAAGACAAAAGTTTTGCTGCAGCAAGCGGCAATATAATCAGCTCCTTGCAGCAGGAGCGCTCTCCCGTGGACAATGTGAATCCCACTTTGGTGGGAGGTGGGAAGTATTTTGCTTTTACACTAGCGGACTTTTAATGACACAGCTGAGTTGCTAAAAGCTATGGAGTGTAGACAAAGCCTTTGTAAATGGCATTTCCCTAATTGTTATGTATCTACTTTGGAATTTTAAGCAGTTTTTATGATACCTTATCATGGCTGGTGTGGTGTCTGGTACCTGAAGGTAGTCAGCCTTTCTCCTGAGGAATGTTATGGCATTCAAGGAGATTTGGGGAACTGGTCAGTGACCTGAAATATGGAAGGAGGATGAAAACCCCAGTAACCATTTAGAAGATAGTTCTGTGCAAACACAGAGTAAGACTGCGAACAGGCACTGCTAACAGGGAGTTTGAAGAGGGAGTTCTCCAGGTA
>CM057846.1:69950366-69974931 GCA_030068395.1 Apalone spinifera
ACTGGGCTGGATGGACCTTTGGTCTGACCCAGTATGGCCGTTCTTATGTTCTAATGTAGTACAGATTTGTAGAACAGCTCACTCAAGTATCCAAGCTCTTTGCTGAACCGAGGCCTCATTTTAAAAAGTTGGGCTGATGTGTGGCTTTACGTTGACATCATACTATGCTACAGATTCATCACAAAACTTGGTCAAACTCATCAATGTTCTGAAATTCACTGGACTTAAGACTTGGAGTGGGTGTGAGCTGCAAGTTTTGGATCCAGATCCAAACTTTCTCAAAATGTGCAGTTCATATGCAAGGCTTTGCTGGGGTTTAAGTCTAACAAACACTAAACAACAATGTTCCTACATACAGGGATCTCCCTGCAAAAATGGAACAACTATGCTGCTCACAGCTCTGATGGGCTATTCACATTCCTTTAAGGAATTTTCCATTATTTTTCTTTATGTTCATCCCTTTATCAAGCTAAATCTTCCCCTTCCTCTACTAGGAACGAGATAGAAATGGTAGCCATAGGCTCTCTTATTTCTTGATTTACAGCAAATATCCAAAAGTTATCCTGCATGTCTAAAGAGCCTCACTTCAAGGTTTGCGCTCAACTGCTTATCTCTTTCCCAAGACACAGCCCTTTTTCACTTGAGATCAGTAAAGTTCTGTTTCTTTGGAAATTGAGCCATTTTCCTAGATTCATTCATAAGTCATTTCCTCTCCAGATATCACTTGAGAGTTTCTACAAAGTTGTCTAAAAGATAAGCAGATGTGACCCAGACATACAGTCTGCACTCAGCTTTGCTCATCTATATATTTTACTGTAAGTAAGTAAGGAAGTGGGGGGGGGGACGACTCACAAGGAGGGTGAGGGAAGTTCCTTGCTTATGTGACGATTTTTACTTCCATGGGCTATTATTATTAAGCCCTAAAATAGTTTCCCATTTGAAAGTGCTACTATCCTCCAAAGAAAGAAGATGGTTCTTATTCTCTTAAGTCAAATGTGATACTCACATGGCCGGGTCGCTGGCCTTGCTCAGCTGCTGGAGGATGGAGCAAACTGCTTATAAGGCAGTCTGGAAATATCATAAATTGAGTTTCATGCGGCTCACACATCTCTCTTACCTTTTGGGTAGAACTTGTCTAGTGTTTTTGCATGCTGTGGAACAGCTGCCATGGATTGCATGAGACTTCTGTAATGTAATGATTCTTTTATATGCAGTATAGAGCAGAGATGGCCAAACGTACTGACCCTCTGAGGTGCACATAATCTTCAGAAGTGTAAGTACAGGGCATACCTTCTAGGGGTTGGCAGGCGTTCCCCATGGGGCTGAAGCTATGAGACCCCCACTCCCTGTGCCAGAGGCATTTGGGATCACGTGCCTCCCCCCAGATTTTTACCATTCTTTGCTGGCCCCATTTAGTCACATGGTGCTGCCTAAGACCAGCAAGCTGGCAGCTGTGGCCAAGGGGAAAAGCAGCAGCAAACAGCTGAGAGCTGCAGGGAAAGATGCTGCCTTTGCTGCTGCCTATGAAGCTAATACCTGGTCGCTGCACAGAAGGGTGTGGAGAGTAAGAGGGAATATGTGACCTAAGCTCTTGGGAGAGCTGAACCTTTAAATTGTGCTCCCCATACTTTCAGTAAACACCAATTGTCTCTCACAGAAGTCCCTAGTCCACCACTCGGACATAGGGCAGAGCTCCTCCCAAAGTCTGGTAGGCAGAGCACAGGAGGGAGAGAGGGTTCCCTGAGCCCCTGGTACAGAGTATGTGAAGTACTTTAGAAATCTAGATTGCAAGCTGTTTGGAGCAGAGACCATCCGCTACTCTGTGTGCACACACAGCAGGGCCCCACTCTTGCTAGGCCCTTTGGCCCTTCTGTAAGAAATGTATAATGTAATGATGGTAACCATAGTATTGCCCTTTGAAGCTAGACTGTGCATTCCTTACTCACAGTAGTAAGTTCTTACTGTGATGGTTCGTGCAGTTCCTAGGACTGAGAGTCCCCTTGTTATCATCTGCCACCAGAATGAGGGAAACTTGCCTGTGCCTACCACCACTAGTCCTTCAGCCACTCAAGCATTCTCCCCAGTGCTCTGTCTTGTAGGTTAACAATAGGTACCTCGCAATCCCTGACTCCCTTTGAATAATCCCTGCCCACAGAAATTCCATATCATCTGCCCCCACAGGGGCAATGTACACCAGTGTGCTGGTTTTATGTTAAACCCCCATTCCTGTAAAACTGCACAGCAATTGAGAGCACTTCTAACAAAACAAAGGCAACAATATATTGTCCCCTGCTGACCAACTTTTACTCCACTTCCATAAGGCATACTTGCAATATAGTTACCTTATTCCTTTAAATATTATCCATCCATGCATCTCAGAACGATTATGAATCTTCACAAGTTATGAGCTTTCTGTCGATATCTTACTTGTTCCACTTTATGGATAATGCCCTGCAAAATATATTATTTGTGCAGTACGTCTGTAAGCTTTGAGATGGGAGATGTTTGCAAAGAGTAGGGGACCTTTGACAAAGAGCCTGTTGTTCCATTTACATACGGGATAATGTGTGAACAACAGCTCACTGCCATGAGCAAAGGTTGTGCAAGTTAGCCTGTGTAACAAAGCTTTTTTTGACACAGCTCACCCTTCTTAGCAATTTTTCTGTGTAAAAATCTAGCCTTGAAGATGGACAACTATTTACTTTTTAATCCCAGTGTAAGCCTGTAGGGCTCGGGGCGGGGCGTCTTCCCCTTGGGGTCAGTGAGCGGCCACTCCGCCCCACTAGTCTCTTGGGGTATGTCTACACTAGTTCGTTAGTTCGAGCTAGATAGGCAAATGAGGGCAACCGGAGTTGCAAATGAAGCCCAGGATTTAAATATCCCAGGCTTCATTTGCATGTTCCTGGGCGCCGCCATTTTTAAATCCCCCTTAGTCCAAACTAACTGCCCGCGGCTATATGCGGCAGTTAAACATTAATTCGAGCTAACTCCTTAGTTCGAATTAACTGTTACTCCTTGTGGGATGAGTAACTCTGGTTGCCCTCATTTGCCTATCTAGCTCGAACTAATGAGCTAGTGTAGACATACCCTTAGGGTATGTCTAAACTACATGGGTTTATTTAGAAAGAGGATATGCCCAAGCCTCCGTTTGGGGCAGGGCAGCATACAAACAACAGTTCAAAAGTCAGGCCCTTCTTCAGGGCATGGCCACAAGGCAAACAGTTCCAAGCCAAGCCCTTGCTCAGGGTGTGGCAACAGCAAACAGTTCAAGGCCAAGCCCTTGCTTGGGGCATGGCAACAGCAGGTGCAAGCTGCTCTGGAGTAACAGCCAAGGAGGGAGGCTGCCACTTAAGGGTGGAGTAGCAGGGGAGACACGGGCCCACCCACTTCACCGCGTCCCAGCCCAGGGCCCTAGTAGAAGCCATCTGCTGTTGGGTCAGCGGGGATCCACTCCTAAACACGCTGCTCAGGTTCTGGTGCAGCCAAATGGTGGTCGGTCACCCCTGGGCTTCTTCCCTTCTCCCCTTCGGGTGGTACCTGAGCCTGGTTCAGGTCTTCTGGGTTTGTTGGCCTGGAACCCCCAGCCAAGCACGCAGTTCCTTCAGGTTTTCATCCAGTAGTGGCTCTGGTGGCCCAGGCCAGTTCTCCACCTCTCCTGGGCCCAGCTCGTCCTCTGGGTACGCAGAGGAGGATTCTGGCTCCTTCCGGCACCATGCTCACACTGGCCCCTCTGGCAGGCCTTTTATAGCTCTGGTCCTGCCTCCTGGCTTCCCATCAGGTGGGTCATCAGGGCCCAGTGTTACCCACCAGGGCTCAAGGAGGGGTGTCTCCCCCTCGGGGTCAGTGGGTGGCCACTCCCCCCCACTACACTCATCCTGCCTCGTGTAAAGTCAAATCCTGAAAGATGAGGAGAAGCTGCAACTCACTTTGAGCTCATTGTCCAGCTGATGATCAACACCTCTCAAGACCTGGTCCATATTCAGCCTAGCTTTCCTCCTAAAGTGACATCACTAAGGCTACATTTACACTGCAGCGCTATTTCAGGATATCAATGTATCCCAAAATAGCTATCCTGTTTCTTAACAGAAAGCCCGTTATTTTGAAATATAACGGGCTCGCTATTCCGATGTCCCTGTAAACCTCATTCCATGAGGAGTAAGGGATGTTTCGGAATAGCGGGTTATTTCAAAATTTAAATTAAATTAAATTAATGGAGATTGCCTATCTCCTAGAACTGGAAGGGACCTTGAAAGGTCCAGTCCCCTGCCTTCACAGCAGGATCAAGTACCATCCCTGACAAATTTTTGCCCCAAATGGCCTCTGCAAGAATTGAACTCACAATCCTAGGTTTAGCAGGTTACTGCTCAAACCACTGAGCTCTCCCTCCCCCCAAAAGGATAGTTGCATAGCTCTAATTGCATATCTTATTTCGACCGACGGTACAGTGTAGACACACCCTAAGAATCCAGAAAAGAGACTGCGCAGAACTTTCAAATCCCCATGATCTTAGAAAACTTCTTTTAATGTGTTGTTTTGTTATATAACAGCAATAACCGTGTAGTAGGTTTGTAACAAATGGCTTTTGAGAATGATTTAAGGCCAAGTAAAGATGAACCGTTTAATCAAGCTCACCTGCTGTTTTCTGCACAATCTATATATTTATTTACATTTTCTTTAATTCAGATTCCCAATTATCTACATATTACCCCTTTAATCCACTCTAATATGGTCTCTATTAAGTTAGTCCCTTCCCTGTCTAGTTCATCACCTGCATAGTGCCTATAAACATACTTCTGAACCAGACATTACACAAATGTAGCACCCTAACCAAAGACACAAGGGCCATGAATGTTACTGGAAGCTGGATATCACTTCAGAACTATTTACAAGGTTTTCTGTTTTTTGTTCAATGACTATGCATGTCTGAGATCAATATGTTACACTGCAAGAGAAAGTCATTTGGCTTCAAAATAAGGGAGTGACTCTTCAGTCTTTATAAGAAATTTCACCATTGTTGCCTCACTTTATCCATCTATAAAAGGCAATTATAATACGTTTCGTTGATCAGAGTCTTATGGGGATTAATGTTTATAAAACACTTTTGAGATCCTGGACTTCAAGGTATCACAGAGGTATAAAGTATCATCATAGAGTAGAAGGGGAATCTTTTAGAATTTTGTATCAGTGCTGGTTGTCCTAGATAACCCACAATTTTCTAGGATGTGCCCTTTCAAGAAAATGCTCTCATCAAATACGATCTGCCAGTGTTTCTTAATTTGAATGTGATCTAATCGCATCAGCATATCATGCAGATATTTGACCATTTCTATCGTGATCAAGGAGTGGTAAGTTACTCACAAACATACACTCACATCCAGGCTGAAAAATAGCAACTAAAGCCTCAGCCTGACAGTTGATCATTTTCAAAAAATGGAAATAAATCTCATTGGGATTTTTATGTCAAAAGAAAAGTTTTGATATGACATCCTTTTATGATCAAATAAAGGGAAACAGCTTTGTTTTGCATTGTGAAGCCTAATAACTAGTGTTTATTTTGCTATTGATAAAAATGGACAATGAAAACATAAAGGGTTTTTTTAATTGAAAAAATATGTTGCTGCATATGCAAATTGAAATTGTATTTTCCACAAAAGTCTATACATTTTTAGCATGTATACAGAGTGTGACTAAAAACTGGCTTCATTAGTGTCTAGTAGCCATATATAATTAATAAAATATATGTGTATTCAACCTTATTTTGTGTGCTGCCTAATTTTAAACTGCCTATCAATTTGCAATGTAATTCTTCATTTTGTTTGGTATAATACATCTTAATTAATATGTTTAAATTTAAATTTATTCTGTAAACTTAAGAAAAGTCCTGCATTGGCATGTGTTTATACACCAATGCAAGACTTTTCTTAAGTTTACAGATTATATATATACATGAAGGTGAATGCATTAACCACAATCAATCATTAAAAGCACATAGAAGTTAAGGCAAAAAGCAAGGAAATGATAACTTAATGGCAAAAAGCATGTCCTCCAACAGCTAGGCACCATGGTGTGTCCCTTATTTACTTTTATGGTGCACCCCATTGTGCCTGAGTGTTGGAGGATATATGTCATGTTTCGTCCTCAAGGGTCTACGTGTGAATTTCCTGTTATTTTTTCACAACTTTAAAAGTTGTTTCAATGCCGTTTTTGTTAGAAGAACTTTAGTAAAATATACTTTATATACTGTCTGGAATTAAGTATGACAAATCGCAGCCCCAAAGGGAAATAATGAAGAAAATTACAGAGTGAGGGAAATGAAGGAGGGGCTTAGATTGGAGTGGCTTTTTTAGTCTGGGTCTATGTTGCCCCTTGCTCCAGAGCCTGGATAATTGGACCCACTCTGTAGCCACAAAGCTATGCTAAGTCTTCTACATGGTACGTCCTCCTCATAAAAAAGAATGCCTGGAAGATGTATATAGCAGTTTGGCTTCAGCCAGGCCCTCTGATGGGGGAGTAATGCAAGGCAAAGGAGGTGGTTTCCCTGGGGCCCTGTGATTCTAAAGGACCTGGAGCTTTGCTACTGCGGCAGTGGGGCCCCCAAAGCCCCAAGCCCTTTACATGGCTACTGGAGCATCGTTCATCTGTTCCAGTTACCAGTAAGGTCTGGGCAAGGAGGTGCACCACATTCCTGGTGGTGCTGAAGGCTGTGGTAGGAGCATGGTGAGTTCTCTGCTTTGCCCCCCCCCCTTAGGGCCCCAACCCCACCCCTTCTTGGGGCATGGGGCCCCACACACACTTTGCTGAGGCTCTCACATACACCTTGCTGTCAGCTTCCCTGGCACCATCCCTAGTATTCTTGTTGCCTACCACACCCTAAGTTTCCCAGAATTATGGCGCATAGGAAGGCTCTGCAGAACGGGGCTTTCCAGGATGATGTATGTAAGGAATAACCTTCTGTATGAACTCCCCACATCCTTTTGCCTTCACTTCCTATGCAGCAAAATTAAGGCCCAGGGTTCTCTCCACACATGCAGAAGAGAAAACTGGAGACCTTGAAAAGCTCAGATTCCTTGGGAATTAAGAGCCCTCATTAATGGTAAATTTGGTTGGGGGGGGGAGGGGAATGCTAATAACATATTTAAACTATTAGATCAACTTTCTTCCTGAGTTTTCACAGGACATTTCTTAATTTTCAGCAAAACCTTTGCACACCATTCCCGATGTATTTGAAATCCTCTGCCTGTATCTTAACAAATACCTTTGGAAAAAAGGTTTTCCTCCAGAGATGCTAACTCTAGCATGGGAGTGCATGGAAGCAGAACTTATTAGCATGTCAGACTTTGCTTTACAAAAATTACATAGCTAACTGGAAAGAGCAAAACTTCACCAATAAAACCTTTCAGTACCAAATTTGATACAAATGTCTTTAAATGTCTCACATTTTCTAAAATTATGCTGTCACTTTTGCAACTGTTTTGTGAAATTTTAGAAGCAATTGCTACTAAGCAAACTGTTTTAAAGAAAGGAAAACCAGAAAAAAAAGAACAAATACAAAAAATCTTGCAACACTAAGTTTACTGGGAAAAATGCTCCTGAAGAGTAAATGAATTAGTGTTAACATATGAAGCAATGTAATATAATAAGTAGGTGATGGGATGGGTCATCTGGAAACATTGGTTCAAATACTAGTTTGGCCCTTTGGGTAAATCACGTTGATGCTTTCTGTTTCCATTCTCTCCATTTGTTGCCATTTGGACAGAGCTATCTCTTATGATGTGTTTACAGTGCCTAGTACAATGGGCAGGGTCTCTCAATATTACTGTGTACAACTATGTAATATCTTAGGGTATGTCTACATTAGCTCATTAATTCAAGCTAGGTAGGCAAATCAGGCAACCAGAATTGCAAATAAAGCCCGGGATTTAAATATCCCGGGCTTTATATGCATGTTCCCGTCCAGCCGCCATTTTTAAATCCCCCTTAGTCCGAACGAACTGCCCGCGGGTACACGCGGCAGTTTAAAGTTAATCTGAACTAAGTCCTTAGTTCGGATTAACTGTTACTCCTCATTCCACTAGGACTTAGTTCGGATTAACTTTAAACTGCCGCGTGTAGACGCGGGCAGTTCGTTCAGACTAAGGGGGATTTAACAAGCTAGTGTAGACATACCCATTGATGCGAGGGTCTGCAGGCAGCCCATAAATATGTGAACTTTGAATAGCCTAACATTGTATTGTCATTTCTGTTTCAGGGGTAGTGCCTCTAGGCGCAGTGATGCCCTAAATGCTGACCTGTGCATGAGCAGTTGGGCAGGCAAAGCATTCAAACTAAATACAAATCAGTCATCTGCCTTTGGTCAAAGCTGTTCATTCCCCTGTCTAATTGTAGCCAGACAGGAACCCCCCTGTAACATCCATCTTTGCTTGCCTGGATGCAGGGCACACAGAGAAGTAAAATCAGCATAGTCTTTAAAGCCTTGAACAGGAGGCTCAGATATGCGAGTTCACAGTGCCCTTGACTGAAAACCCATATTGATACGAACACACAGCCATCCGCGGGGGGAGGAATCTTCCGCCCAGCAAAGAATGTCCAGTATTCACAATTTAGTTATCTCTCATGCAAGAGTAAATTAAGTTGAAACTCCCTTGTAAGAACTGGCACCACAAAACGGACCAGTACAATTTGGCATCTTAGATAAGAAAGAAGATACAGGCCCCTATGGGTATAAAGATGGGTCCAGCAGCACACTTACTTTGAGTGTCAATCTACCATCTATCTGCTAGTCAGGTTAGGTGATTAGCCTCCCGAGGTTCCACGGGGACGCCCACCTCGTATTCATCTTTCCTAGGAATTGAGGGACCGGCCCTGGCTTGACCCGCTGGAGTCGAGAGGCACAAAAGGGGGTAAAAATTGTACCTGGATGTGGTCCTTTTTCTTAAGTGTACACATAGACTTAGAGCTCTTTAAAGATTAAGCTGTCACTTGGTTTCTATTTTCCATCTTTATTTTCTTTGTAATCATTTTATTTTAAGATCTATATTTGTCAATAGTTAAGAAATAGAGCAATAGCCATTGTAACCATATGATTTATAAGCCTTTTTAATAAACCTGTAACTGTTTAAGTTTTAACCTGACTCCTTCAGTTGCTGTAATAGAACCAAGCACAATGTAAAAGATCTTCAGCCGGTCATAAGGGACAGGTATAGGGAGAGCTTGGATGTTTGGACTGTGTCACTCCCAGGTGACAGATCCGTTGGGGCATCTCTCAGTCTTCCCCCTAGATTGCCCGCTGTGAAGGGATCCTGTATCCTAGCAGCTGAAATCTGAGATGTAATAAGCTCTTCCTATTTTCTTGGGGCGCCCTTCAGTCTCCCCTAGACTGCCCGCTGCGACGGGGCCTTGTGCCTTAGCAGTTAAAGACTTGGGTGTCACACACACACACACTGCCCTGACCGTCGGCTGACACTAATGGGAAGCTTTTTAAATAAACATTGGTGGCAGTAGCACTTTCTTGGCTGCAAAGCACCTCTTTATTTTTGCTTCATTCTGCTGGCTCAATAATATGGTTTCACCGATGGCTCCATGATATACAGTGTAAACGGTGGCATCAGACGCAGAGAAAATAAAATTAAATTACATTTAAAAGTCCAGCATCTTTTCCGTGAAATGCCAGCTCCAATTTGTGCAGAGCCAGTGGTAAATTGTCCACCTGTTTTCACTTAACTTTAAAAAAGCATATATACATCATTGCACGTTTTTTCATATTACTGGAAATAAATGTTAGCCCAATGTGAAATAAACATCACTAATGAGGTAGAAGGTTGTTTGTCCATCACAATTATAAGATTAATGGTGGCACAGATAGAGTCAAGTGTGTTTGATTATGGCTTCATTGAAGCCCAGCGGACATATACAAAGAGCCCTTCCTATACCACAGCATACTCTTTGCTTCTTTTTCTTACACTCAACTGAAACACTCATGTTTGAAAATGTGACCTTATTACTTACAAAGAGCCAAACTCGGACTGATCTGAAGCCCACTGAAAGACTCGCATTGACTAATGGATTCAGTAGTGGTTTCATTGTGTCTAAGGGACACTGGTGCTGAAGACTGTAAGGTGCTGTGCCATCCCATCAGAAACGGTGGGAGACAATGAGAAGCAGAATGTCTCCTACAGCTGATGGACAACAATGTGCCACCCCTTCGGAGGATTCATCATGGGCTTTTCTCAATGACCAGTGCAGCGGTTCTTAAACTGTAGGTCCCAAACCCCTTTGATTACGGGATTGCCAGCGCTGACCTAAACTTGCTGGGGCCCAAAGATGAAGCCCAAGCCTCACTATGCAGGGCCAAAGTTGGAGCCCAAGGGAGTCAGCCCTGTGCAGCAGGACTCTGTTTGCAGACTCCCTTGCTGGGGCTGAGGACCTTAAGCTTTGGCATTTGCCCCCCTGCCTGGAACAATGGGATTCAGTCTTTGCACACATGCACCCCAACTTGGGCAGTGTGACTTGGGTGGGCTCAGGCTTCAGTCCTTCCTCCTGGGGTTGTGAAGTAATGTTTGTTGCCAGAGGGGTTTGCAGTGCAATGAAGTTGGAGAATCTCAAGCTAGTGCCATCCCCCATTCATTCTCCATCCTGACTGTCATTTTTTACATTGGTTCGGCAAGGCGCTGGTGTGCTCTGTTGTGGTGCTTTACCTCCCAGGGAAGTCAGTGGGAGTTCCAGGTGCTCAGCAACTTGCAGAATCAAGCCCTCTGCCTGCAGTTGCTATTGGGCCATAGTTGGGGTGCACAGAAGGACAAAGTTCTTATGCCTGAACCAGGGCCAGCCATGGTCTGGCCCAAAAGATGCAAATAAAGTGGAGCCAAGTGCCTCCTTTAATCACTCTATTCAATACAAGGCTAAACATTGTGCTTGGATGTATGATGTCCATTGGTGTCTGTGAGAGTGAAGTGTGCACATCGGAGGGCAGCATTTACTCCAGAACCATTTTTTCTGATAATTTATTCTTCAACTTGTTGTCACATTTGAAGGTGAAAGGATGGCATGTACATGGGCACTCACACACTCATCAATTTATTTTCATTAAATCCATGCAAATTTCATTTTTTCAGGCTGTTTACAAGGTTCCTGTAGATCCACATCACAAAATCTGTCACCATGATTGTCACTAATTGCCACCCTTGTTGGGAATCTCAGCAGAGGGGCCAAAGGTTTCATTGAAATAGCCTGAATTACCATCTAAAGCAGAACAAGAGTGAGGCACATTGGCAGGGCAGTGAGGAAAAACTTGCACTTACCTCTGACCAGCATTGTACCTCTTCCACAAATGCTTATTCTGGTTGTTATTTATTTGGACAACAGTAGCACCCAGAGCTCCCCAACTAGCATATAATAAAGAATTTCAGTCTCCAGGTTGTTTTTGGCTAATTTTGTAAGTGTGCTGTCATAGGTCTGGCAACAAAATGCAAACTTCAGCTTTGTGGGAGATCCAAGAGCAACATTCAAAGAAGAAACCCCCCATGAAAAATGAATAACAAATAATAATTAATAATACTTTCTTCTCCACAAGGTAATAAAAATGATAATCAAATCTCATGCTCCTAGGAATAAATTAATTGGATGCAGGGGTCAGGAAGATATCTTCATCTGGTATTATGCATTGCACATTTGACTAGTGCATGTCATTACAAAAGCAGGTGTATTTTGGTTTTGATTTTTCTGTTTTTTGGTTGGGCTTGGAGTGGGTATTCATTTGGGTTTTTTGTGGTGGCAGGGATCATTCATTTTTTATCTGACACATTAAGGTCTGACCAATGTCAGAAGCAGGTTACTGGACTAGATGAATCCAATGTGGATTCATCTAGCCTGTGCGTCCATTGGATTGAGACAGTGGGTTACATCACTCTGTGCATGCACATCTGCTAGCCCTTAGCTGTGAATGTTACTCCAGATGGTAATCAAGAAGGTGGTTTTATAACCCACATTAAGAGGACTGTCTGCTGACAAGTTATGCATTTTCTTCCCTTGGGTGCATGCTGTCAAGACGGATAAGTGCAAATGGTTGAAATTTGGTTGTTAACTCTGAATAATAATAATACTTTGCATTTCTGTCACATCTTCCATCCAAGGATCTCAAAGCACTTTAAAAACATTCATTATCTGAACTCCATAATACTACCATGAAGTAGGTAATTATCATTAATCTGATTTTACACACTATGGTACCTTTGACACAGTGAAAGTGATTTCCCCTGGGTTGTACAGGAAGCAGAGCTGGTCAAAAAAAATGCCAATGATTTTTCACAGGAAATTAAAAACATTTTTTTGATTTCTTCAATAAAATGTTGGAGATTTGCAGTGAAAAAAAAACCACATCCAAAAAGTTTTTGAAAGCTTTCTGTTTAAAAAAAACTCAATAAATTGGGTTTTGATTTCTCGTTGAATAACCAGAACATTTCAACCAAAATGAAAATTTTCCACAGGAAGCCACTTAGGGCAAATAAATGTTTTATTAAAACATTTTAACCAGTTCTAACAGGAAGTCTGGGCAAATCTAGCAATAGAGCTCAGGTTTACTTTTTCCTAGATCTATGCATCAGCCTTTAAAACAAATTTCCTCTTTAAGAAGTTTTTGACCTTTAGCTCCTTAATGAATGGCTGTGAGTGGTTCATATTGGATCAATAAGGGTATAATGACCCAAATCAGTGTTGCTGCTTATTTCAATGTCTTTTGTCCACTACCAACAGTTGTTAGCAGTCTTTTTCCTCCCTCAGTGAAAAGTAAAACTGTTCACTGTCACTAAAATGCCAGTTTTCACACTGACTCTATATTCTCTCCCCTGCCTCCCATCTGTTTTAAAAAACTCTGCAAATGTGCACTTGAAGGCTGAGAAATTGATTTTGATCATGTGCAGATGAGAGAGCCGGGCTGAGTTCTGGTGTTCTTCTCTGCTCATTTTCCAGTCTGGGTTATTTGGATTTTCAAACACAGACTCCACCCTTAAGCAATTAGAACATTTTGTGATCCTTGCTAAGAATGAAAGACAAATTCTGCTGATTCCTCTGATAAAGTGATGGGTTGGGGAGGAGGTAAAGAATGAAGTGTGGGTGACAATATTGCCTGTTCATTTGCTCAGCTTAGCTCCTGATTGTCACTTTTGTGCCTTTGAGCTGCCCATAAGCTTCTGAGGAGGCTAAAGTAAGGTAGCTTAATTATGTAGGCTGTTGTTTACCAGGGTCTCAGCCGAATCCATCAAACTAACTTCACCTTAACCAGATTTGATTATGAAGCCAATTTATTGACTCTTTCCTCTTTGACAAGACATCCTTTGATTTATGCGCACTTCCTTACTCATTTGAAAAGTAGCTATGTTATGACACGATTTATATTTTAAAAAGCAATATTACATGTAACATATTTTTTAAAAAGCCCCCTTGAACTTAGAATAATGGATACCTGTAAGGCAGTAACTCACTGGAGAGATTTTGCTCAAGTAACTTATAACTATCAGCAGAACCCCTGGGGGAATTACCGCTGTTTTTGCAGAAGCTGTTTGCAGTGGAATAAACAGACAAGTGCTCTATATATCATTTTAAGTAAGACAAATAAAGTTCTGTTTCCTTCTTACAACGATGTCATTGTCAGTTATATAAGAATAATTCTGTGTGACTTTTTATGAATCTTTCCCCTGTGAAAGAGTACAATGGCCTAATTTCCTACACTGCGTCTTATAAATAAATGTCCTTCTTCAGCAATCTATAGCCAAACCAAAATGATCTCATGCTGAGTAAAGAGATTTGGAAATGCTATGGGATGTCTGAACTTCATGGAAGGGTGCTTTGCACCTTCCTGCAGAAGGATGAGTATATCTGCCCCCTCACTGCTCTGGAAGGTGGTGGAGCATACTGAGCCATCCACGGAAGCCATTTCCAGAGGGGCAACCACCAGGGATGATCTGCAGTCATCTTAAAGCCTGGGAGGCCACTCCCTTTGCTCTAGGTTTCCCCTAGGATTTAAGGTATTGCCAGGAGACATGTAATTTTAGTTCAGATTCTGATAGAGGCCACATCATGTCACATGCTGGACACACGAGAGGATGGAAGCAAAAACAGCATAGCCCAACCCACCCCTACCTTATACCCGTTGCCAATAATTTAAAAATAAAACCTCTAAACTGGTAAAAAAGTGTTAAAATTAATAAAAAAGCTGAAATGTGTTATTCAAAATGTAACTTTAACACATTCTGAAGGGCTTTGAGGGAGGAATTTTTGGTGGGGAGAGTTCTTTCTCTTCAAGACATCCCCTAATGTATCAGGCTGCCTGTGGCAACCCCTGAGGGAGAGCAAATGGGAGAAATAATATTAAAATGGTCGGAACGTTATTTTTTAAAATATTTGTTTTCCCTGGAGCCTTTCAGGGTTGCTTTGCTCTTCTGGCTACATTTGATCTGCCAATAGTGAAGCTCAGCACGGCAGTGACTGCACAACTCTGTCTGATATTCCCTATGTGCCTGGAGCATGGGGATTTCATTTCATACATCATTTCCAGTGAATACCCTTAACACAAAGCAAAGCAAAGAAGAAACACGCACGCACACACACATACGTCTGGATGTACATAAAGCAATATGTTGCAGATATCTATATCCCATATCTGCAGCATTAAAGATATGTGATAAATTGCATTTATCAGACCCATTTGGTAGTCTTACCTGCACTACTCCATTTGCTAATCTGTCTCTGCCAGGACGTGTTCTTATGCGCCAAACCTCTGAGGAGCTTCAAAAAGGCTGCCATTTAAACAAACCAAACAACTGCCAGAGTAACATTTCCTCCATTCCCCCGTGTGGAATCTCTCCTACCCCTCCCTCAAACATCACTGGCTCCAGGCCCAGGACAAACCACATTCAGTCCTGAATCAGTGACTCACTTAAAGTCTGGTATTTTACAACCCACCAAGACTAGAACAAGGCACCTAATACTGCACTAGAAATGGGATACTCTAATGTGGGACACAATGCTGTCTAGTCTGGGATGCTCCTGAAACAGTAGTTCTTAATATCATGATATTAAGTATGGAAAAGCTATTTTACGTAATTTTTTAGAGAGTTCTAAAATGTTATGAGTTATTTTTCTTCTGCATCTCTAGTCTGTACAATTGGTCTCATGATAACTAGGGGAATCTGGCTCTATACATGGAGAGATACAAAATCTGTAGCAATGAAATGTTCTTTAAAAAAAGACAGTAATTTTCCTTAAAATATGTAGGATATAAAGAATACCTAATGGTGTGCTGTGATCTGATGGATCCATTGGCAGTCCCTGGGGCTGCTCTGCATGACTCACTTTCACCGCTTCCGAGTAATTTGGCCATTCCAAATTCATACTGTAAGTAAATAATCCAGAGATAGCTGGTCAGGAAAGACTTTTAGACCATCTGGGCTGATACCTGCAGTTTGCAGAACTGCTCCATATATCACATCATATCTTCTGAAGTCTTATGTACTAGCTCTAATATATTCAAACAGGGTATCCTCTCCCTAGACAGCCTTTTTTAATATCCATCTGGTCTGTTTTAAGAAAAATTTCATGATGTCTAATCTAACCTTTTTCTTCGTTTCTTTGAGGTTGCTGCATCTTGTTCTGCCTTCTTGTAGCAATGTGAGTAACTCTCTTTCTTCACTAAATGTATTTCTGCATAATGCTATTTTCCCCTGTGAGTGATCTCTGTATAAACTCAGCTCCTTCAATATTCTTCCATATATTTTATACTCTAACTTCTGTATCATTCTGGTTGCCAATCTTTGTAGGTGCTTCATTTTTAACAATGCCCTCCTTATACTCTGAGGACCAGAAGAGCACATGGTATTTTAGATAGCATCATCCTACACTCATATAGTATCCCAATATCACCTACTCTTTGTATATACATTTAAAAAAAATCACTAGTATCTTTCACCCCCAAAATCACAAGGCACGCATAAATGTCATAGGTTTTCTAAAATAATAATCTCCATTTCTACCTGTCATTTATTGCCTTCTAGATAACCGAGCTTCAATCAGTAACTCCAAGAGTGCTTTTAATTTTCTCTCCCACTTTACATTTGCTAATATTGAAATCCCTGTTTAAAGGGGTATGAACATGATCCTGCTGGACTTTCTGCATTTTCATTGTTTTCCAGTCTTCCACATGGAGTATTCCTGAGATGTTGTGAAATGTAAACCTGCATAACAAGTGGTCAGTTATAAGGCAAGTGATCCTGCATGAAAGGATGGCTGTGAAAACTGATTACACAGCAAATTGCCCATCTGCACAGACTTGGAATAAGAACACTTCAAAGCTCATTTGTGGGCTGATGTTGCTATTGAATGTAGTTTTCCAACAAATCATTCATAAAATTAATGGCCACAACTGATCCCTGTTTCTAAATTTACTCTCTCAAGCTCTGTTTGAAAAAGAAATAGTTACTTTGTTGCTTCAGGAAGGCTTGTATAAAAATTGATGTTTTCTGAAGCAAAGTGAATGGAATAATCATAGTCATATCACCACAGATATTCAGGCCAGTGGTCACATGTTGGATTCTATAACATACTAGAACATTTTCCTGGCATTGCTCAGGTCATTAACTCAATTAATTTTTTTTGGGGGGGGGGGAATAAAAATGAAATGTACGTGCTTCATTGAAATCATTGCTCTAGGACGGGGTTGGGGATGACGGGCTCAGTATGCAGGCTGCCCTGGGGAGCATGCAGCCCTGTCTCACCGCAGCAGCTTGGGGCCAGGTGAGAAGTGCCTCTCCATGGCTGCTGCAGTTCCAATGGGCACAGTCGGGGCTGGGGGATGCATGTCTCCCAGCTTGGGCAAGTCCAGATTTGACTGCCCCTTGCACTCCCCCACTAGAGTGACGAATACTGCAAACTGTGTTTTTTTTCTCCTTGCTCTCTAATGAAGGAGAACAGTCAGCAATGTCCCCATACAAATTGGAGGGGAACTTTAGCCCCCTTGCCTTCCCTAACCCTAAAGGGTGCCTGGGGGGATGGGATGCTTGGAGCTGGGGCAGTCCTAAATGGAGGGGGCATGGCCCCAGCCAGCCTCTTTCACCTGCCTGGTGATTCTGTCTCTTTTCCAGATGGCTTTGTGAATCCCTGTATGAATTGGGGGGTGGGACTTCAACCCCCCTCTTCCTAAAGGGCATTGGGGAGAAGGCTTGGGGATGGGGCAGTCCCAGTAGGGAAAGGGCATGCCCCCAACCAGCCTCTTTCACCTGCCTGGTGATTCTATCTCTTTTCTGTCTGGTTTTCTGAGAAGCAATCTCATTCCAGGTGCATTCCATTTGCCTAGCACAATCAAACACTTACTTTGCTTTAAGTTATGATAAGAGAAAGCTGTATATTGAATTTGGTAGTCCTAGCTATTACTTTTTAGGAGGTATTCTTGAACAAACAGTCAGACAGATGGATGGATGAACAGACAGACGGACAACTCACAGACAAACTTTCTCAAATATATAGTAGATTAGTCATTTCCCCAGTCTGCTAATGTAGGTCTATGCAGCATAGTTTCTTTAAATGAAATATAATAAGGAACTATGTGGAGAAAACATTACACTCCTGTCAACACACAACTGAAATTGCAGCACTGATTTGGAATGTGGTTTAACTGAAGTCTCTGCCTGATTTTGATTTCATGGTTGTTTGCATTAGTGTAATTTCAGGAACTTTGGTGGAATGACTCTTGATTTATCTGGAACAAATCAGAGGAGAATCAGGGTCACTAAATGCCAATCTAGTCTGTACAATGGGCTGATGCACTGGCACTCATACTATGGTTTGCACAATTTTTATATTTGATCTTCAGTGATTTCCATGAGATCACCATTATCCTGAAAATATGCTAAACAGAGTCTCTCATTCTGGAGCAAAAATGTAAAATTGCTTAATGAAATTTCTGAGCAGCAAATTCCATAAGCCTCTCTCTCTCTCTTTTTTTATTTGACACCACAATCTTACATTCTAAAAACTAGGCTTTTCATTTAAAAAAAAAGTCTCCAGCTCTAATGGCATTGAAGAAAACCTTGAAATGGGAACTGAGTCTAAACTGATGCAGTCCTATCTTCCTGGGTATTTAAACAATAGCTGTGAAAGATGCGGATGCCATCTAGACATCTTGGAGTGGAGGGGAGGCTATTGGAGCCTCATGGAGATAATTTCATGTCAACAGTGTGAACTATTTCATGTAACTAAAAAGCAGGGCTGATCGTGTTATGAGCTAAGATGTCCCCTTTGGGAATCAGATTTAGGTAGAATTGTGATGGTGAACAGTTTGCAGGATTAACATTAATTATGTTTTCCAATATGAATCACAATGCCCATGAGCTCAGGAGAGGAGCAGAGTCCAACTGTGCATACCATCCCACCAAAGAGATCCAAGTTCCCAGCACCCAGGTCCATGTGAACTTCACCAAAAGAGAGCCCAAACCAAGAAACATATAAGAGCTTAGCAGGGTGTAGAGGTGCATTGCAGAATACATGGATTAGACAGACTCAGTGGGACATATCAAAGCTCCCAGACCTCAGTAGTGCCCAAGAAAGCATATAAACTCCACTGAGAGTATCCAGGCATCACCATGGGAGAGTCAAACCTGTGAAATCCAGCAGAGCACACACCAGGATCATATTTTGGATACAAGCAACTTTGCATGAATGGTCACATCCCATTTGACTTGTGGATGGAGTTAGGAAGAGCACCACTACTTATTTTTCCTCAGTTGGACCCTGAATTGAATGTCTCCTGAGTCTGAAGCTCAGAGACTGATACAGGAGTCTGAGCAAGCACTTCACCTGACCAATAAGGTTAGGGTCTGTTCCATTATGGAGTACAGTATCTCTATGTAGACAAGTATGAGGGGGCAGGGACTAGAATACAAGGAACAGAGACCCATCAAGGACCAGCAGCAGGAAGCATGGATCTGGCTGCCAACCAGGGAAAGACCCTGATTAGCAAGGAAGCAGCAGTTAGATAGATAAAGGTCTGAAGAGAGTCCATGGAGAAGCAGCAGGACTGCACAGAGATGCATTGGAGGAATCATGGGATCACAAAGAAAAATTCTTAAAGGGAAAGGAACCTGCATTCCAGATGTCTGAGAAACAAGAGATGGGGAGGGGATCTGTTGACGCACTTGTATGTCAGTTTACATGGGAGGAGCTGGTGTACTCTTGAAGGGATATGTATATAAACCACTGATGACAAGCTTGAGCTCTGGCCAGTGGGACTTACAAACCAATATGTAATTGCTGCCCAGGAGAGACATGAATTAGAAGGGACAGCCCATGCACTGGGCCTCAGGATAAACTATAATAAAGAAAAGCCTTCACTGAAGCACTTACCAGATATAGCAAAAGGAGATTGGAATCTATATGATAGATGAATAGATATACATTAGTAGCCTTATGAAGAGTCTCTCTTTAAGACTGGTGGATATTTAGTGCCCTCCACTATGTCCAGAAAAATCCCATCTAACTGCACATAAAAAACAACTTGCCACAGCATTGGCTCAAGCAGGAATCTAATCACCAGTGGAATTTCATGTTCTATGTAATAGTGAGGCTACTGGGTCCAAAAAAGGCAGATTTTGAGTAGCCGGGTGGTTGAATTTCCTGATTATCCTTATGCACGTTGGTCATACTGTGTGAAACGACATACTCAACGAGCACAAGTGCAGTTTGAATATTTTTCAGCCCAGGGCAGCAGTTATTTTGTGCAAACACAGCAAGCCTCTGTTTTACCGCTCTCTGATGGACGTATTCACAGCATCAGTTCACCAGAAATATTCATTTATATTTTGAATAAAGGTGGTTACCAATAAAGGCTATTACTTGCTTTTAAATAAAAGTTCTTTAAGATCTCATTCTTTAAAGACAGAGTATAACTCTAACTCTGTGTGTGTGTCTGTCTGTCTGTGTTTGTGTCTGTGTGTGTGTGTGTGTGTGTGTGTAAGTTCCAGGCTCTCACCAGAACTGACATAACAAGGTTTAAAAATTTAAATTCACCTGTGCTGTCTGTGAATAAACAAAAAGGGCTGTAAAGAGAGAAAAAAATAGCAGCTTAGATTCAATTCTGTCAAATTCTGTTGGATGCGTTTTGGAATTCATGCTTGTTAATAGTGGATTATTGTCACTTCTTAAAGAAGACTCACTGCAAACATGCATTCAGTGGGGTTGGATGAGGACGAATGAAGACATGATTTGGCTCACTGGACAAAATTTTTCCCTGGAATTCACCTAGGGATGAATATCGCCCATGGTGTTTATATGCCGTGTCCCTGCTGTTAATATATACAGTGGAGCCCTCTAAATTGGCGCTCCCTGATGGAAAGAGAAATGGGCCAATTACACAATCATCCCAATTATCAAGGCTCCCAGGAATACATTCTACTGGTAGATAGACACTTTTATTTCAGGAATTGTTAAAAAAAGGCATCGTACAAAGCGTTAAAATATGTTTTTAAAGCAATGTGCCGCATAATAAAGCAGGAAATTAGCATGAAGAGAAATCAAAAGGTTTCATAGCAAGCAATCTCTGTGAACAGCACCAGGTGTGGCATTTAATCAGACTATGCATGCCGTTTATCCATTGTTTGCACCATTTATCCATGTGCATGGGAGACATTGAGATGTATTGCATTGAATCTCTTCCCTAACAATCATCCTAATTAGCTGCACGTCATTTAATTCAGTAGAATCTACTGTATTATACGTAAGAATTGAATCCATCCATCATTATTTATTATTTGTACTGTGCCCAAAGGACACCATAAAAGACCCTAGCACAGTGACAGGCTCTTTACAGGAACATGAATAGAGAGGATCCCTTCCCCAAGGAATTTACAATCTGATGTTAGATGTGGTACAATGAGATGGTGTCAGACGCTGGTGGGAAGGAAAAGGGTGACAAAAGACAAGAGTTACAGTAACAAGGCCACCTGGTGATTTGGTTTTGGTACACATCCATCCTGAGCTTCTGTTACATGTTATTGTTATTACAATTTAACTTACTTCTGACCAGGCACATGATTGAAGTGAATTTTAAGGAGGGATTGAAATGGCTTCAGAGGGTGCATCATAGCAAAAGAGAGTTTCCAGCAAGCACAGAAGAGGGAGGAGGCAAAAGGTGTGTCAGGGCAACTGGGTTTATTTGTGGCGCAGAGAGGCTGAGAGGAACATGGTGGGAGACAGGCTCACAGGTGGAGAACAGGGAAAAGTTGTCACCTTGAGCTCCAAGATGAGAAGCCTGGTCACACTTAGTTCCTCAGGCCCAAGGACTAAAGTTTATCTGTGTAAGGAACAAGGTGATGGGGCTTTTTCAGGGGCCAGCACTAGATTGTAGAATGAACTCCCACAGGTGCCACAGGTCTTCACAAACCTCCACACGAGGAGAGTGCAAAAGGGGGGCAAGTGTTGCCATGCTCCCTCCCCAAAAATTGGCAGGTTATTAAGCTCCTCCAGTCAGTGAGAATGAGCAATTCTGGCTTGCGGGCCTCCTCCAGCCCTGGGGCTGCAGTGGATGACACAGAACATGCTCCTCCAAAAGCAATCAAATGTAGATTCCTGTGCATGCCCCAGCTCCATGTACGAGACACGTTTCTTCATCCTGCTTTCTCTGATATAAACACACAGCAACGAGTACACGTAAAAGCAGAACTCCAAACTCCTACCGAAACAATGTACTTCCCTACACCTTAGGGAGAGGAAATGAACCACATGGGAGAGAAGTTAGTCGTGTTACTTAATGTGCTGGTTAGAGGTGTTCAGGGACTACAATGATGAGGGCAATACAAGAAGCTGTGTAGAACAGAAAAAAGACCTTGACTGGAGGAATAATCAGTTTGAACCTGATGTATGATCACTTGGGAGGCAGTGGAAGGATGATCTGTCCTACATGACAGGCAAAGCAGATAATTTTAGCAGCCACATTCTGGATAGACTGGAGGGGAACATGGTGGATACCAAAGTGACCAGAAAGGAGGTACTTGCAATAGTCAAGACAGGAGATTATTCTAAAATAGCCTAGCAATGTAGCCATTGGGATAATTAGGAAGGGACAGGTTTTGGAGGGACGGTGGAACAAGACACTGAAAGATTTCATTCCAGCCTAGATAGGAATGGGAATGTGAAGCTGAGGGTTTAGCTGGAGAGCACCTCTGCCTTGCAAGCCTGGCTGACAGAAAGTACAGTGAGATTCAACAGTGTAGACGGGCGGCAGAGACACAGATGGGAACCTTTGATTCACTCTGTGCACACTTTATTTTGGTAGAGTTTTGCCTGTAATTTATTCATTTTCATAAATATCAGGCCAGATTGATATGGGTTGCACATGGACTGTACTGTTATACAACATTAAAAAGTTATACTGCAGCACTGGTGCGTTCTTTCAATCCTAAAAAACAGTGTGGTGGAGTAAACAACCCTCTTACTGAAAGATGAAATGTAGATGATGCCACCTTTAGGTGAAAAGTGAAAACTTTGGACTGACATGGCCTCAAGTCTACGCTGGTTTTCATGTTGTGTGGATTAGCCATTCTGACTTCTGAAGCACCACACAGAGCTAGAGAATAAAGCCATCATTATGAAGTGGAGGAGGGGAGGATGCCCTTTTAACTTTTTGCTGTAGAGTTAAGTCCCTCTCAATGTGGTTGCAAAAATAATGAATTCCTACTCCTTGTCCTCTCCATGTTGGTGATGATCATGGTACGTTCTGAGTGAAGGACACCAGTGCACAGACTCTGTCTTGATGTGGAATGGATCAGTTTGCCATTGGTTAATATGTTACAACAGGGGTGGGAAACCTATGGTCTGGGGACCAGATGTGGCCCCCTGCGTGCCTGGATCTGGCCTCCAAGGCTCAGGGTCCCATCCCCCACCATCGGAGAGCTTGCACTGGTGCTTTAGCACCACCCCCAACTCCCGCCTTCCCCTCGCGAGGCTGGAGCACACAAAATCTACTAGGCTGGGACCCGCAGGCTCTGGTGTGCAATGGGAATGTGAGGAGTGTCTTTCTCCTCAGTTGGGGACCATCTCAGGAAGGGGTTTATTTACTTCTCACTTTTTTGGAGTCCCCAACTGATTTTTCTGTGGGTCAGCAGCCCCTAACCCAAAAAAGTTTCCCCACTCCTGTGTTACAAAGACAGCTGCTGAAAAAGAGTATCTGACCTAACTCACAGCTAGAGTTGTGCTAAGATGATCCAAACTATCCCAGAGCTGCCTAGTGGGTTAATGTTCCTGCAGAGCAGTGACTGGACTAGATTGGTTGAGGCAGTTAAGAAAGACTTACTCACAGGCTCCTCCCAGACACTTCCATGGTAGAGGCAGAGAGAAGAGGTTGTAAGTGTCAGCTCTATTTGATTTAAAAATTTGGGCTGCGTCTAGACTGGCAAGTTTTTGCGCAAAAGCGGCTGCTTTTGTGCAAAAACTTACCAGCTGTCTACACTGGCTTGAATTTGCGCAAGAGCACTGACTTTGTAATGTATGAAATCAGTGCTTTTTGCGCAAATACAATGATGCTCCCGCTTGGCAAAAGCCCTCCAAGAGGGCCAGTGTAGACAACCCAGAACCGTTTTGCACAAAAAAGCCCCGATGGCTAAAATGGCGATCGGGGCTTTCTTGTGCAAAGCCACGTCTAGATTGGCACGGATGCTTTTGCGCAAATGCCAATCTAGACGTTCTTTTCCGCAAATGCTTTTAACAGAAAAACTTTTCCGTTAAAAGCATTTGCGGAAAATCATGCCAGTTTAGACACAGACTTGGAGTCTTGTGATCTATAGATTCATAAATTCTGAGGCCAGAAGGGACTATTGTGATCACACTGCTCTACAGCCAAAATGCTTCTGAAATAAATGTCGTCAGACTTTACTAATTCTGGGTCACTGAGAAGGAAAATGATGCTTAAAATTGTTGATTGGCTCTAGTTTTCAAGATATGCTATTGGGTCAGTCTATATGACCCTTGACTTGGGAATGGCGGAGGTTATAGTGAGTTATAAAGGGAAGGGATCTCAATTTAAACCAGAAATGACTAAAATACATCTTTGACTGGATCTATGAATAAATCTATGACTGGGTGTGGACAGTACTTGCTTTTTAGTACAATGAATGATGCAATCTGAAACTGGCATTGCATCAGACATGATATGAATTGCATCATGTTATTCCTAGAAGTCATGGATGATGCAATCATAATGAAGCTTACATCACTCTGCTGAACAAATTGCGCTATATCAGCTCTAGAAATCATACAGTGTTGTGCGCTCTTATTTGTCAGTGTTTGATTTTGCAAAGGGATACATTTCTGTTTAGCCAAAGTGAGCAGAGATGCCTCGTACTTGTGTGAACCGTGCAGATAACTTTTGCTATGTTTGTGGTGAAGTGACTTTTGCATCACAAAAGCGCAGTATAACCACTATGGTTAAGAAAGCCTATCACCTTTATTTTGGCTGCAAAATTGGGCCCCACACATGTGCTGCAACACTTGTGCAACAAATCTTCTCCAGTGGTTGAACAGGAAAAGGAAA
>CM057846.1:69975031-69988953 GCA_030068395.1 Apalone spinifera
CACATTTTATCTCTGAAGCAGACGACTTCTAAAAAATTGTAGACCAGTGTCATTTACTTCTACTTCCTATATAGCACTGGTCAAAGATCTTCCCCCAAATAATTTCCGGACCATATCATTTAGGAAAGCATCCAGTCCTGATTTAAAAATTGTCAGTAATGAAAAACTCACTAGGACCTTTGTCAGATTGTTCCAATGGTAAATTACTTTCTCTGTTAAAAGTTTGACACATTATTTCCAGTCTGAATTGGTCTAGCTTCCATTTTCCAGCCATGGAATTGTGTTATGTCTGATTGAAGACAACATTATTAAATATGTTTCCACATAAATACTCATAACCCTTCTCTTTGTTAAACTAAATAGACTGAGCTCCTTGAGCTGATCATATAAGGTATCACAATGGATATGAACATATATGAAATGGAATTAACATAGATACTGGGAATATTTCACAATATGGTTATAAAGTCCTTCAGAAAATGTGTTTCGCATAAATATATTGTTTCACTATAATCTGCATATCTGGGAGTGGCATCAAGTTAAACATACTTCTTGGTGTATGTAGAGGGGTAAGCGGGAAACACAGAATGTTATCCCTTCACTTCTGCAAGCATACTTTTTCTCAAATGTTTGCACTGTTAACCTCACCTGCATAGTAACTTTCTTGGCATTACAAGGGCAAAGACATTCAACAATAAAGTAAATCCCATGTCAGCTGTTTTGTCCCAGCACTGAAGAAAAAAAAAGCTACTCAGACTCCCATCCCAAAATGCAAACATCTGAACAAAATCTGGAATTAAGGTGTGGAGTGTAGCATAGGCACAGGACTAGGGGTGCTGGGGGTGCTGTAGCACTCTCCACAATTTATTCAGGATCCTGCTGCCAGGCCCAAACTGCTAATCCAGGGCCTGAGGTCCTGGCTGCTGGCTCCATGCCAGCTCCTGGTTCTGCTCCTAACCCTGCAAGCTCCACGAAGGTGTGGCCTCAGTCTTAGCCCCCTCACCCATCTCGAGACCCCTCCTCCTAGAGACATGGCCCTGCTCCCAGCCTCAGATTGAGAGGGTAAAGGCACCCCCTCCCCTATTAAAAATGTTCCAGTGCCACTGGAGTGTAGAACATAATATACATTTTCTCATATTGTTTTTATGTTGTCCAGTAAGAAAGCCCATTTGTCCAATATTATAGCCACAGTAACTGGGCTTCTGAAGAAACAAATCATTCTGTAGCCAATTAAAATATACACTGCACAAAACTGTTTGTTATTGGTGGTCTATAAACTAATCTGAGCCTTTTGCTGTGAAAGTTTCTATTACGAAGAACCTAAGAGCAAAGGTTAAGGCTTACATGTGATTTGGACAAGTCTGAAAGTTGAAAGAAAATGAAAATACGTGAGTCTTTAATTGACTCACTGACTGGATGGAAACATGTGATCAGGGTCTGATCAGTGTTACATCCTCATGAGCTTGTCTAGGAATTATCTGCTCAGGCTTGTTAGATACATATCTCCAGTAGGTAAGATACTGGAGAGAAAATAAATAAAAGGTAAGAAGAAAAAACTGAAAGTGAAAGAAGGGGAGAAAACAGAAGGAGAGGGATTTTCTTTTTTAACAAATTGGAGAGCTGCAAGCATAAAAAGTGATCTGATAATGGTTATATAGTTTAGTAGCTACTATATCAGGGATGTGAAGTTGTTGTGCCAACCTTTTTACTCTATGGGCTCACTGTAGCTCTGGGGCATGTCACACACTTGTGAGAACTTTACCAGAGTGTTGATGCAATATTGTGTCAGTAACTGAGTGATTTGTTTTTCCTCTGGACATTGATTGAAGGAATTCTTATTACATTTTATAGCTTGCTTGGCCTTAGTATGAGAGTCAAGACATAAATTGGACCATAAATTGGCCTATGTCAGAATCTACATTGAAATGACACCAAATACATGTCATCACACCCATGTTTCAGCTAGCAGCAGGAATCTGCCATTGCTTGTCAACTTGATCAAATGCTAGACCTCCTCACAGCCTTGCCATGCACCAGACCTTTGAACAGAATGTAATGAAAGCTATGGAGACATGCCCTGTTATGATACCGCAGGAAGGTGGAGTAAGAAAATTAATGGCATTTGTAGACTAAATTGATTTGCTTCAGCTTATTGCAAAGTAACAGTCTTCACTGTGAGCATAGTCTGTATATGCATATAAATAAAAATTGACACAAAAAATATATAGATCCACTGAGAGGAAAAGAGAGCATACATAACTGAGATATATTTATCCCACAAGGAAAGCAAGACTTGATAATTCATGAGTAGCAAAGATATAGTTGAGTTATGGAGATATTTTCTCTGGAGTAAGATAAACATGGCATCTCAATTCAGCCCATTATATATTGTGATTGATAGAACCAAATACTTTCAATAGTTTGTTTTTATTTTGAAATGTTTCAATACTATCTTCGAATTTAATTTTCAAACTAAGATAATGTCTCCAGATGCTGATTTAGATTAAAAGAATTACTATTTATCTTGCTGAATTTATGCCCTTGCAAAGAGAAATCAAATGTGTGTTAATTAGAAACTTTCATTTAGCTAATTGTAAGTAGGTAGTTCAGTCTTGATTGGCAAACTATAATATAACTCTGAGTAAAAAGAGAGACCCTCATGACTGCTTGATTTTTCCACAGACTTTATAGCAATCAGTTGTTCCCAGTGTTAATAATGGAAGAGGATTTTAGTTGCTGTTTGAACTTCTATTTTAGAGAGGCATTCATCCTCCATCTTCACACATACTGGAAACCAAGTGTGGTCCTCAGGCCTATTTTTCCCTGCACCAGGGCACAGTTGGGACCTGTCTCTCAAGATCTTAAAAGTCAGTGCCCCTCTTACAGCTGAATGTTGAGAGGCTGTGATGAAACAGTGTCATGACATAAACATTACATAATATTGTATGAACATTATGGGGCTAACCTCCATTGTGTTACACCAACTTTAAACTAGAGACATGTATAAAACAAGGATGAATCAAGCCCAGTGCCAGGAAGCCATCCTGAGACTATTTTGTTGTTCTTCTAATTCAGTGACAAGGTAGCTCTCTAGCTATTATCAGTGGACTATCACTGATATTGAAATAGACAGCATATCCCATATCAGGAATCCATGCCATTCCAATCCTTAGCTACAGGATTATTCCTTACAATCTAAACCCTTGTTTTCAACCCTTGTTTTTCATCCTTGCTGTGAAAATAACTTTGACAATGTGAACTAAATGTTACTGATGCAATGTCAACTTCCTGAGTCTGCAGAGGGTTTGAAACAATAGCCCTGAGACGTGTGAACAGATTCATTTAGTTCAGTGATGTGTTGGCTCTGAAACCTAATGATGGTTGTATACACATCAGTATTGCTAACCGATTCATGGATGATAACAATGGCAGAAAAGAAACATCCAGCTAATGTTGAATCTGAAGTCACAAGACATCTCCAGGTCTCCCTAATGCCTCACTTCACTGCCAAAACTTCCAACTTTGCCACACACTTCTATGAGGCAGTTATGTTTTGTCAGTACAAACCCCTGCCACAGTCAGGCCTGGTGGTTGGAGCAGAGGTCAAGAAAAAATACAAAGTGTTCAGGCCACATTTAGAGTTGAGGCTAGGCAACTAATATCTCCAGCATGCCATAGGACAATGGGTGGAATATGGACTGGCTTGTCTGTATTTTGTGCCTTCCGTGGGTGGCAAAAGGTCCCGCCACTCAGTGTTGGGTTGGTACATGATGGTGAGGAAATAAAGGGTGTGGAGCGTGAGCACATATAGCTGTTTCCTATATGTGGCACACCATCTGCAAGTCATGCAGCCAGTCAGGTGGTGTGTAAGGAGTTGCCAGGGAGTCCTGCAGGGCAGATGTCTGATGTGGGCCCGGGCAGGGAGCTCAAGGAAAGCACAAGAAGCAGGCAACAACACTGTCCTCACCTCCTGGAGTACGTGGCAGATGTCATCAGGAGTGGAGAGGTAAATCATTGTGGCTGAGTGAGCAGCCCCTCTATGGGTTTACCTCACAGCTCTAAGGATGAGAAAGAAACAGTGAATGGTATGTCTCATAGGTAGTTAATGTGAGCAGAAATATGTCAGAGTGTAAGCTGCTGAAAGAAGGAATGCAGCCAGATATTTATGCTCCTCAAAGTTCTACATGACACCCATGGAGAGGTATTTTTCATCTCTTTGACAAGGTGGAAGGAATTCCATAGCAGAAGAGCACCTTGAATCAATTGTAAATCGTCTGCCTTGTTATCATTCAGCAATCCATAGTCTTGCCACAGAAGAGACACTATCTTCGTTTTACTGTTTGTACAGCTGTAGCTATTATGTCAAAGTCCACTAAAAACCAACTCTGTAGCAGGCTCTTTAAGGGTTGACATCCTAACACCAACCAGGGCTCCTAAATATTGAAATAAAAATGTATTCCAAGATTAAATTTGCAGTAACTTTGATTATCTGCCAGTGCTGTTTACTTGTGGAAATCTGCCTCTGGTGCACCCAAAAGAAGGAGTCTGGAAATCTTTGTTAAAAAATAAGTATTTTTTAAAAAACAAACAAACATTGACTTAGCTGTTCTCTTCTGCTCCTCTGCTCGCCTTTTCAATAGCCCATTTCAATTAATTGGTATACATGTATTACTGTATTTGTATATATGTATTACGGATATTTTAATGTTGTAACAGAAATAGGATAATGCAAGGATGGCCAGCTAATTGTTCTGTATCATCTCTTATACCTTATATTGCATTTATAGGACACACATATTTCAGGTATATAATTTTTATACATTTTTCATTGACATTTCAAATTTTGACCAAGAAAAGGACAACATGTGTATGAAAAGGTTTGCAAAAATATTTGCAAACTTTATGTCCCATATTTTTGACCACTAGAACAAACTATACAGTATGAAACTTTATTTTATGTAGTATTATATAAAATTATAATAAAATTAACTATCTCTCACGTGCATAATTTTAAATATGTCCTTAAAGAACTGAAATCAATAGGACTGAAGTTTAAGTTTTGTCATGAACTGGGGCCTTCATGAAGCATAATTCCATTGCAATTTACAAAAGTCAAAACTCAATATCCTGCCAGTCATAAAATCTGGCCTAATCCAGAGTATGTAACCAAACAAAAAAAGAGTATATTTTCCCCCTCCAGATCTTCACTGGGGTGCAATAAACAGAAAGGGCTGTTAGGAAGCTAGTTGACTGGAGCTGGGTGGAGGAGAGGACAGTACTGGTTAGCACATTGACCAACATTTTTAAATCCATTTCAGGGAGCAGTGGATTTGTGCCCCCCCCCCCCCCCCACACTGCTATCCCCAATACCCTCCTACAGCAACCCCACTGCCTGCTTCCAACATCCCCACTGATTATCCCACTGGCCTCTTCCAGCCTCTCCAACAGCCCCCTTACCCTCTTCAAAGCCCCATGCTGACCACCTTGACGTCATTTCAGACCCAACACTTCCATTGCCATCCCCCTGCCTGCCCCAACCATTCAGTTTCCCTACCTCCTCCTGCCTGCCCAGTGCCTTGTGCTCATTGCACACAATGAGGCAAGGAGAGTGTGGGGCCCACACTGGTAGGGCTACAATAGACATCAGCCAAAGGAAGCATTGGGAGAGACAGACAATTACACCCAGGAGAATGGAGAAAAAAATTCAATTTGAGGCTGCATCTACACTGCAGCTTTTTTCTGGGAAAATGTTTTTCTGAAAAAACAATATTTGCATCCAAACTGCCATTGAGTTCTTTCAACAGAAATTCAAAAGAACGGAGGACTTTTTCCGGTGGTGGTAAACCTCATTCTATGAGGAAGAAGCCTTTTTCTGAAAAAGCTTTTTTTCAGAAAAAGGTGTATGTGGACGCAGAAGAGGGAGTTCTTTCAAAAGAAGAGGCCTCCAGGAAATAACACAGGTGCCCTGGTAACCAGTCCATCCAGACTAATCACAACTTAAATGCAAGATAGCGTCCAATGAATGTAGACACTCTCTTATGAAAAAGCACATCGCTTTTTCGTTGCGCTTTTGCTGTGTGGACGCTCTCTTTCTAAATAAGCTTTTCCAGAGGATCTATTCTGGAAAAGCTTCTTCCGAAAGAAGCCTGTAGTCTAGACATAGCCTGAGAAGGGTGTTTGCTGCAGAACAGAGCCATGTAGGTTGACTCTCTCCCTGCTGCACCAAGTCCTGGTAGAGTGTGTGTGGTGGGGTGGGGGAAGAAGTGGGCATTACCCTCTACTATATCCTCTTTCCACTACATTCAAAGACCTAGGAAGAATGGGGGCATGAACCACCTGCCTTGCTCCTTAACCCCCAAATACTATATAGAGTCTCAGGAAGTATGGGGTTGTTCACCCTCCCTGCTTCAGCCAAGGTTTGGGGGACAATGAGGCATGACCTGCATCATATGGGCAGGTCTACTCTGCAGAGTTATTTCAAAATAACTCCCCTTATTTTGAAATAATAAGGCGAGTGTCCACACTACCAAGCCTGTTATTTTGAAATAACAACTCCTGCCTGTGAAGAGGAATAAGCTTATTTTGAAACAGTTATTTTGGGAGGTATTGTTTTGAAATAACTTATTTCAAAATAACCTGGTAGTGTAGACATAGCCATCCAAGTACATGACCCCACCTCCAATTTGTGTAGTAGCAAAGTTTGCAGATTATACAAAATTACTGAATATAGTAACTCCAAAGCAGACTATAAAATGTTACAAAAGGATCTGAGAAAGCTGGGTGACTATGCAACAAACGAGCAGATGAAATTCAATATTGATGAAAACAAAGTAATGCACATTGGGAAATGTAATCCCAACTATATATTCAAAATGATGGGGTCTAAATTAGCTGTTACCACTCAAGAAAGAGATCTTTAAGTCATTATGGATTGTTCTCTGACTATGTGCAGCAGCATTCAAAAAGTTAACAGAATGTTAGGAACCATTAAGCAAAGGATAGATAAGAAGACAGAAAATAACATGATGCCACTATATAAATCCATGGTATATGTCCCATTTCCGAAAAAGACATATTACGATTGGAAAATGTGCTGAGAAGGACAATAAAAACTATTAAGAGTATGGAACAGCTTCCATATGAGGAGAGATTTGAAAAACTGAGACCTTTCATCTTGAAAAGAGACGACTAATGAGGATATAATAGAGTTCTATAAAACTATGCTGTGGAAAAAATGTTATTTACCTCCTTGCATAACACAAGAACCAGGGATAACTGAATGAAATTAACAGGCAGCAGATTTGAAACAAACAAAAGGAAGTATTCCTTCACACAACACACAACCTGTGGAGTCAACCTATCGAGCTCATTAACAGGGAATGTTATGAAGGTACTGATCACTCGATTATAGCCGCGAAGCAATGCAATGGTTGTGCCAGGAAAATGGGATGTTCCTGGAATTGGATTGCTTCTCATAAAACCATACAGAAAAGAGACAGAATCAACAGGCAAGAGAAAGGGCATAACTCACCCCCCACCTCCTGCACCCATCTAGGAATGTCTCAGCCCCACGCCTCCCATCCCTCTGGGGAACCTTTAAGAAGGGAATTTGCACAGTTTGCTGCATTCCTCACTCTAGCTGGGGAGTGCAAGGGGCAGATGAACCTGAACCTGCCTCAGACAAGGGTCATGCACCCATCCCCCGGCTGTGCCCAGTGTGGCTGCAGTGGCCATAGAGAGGTGCTTTTCACTTGGCCAGTGCTGGGGGGGTGCAAGCTACACTCTGCAAAGCAGAGTGGAATGGCAGCACCGTGAGTAATGCTAATCCAACTAAAAAAATGCAGTTATGGCCTTTTCTTATTCCATTGTGGGAAAGGCACTTAGAATTTAACAGTACTTCAATTCAACAAGATTCTGTGGAAACTAAAATTCTGAAGAATAATTCCCAAAACCTCCAGAATGCAATAGATTCATGTATGTCATAAAGACATGCTTGCCACAGAATCTTAACACCGTCCTCTAGAATTATGTGATTGTGTCCCTGATAAAGGCTGGTTTAAAAAGTCTGTGGGAAGATTATCATTCTCTATTAAGTTCCATCTGACTTTTCCAAGGACTTCTCCACAGCTGGCAGTCCAGGACTGGTGCTCTGGAAGATCAGGGCCAGTGTCACAGCTGTCACTCTTCAGTATGTGTGTCCCCAGTGGCATTCTGTCCACCTGGTCCTGCACAGGGAGAAGGCTGCCAGATACTGTCCTTGGTGCAATGACCTCCAGAACTCATTTCCCTCAGACATGGCTAGTAAAGCCACAGAGTAGCAGGTATGTATTTCTTAAGTAGACGAGAGTTCTATCAATTTGACGTAATGTCAACGCTATACCATGAGATGTCAATTTGTATACACAATGGAGAGTTGTTACCAGTTAAACTCTACCATGAAAAAACACCCTCAGCACTTGAAATTGCCAACAATTGTGCAACTATCCACGTTGAATCAAATAATAATTTGAGTGAAACTCACCAAAGGAAAAACATTCAGGATAAAGGCTGAAATGAAATACTTACCACCTTTGTCATGGTCTGAAGGGGGATCTTCAATCCATGGCTGATTTCACTTGCCATATGTGCTGCAATTCCAGGGCACAAAGGAGTGAGTTCAGTTTGGTATTTTCACCTTTACTTGCTGGTTCCTTGCTTTGGGGGGCTTTAATGCTGAACCTTTGCATTATCTGATTTGTGTGTATGTGTGTGTGTGGTTAAATAAGCATTAATGCAGCTCCTGGGAAAGCTAATGGAGTTGCCTTGGGGACTTGAACAATACCCCAGTGTGCTCTGCATAAATTTCCTTTACTGCAGGTGAACAAAAAGTTATGTTAAGTGAGACAGAGAAGGTAACAGCTGCTGAATCCCTTTTGCTAGTCTAGGGAGAATTGGTACTGCATGTTGCCAGTTGATTGGCGCATTCTTAACCTCTTCTAACCTGTAAAAATAAGAGGGAAAATGAAAGCTTTGGGGAAGAGTTTCTTTCCTAATAAAATATTTCTTTCTTGTTTGTCAAGAATAATCGTATGGCAATGTCAAAATAATTATGAAAGAAACTTATGGAAGAAAGGCCAAGATGCTATGAATACAATTTCACAGGACTCATTCTCTTTATTTTCCATTTTTGCTTCCTTGAAGAAGATAACTCTGTTTTATATTTTACTGTCTTATTAATGGAATGCATTTTGGAAGTCTGCCACTGTTAACAGTATCAGAAGGATTTAGGGCTGCTGAAATACACTTGAAGATTTAATTCTGCTGACTTCAGCTCTGATCCAAAGTAAAAACTGTAACCATAGATTAAATGTTTAGCACTAGATATTGCAATTGCTGTTCCTTGTCGTAAATCCTTGTGTCTATTGCTGTTTCAGACAGCTCTCTAAGGGCCCTTGGCACTAAATGTAACACAAAGCTCTTGAAGGAGGCTCTTTGCTAGGGGGCCAATTCTTGAGGCCTTTTCTCAGTTCTTTCTAGTAAAACTCCCTGTTGCCTAAGTAAGAACCTTGAGATTTGGCTCCATACAGCTACTACCCCTTATTCAAAACTGTCTCTAGACACTCTTGCTCTATTGAGAAATTGAGTAGGTATTCCCACTATTTGAAAATATACATGATTGCTTCCAACAAGAGTGTTTTGGAGGGGGAAACTCAAATGGAGTCCCCTTTTTAGACTTTATTTAATCTCATAGGAGAGCCACCTGTACTAACCCCCTCCCCATGTATTGGAATATGTCCAAGGGTAGCAACCCTGCAACTATTTCTCTTCAGGTCAGGCATAGACCCACCTTGCTCATATAGCTTTAGAAGCCCCGATACTGAAACAGTCGGGGCGGGGGAGGGAGGCGGAGGAGAGAGTGGACTAGGGTTGCCAGCTTTCTAAATGCACTAAACTAAATACCCCTTCCCCACCCCTTCTCTGAGGCCCTGCCTCCCTGCTTTCTCTATCCCCCTCCCTCTGTCACTCACTCTTACCCAGCCTCAATCAGGCTTGGGCAGCGGGTTGGGAAGTGTGTTTTGTGGGGAAGGACTCCATCTGCAGGGTGGCAGGCTCTGGGGTGGAGCTGGGGATGAAGGATTTGGGATAAAGGAGGGGGTTCACATCTGGGGAAAGAGATTAGAGTGTGTGGGGGAGGTTGCAGTGTGTGGGCTCCAGGAGAGAGTTGGGTGCAGGAGGGGACTTTGGGCTGGGGCAGGGGATTGAAAAGTGAGGTTCCCACTACACTTACCATGGCTCCCAAGAAGCAGACACTTCCCAGGTTCCTACAGCCTCTCAGCATATGTGCAGCCAGGGGGTACGTCTAGACTACAAGCCTCTTTCGAAAAAGCCTCTTTCAAAAAAGAGCGTCTAGACTACAAGCAGATTTTTCAAAAAAGCGAGCTGCTTTTTCGAAAGAGAGTCTAGATGCTCTTTTTTGAAAAAGCACAGTTTGCATTCAATAGTGTCTTTTTTGGAAAGAGTACTGTAGAAAAAAGGCGTTATTCCTCATAGAATGAGGTTTACCGCGATCGAAAAAATTGCCACGTTCTTTCGATTTACTTTCAAAAGAATGCGGCTGTAGTCTAGACGCAGGTGAAGTTTTTTTGAAAAAAGGCTACTTTTTTCGAAAAAACCCTGTAGTCTAGACACACCCAGGGAGACTCTGTCAGGAGCATACTGGCAATCAAAATAGGCCTGGGAAATGGGTTGAGAATAGCTCTCCCCATGACGTCACCCCTGCGTGCTGCTCAAGCCCTGCCCCCTTTCCCTGCGTCATGTCCGGCACGTGGCGCAAGCGGCAGGTCGGGCTCCGTGCGCCGCATACAGCGCAGACGCGGAGCCGCTTGGAGTGTGGGGCAACGGCGCGCAGACACGACAGCCCACTGGGAAATTCCCAGTATCCTGCCGGGCCAGTCCACCCTTGGACTCTTTGTGCTGCCCTTGCAACCACAGGCTCCACTCCATAGTTCCCATTGGTCACAGTTCCTAGCCAATGGGAGCTGCACAGCTGGCACTCAGGTGGGGGCTACATGTAGCGCCTCTCTGACCACCCATGCACCTGGCACCTGGCAGCTGTTTCTGGGAGCTACATGGAACCAGGACAGGGAGGGAGTCTGCATTAATGCCAGGCCCTCACTGTGCCACTGACTGGACTTTTCACAGTCCAGTTGGCACTGACCAGTTGTCAGAGTCTCTTTTTGACCAGATGTTCCAGTCAAAAACTGAATTCTAACAGGACTCCAGTCATGGACTCTAATTGCTAGAACACTGGGGGCTTTAATTGGTCCCCAACTTCTATTTAAACCAAGCACAGAAACAGGAAGTTGTACATGTAACTTGGTTTCCCCACTGCCTAGACCTCCCTTCCTCTATCTGCTCTTATTGCCTGACTCTGATCTGCTGGTAACCAGACTCTTGGTTTATACTCTGGCCTGTCTCTGACTCTGACCACATAGTATATGAGCTGGTCTGACTCGTGCTCTGACGGTAGCTCAGACCACCCAGGTCCTGTTTATGACAGAAACCCAATTGTATATGGAGGAGTTCTGAGGCCATTTATTGGAAAGTATATTGGATAATGGAAGGGTACCAATCAATGGGATGCAAGGGGATAGGGGACTTCTGGGTATTCACTGCAACTGTGAAAGACAGAAACAATAGCAGAATCCCTTCCCTAACCTTTGGAGGTACCCAAAACCTTTATTCACCTTTATCCAAGGCCTCTAATCCCACAGGTGATTCATATAAAGCTGAGACACATTAGGCTGGTGGTTGCTCAGTCTGGATTTCAGAGTGGTGGTCCTCAGTCATCACCTCCTCTTGGGACATGTGAGCCTAAGTCCAAAGTGTTCTCCTTCAGTCTCTATCAGTCCCATCACAGTCCTTCTCCGGGAGTCATTCACACCTACATCCAGGCTGCTGAGCACAGATCTCCTGCCTTCCACTGAGAGCCACTGCTCATAATCCTGCCAAGATGATGCCCCTTACACTTTTCATTTCTCTTGGAATCCTCCCTTCTTGGCCCTTTAAAGAGTTGATCCTCCTGGACCTGACTGCGCACACGTAGGTGACGTTTGCTGGCTTATTACGTAGCTAACAGAAGCAAACAATGAATACAAAATTATATTGCCATGGGGAAATTTTACTAATGTGGTAATTCATATGAACACTAAAGCATTTGGTTAAAGCTTAAGAGCTACCTTACTTTCTTAGTTATAATTTTATGGGTCTCTGCAGACTTCTTTTTAGGACTTCAGCAGCCATTGACATTTTAATCTTTGTAATGTGGTCATCTGATTTACACTTGGGTTTTTTCCCATAATGAGCAATTCTCTTCAATACTTATTGCTTATTGCACTCAGATGAAGTTATGATCAGATTGCATCTCAATAGTCCCTTCTCTGAAACTGCTGCCTCTCTCCCATGACCTTGAATAGATACAATATGATGTAAATCACAGCCCACAATCTTTAACGTTTTTCTTCTAAAATGTTAGTGCGATGTGTACAATACAGCATGTTTTCAGGGCATCCCAGGGACCAGACTGTCATATGTAAGGACACCGTCACTCTTATTCTTGTAAGAAAACAGAAGGGCCTAAGTGGCATGTGAGGAATAAAACGTCAATGGGCTAGCACCAATACTTGGGCCAGGAACATGGATCAAAACAAGAGTGTGTTGGTGCTTTGGTCTTTGTCGCACCCATATGAAGTATTAAATGTTGATGACCTTGGGGAATGGATAATAATAAAACAGAGAAAATCACTGTCTCAGAATGATAAGTGAAAGTCCTCTGACCCCATCCTAACCAATATAACCTCCAGACAGAGTCATTTCTCTGTGTTGAGTAAATGGGGATCCCTCTATATACCTGGGTATTTATAGTGCACTGCACTCATTATCATCGTATCTGACGGTGCTTCTACACTACACAATTATTCCAGAATAATGGTTGTTATTCTGGAAAAACAATACTAGTGTCCACACAGCAATTGCGTTATTTTGAAAGAAAATTGAACTAATGGAGGGCTTTTTCCAACATTGGTAAACCTCATTCCACAAGGAATAACACCTCTTCTGGAAAAGCTCTTTTGGAAGAGGGTGTGTGTGGAGCACTACTGATGCTATGTCAAAATATCTCCTCACCCAGGCCATTCCACGTTATTCCTCCCCAGTGCCTCCTGGGTCTCTAAATTGAGGTAGCACATCCACATTAGGGGAGCCTGCTTTGGATTAATTTGGAGACTTCCCTCTAGTGTGGACATTTTGTTTCGAAATAAGCTTTTCTGGAACATATCTTCCAGAAAAGCTTATTTCAAATGAAGTTTGCAGAGTAGGTGTGCCCTGAGATCCTAGCATCTGGCATACACTATAATCCAGATGGTTGGCCAGGGGCAACCCGGAGTCTGAAATTCAATGTAGAAGAGAAAATCATGAATTCCTGACAGGTGGACATGACCATATATTGAAGGGGCTCCTGCTTGTTGTACTCGCTGCTCTCACACAGGTCCTGCTGGGGCTTTCAAGCACTAGTAGCTTCCATTTAACTCATTTGCTGGGCGGCTCTTGCATCTTTATAAATGTACTGGAATACTTAGCTGCTGTCATGTGAGGTGTGGGTGATGGTTTAACTTATGGTTATTTCTGCTAGAAGTAAGTTTCTATAGGAAAGTGCATAGTTTCCATGAGTACTTTAGTTATTTGACTCAATTAACTACATTAAACTCGCTTGCTGTGTATATGGACTGTCTAATACTATCTACAGCAGTGGTCTCCAATCTTTTTACATCCAAGATCACTTTTTAAGTCGCAGAACAGGCAAAGATCTACCGCCCCGCACCTTCCTTTAAGCCCCGCCCCTTCCTTTAAGCCCCGCCCTCTCTATTCTCCTGTCCATCACTTGC
>CM057846.1:69989053-70011776 GCA_030068395.1 Apalone spinifera
CTGCGCTCAGCCTGGGAAGCTTGCTCCAGCACCGCTGGAGCTAGACGCAGCCTCTCTGGGCTGAGAGCAGGGCAGCTGGGCTGGAGGGAAGAGAAGTGGCTGCCCGGGCAGCTGGCATGGCACTCAGCCAGGGTGCACCAAGCTCTACGTGGGCAGGCGCAGAGGAGAAGCCACTGATCAGCTGGAGCGCGAGGCAGCCGCTTTCAGCTGAAAGCCACAGTCAGCTTGCTGGGGTGGTTCAGCCCTCCCGACTTCCCACCATTCCTCGCAGCTGCTCACCTGTGTTGTTGCTCGGTGAGTAGCTGCTTCTCAAATGAGGAAATCTAATGTAAATGTACTGCGCAGGCGCACAGTTCAGAGAGGGCTCAAGAGGTACTCTTAGAGCCCCTGAGATCTACCGGTAGATCGCGATCTACTGGTTGGTGACCACGGATCTACAGTATGAACATAACATTTGTTTTATTTGGCAGGGGTAGCCTGAAATACAGATAGAAGAAACTGCACATTGATACACTAAGCATATCCCGTATTCACGAGGAATTTGTAACAATCTCTTTACTTTGTTTCCTTTGTTCTTCTCCCATGTGGGCAAACTAGTATTTTATTAATTCTCTTTTCCTCTTACTCTCATGTAGAATGACACAGAGGGGCTGAGTATATACTACTTTCCTCTCCTGTTACTACAGGTCATATAAAATTGATATTGTATTCAGTGCAGATGTGATGACTTTGTCATTCATCAGTTCCCAAAATTGGCTGCTTGGCACACAGGATGATTTAAGTAAAACTGAAGTAATTTTCAAAATTGAAACTTAAGCTGTTTAGTGACATAAGCCAAGAGAGGTTTTTCTTAGCACATCCCCCACCCCCTCGCCAAGCACTTCTTTGGCTCACGTGTGCAATTGAACTCTTTCTGAGACAATTAAAAAGAAAAGGGGACCAGTTTCTTTACTGCAATTTTATGCATACCGTAGGGCATCTGTTACTCTAAGATAATACACAGCCTGTAGAGGGATAAGAACTTTGAATCTGATTTGCCACATTCTTCTGAACCTCACAAACTGACTTGAAGTGCCTTGGCAAAATGCCTTACCCAAATGGAAGGCCCCAAAATACAGGAAACACTAAATAGAAAGGAGATGGAAAGGTGCCCAGGGGAAGTACAGCTCATATGAGTGAGTTCCCTGTCTTGTCTGTTTTGTTACTCACAAGTCTAGGGAGACTACACCACTGGAATGCATGGCTGTATCTTAGGAAAGGGAGGAACCTGCATAACAGCTGTGTCTGGAAAAGTGGCAGAACTTCGGCAGGAAAGCTGATGGATGCCTTCTTTCACATAGATTGGGCTTGCTACACCTTTGACACTAATAAAAATGATGCAGGAGTATCATTGCAGGGCAGTGGCTAAGAGCTCTAGAGGTGCTTCATTATAACAAAAATACCATGGAAGGTTTTTCTTCTCTGTCCTTCTATTTTGGCATTGAGAAACAGCTATGCGTTATTTTCTTCAGTGTTTCTTTCAAGACTTGCTTTGAGTTGCCAGAGGTTTACAATGTAGGCAGGGAGACACCTTCACCCGATTATGAACCTGCAGCATAAGGTGCCTTTTTTTTCTTCTCAATACCTCTCATTTATCCTTAATTACATTGCCGGGCAATATTTGAGAGGGCTGGTTCTTAATATCATATTGAAGTTTGGCCAGACAGGTCGGATACACATTTGATATTGTAACTACCATCAAGCCTAAAATTTAAACTCTGAGGCTATGAACTATTGGGGGGAAGTTCACTTCTGTTCAGAGAGCCTGCACAAGGCATGTTTGCCACTTAACCCTAGCCTCAGCCTTAACAGGTTAAGTGGGATTCAAATGGAAATTAGAACTCGTAATGACTCTCTGAGTAGGAGTGAATTTCACCTTCTGTATATCATTTCTTGCACAGTTTCAGGAGAAAACTCCTATTTTTGTGTTCCTTTCAAAATGATTGGCTCCCCTCTCCTATTGCTCTGGAGTTTGGTCTCTGATTTAGTTACCAGTGCATTTCTAGATAGGTTGGATATTTCCTTTCTTAAGTCTATGTGTTTCTCATTGTACACAATTACATACCGCATATACCATTCCATTTTGAGTGGCTATCATCACACGCAGTATGTTTTCTAGAGCTAGTCTGGAATTCTCTGACAGAATTTTTTTTTTCATGAGAGAAAGCCAATACATTGGCACATTTCCATGAAACATTTCACTTATAACAAATAAACATTTTCCGATGGAAAAACATTCCATCTGAAAATTTCTGACTCACTCTAACTGCTATCCCCATAGATAGCACTGCTTCCCCTATCTCTAGTAGGGGAAGGGTATTTGTAACTATTGAGAGAGCCTATATGAAATTCTTTTGGTCTGGTAATTCAACCCCACACACTCACCATTTGCTGGGAGGCTCTTGCATGTTTATAAATGTACAGGAATACTTAGCTGCTCTCATGTGAGGTATGGAAGATGGTTTAACTTATGGGTATTTCTGCTAGAAGTAAGTTTCTGTAGGAAAGTACATCGTTTCCATGAGTACTTTGGTTATTTGACTCCTCCCACTTTTCTACTGGCTCCATCCTGTTTGAACTTTATGACGACCTTGTGCGTTATATTAAGTAAAGTTTATAAATACTGGTTTTTACTCAGGATTTCAGCTTTTGTAGTAAAATGCTGGGGTATTTTTTCATACACAAGCCATGAGAAAAATGGCCCTTAGATATTGGTCCAGATTCAACAAAGCAGGTGCACAGATGTGTAAATTATACCGCTCTGCACCAGGCTCAGCCCTTGCACTCCAGGGGGACTCACTTGCGGGCATGGCAGGTGGTGCTACCGCTGCTGCAGACCTCCCTCTGGGTTTTCAAACAGAAGGAGCTGATTTAGTTTCCCACTGAGGCTTCCTAGGAGCACCACTGGAAGATGCTCTGAAGGAACAGGCTGAATTGACCAGACTAGCCATGACCCCTTGCTACCCAACAGCATTTGCTTTCTGAGTTGCATTGTCTACTCTCTAGCCCCAAGGTGAGGGAAGGTTGTGGCCATGATGTGCCACATCCTACTTCTCCCAGCAAGATTTTTCCCTCTGGGTTTATAATAGCAAAAGCCAGTATAAATCTCATCTGAATCTGGTCCATTATTGGAGAGAATGAACAAGGAACCCAGGATTCAAAATACAGTTATTTTAAGTACCACTATTGTAGTTGTATAAATAAATATATACATGGTATTCTCGTGTTCTTGTTAGGAGTTAGTGGCTCAGATCATTTGGTCGGTCTGGACTCCACAGGACCAGTATGATGAGCAGGCAGGGGTAACTTTAAGCCACTGTTTTGCTTTCCAAACCCACAGCTCTGCTAGCCTCAGTTTGGCCCAGAGCACAAGATAGAACAGCATCAGCCCTGTTCAAACTTATCCATGGCTGAACCCCACCAAAGGATCTTTCTGGCTGCTGGAAACTGACAGAATGGAGTAATGTTCCAGTCCTCTTCCCATAGCCAGGTGCCACCACAGCCATGATGCACTCGCCAGGACCTGGGATGGGAAGGGTAGAAGTGGCATAGGTTAGGGTAAGGTGTTACTTCTTGGGGATTCTTATGAACAAGAGGATTCTCCATGAAATTGGTTAAATCTATACAGAACCACAAAGAGTATGTCTACACTAGAGCTGGAAAGTGTTACTCCTGCTCAAGGAGGGCTAAAAATAGAAGTGCAGATGTGACCATCAAAGTTCAATTCCACCTGAGACCACTGGTATGAACATGGGATGGCTACGCCTCCTGCTGCTTGTGCCAATGTGGCTACACTTCTGTTTTCAATGTAGTACCAAAGCTAGTGAGGGTATGTGTTCTGGAATTAGAATTTACACCTTCCAGTGCCAGTGTAAATACACCCAAAGGAAACAACATCAAGGCCAGACTCTGACCCAATACATGTAGAAATGGGCACTGTATGACGCTGATGTTTTAATTTCGCCAGCTTCACCATTTTATTTGGCAGGAGTAAAATTCAAAAGTGCCTCCCCTCTCTCCATAAATTAGGGATTTTCTTGTAATTATTTCCCTAATCAATTACTGGCTCTGCCCACTGAGACTAGCAAATGATTTTTCATTATTTCTCTCTCTCTCTCTCTCTCTCTCTCTCTTTCGGCTTTGTTGCTCTGAAATAATATGGTAAAATTATCTGAAAAATAGTGTTCACAGGTTATGAAGTACCACTAACCTTGAACAGCATTTTTGTCTACACTTAAGTCTTTGCTATGTATTAGTCCAGTGGCATTACAAATTCAAACCCTCTATATAAATATATACCCTCACTAGCTCTGATCATGGTACTATATATATATATTGTTCATGGCCCTTTGTGTCATCAGGAAATTAAAGTTTGCAGCTGGTCTCTTCATCTTAGTTAATCATGCGAACATGAAATCCTTAAAGGTCCATGCAATGGTCCCTGCGGGGGCCCCACTCAGCACTTCTCTACAGCATGACATTGTTTTTCAGCTGTGTTTTTTATCTTTTTCCCTCTTCTGTTCTGAGCTCCTGCTGCTTTTAGCTTCAGTAGCAGACTGCCATGTGGCACTTTATCATGGGCTGTCCAAAACTGCACAGTAACCATAGCCCACATGGAACTTGCTCAAAAGTTTAAGAGGCTAGCTCTTCTATTCTCGATACTGCATTTGTCCATGCTCAGGGTCTATCTCTTTAGGTAGGTCAGTGTTATACAAGTAGCAGTTCTGTGTATAATTTGTTTTGTTTTTCATGCCATAGATGCAAGGCAGCAGTGATAATTTCAAGAGAACATGTCATTTTCCTATATTTTGTGTCCTGTGTTGTATGAAATAGGTGCTTGCTTTCCACGAACTGGCTTGTATTATGATAATAAATCATAGATTTTCTCACAGGTGATTTTAATACCTAGCATCACTTTCTGGAATGTGTCCTAGATTTGAATTTCCTTGGGTAATTTCTCTGTTGGCCTTACTGACCCTGACAGAAGCTGATTTGTAGTTAACTTTGTCCCTCTTTTAAGACTCAGTTTGAAACACTGAGTCAATACTTCATTTAAAGTGTGGGTATGTGTGTGGGGATAGAGGGAGGGAAATCTTCTCTAGTCTCTTCAGTTTCATTTCCTGTACCATTGTGTTCTAACTTTCTCCCTGGCTGATTTCCACTGTGTGTAGGTGAACAGAAAATCTCTGCATTTTTTCCTACTACAGGTCCTTTAAAATTTTAATTAGCTTCTCATTATCCTTTGATACTTAATGTTCACGTGGGACTTAATGTTGTTGTTTTTTTCAGGTCATGTTTCTACACAGTGATTAATTTTTTTTCTCTTCCTTATTTTTATATCTGTTTTGTCGTTTTAAAAATCGCAGGTATTTTTATAAGGCTCTAATCTTTTGGACCCTAATCCAGCAAAGCATTTAAGCATGCACTTTACTCTGTGCATGTGGGAAGTCCAACTGAAGTCTAGGGATTAGTCAGATGCTTAAAATTAAGCATGTGCTGGGCTGGGGCCTTGAAAAATGCAGCTTCCTAAGAATTCCTTTGCCTTCTGGGCTACACAAAAGATTGCAGAGTAGTGCTCTGTTTAGTCTTACGCCTGATGGCACCCAACAGAATTAGAGCAAGACACTTTAGATGAACATCTAAAACCCCCCAAAATACCCATTTTTGCCATGTATTTTAAGAGGACATGTTTATTTTTCATGATTCATTTAAATTTAATACAGGTATTTGTGCGATATCCTAGGTGTGCACAAGACTTTACAGATGTAAAGGAAAGGAAGTTCCTTGCCCCCAATGAGTTTGTAATCCACTGAGCTATAATACAGGCAAAGGGAGCTGAAATGGATACAACAGGAAAAACTCAGATGAGTACGGGCCTGGTTTTGCAAGCAGTTGAGTACCCTCATTTCCCATTGATTTCAGTAAGAATTGAAGGTGCTCAGCTCCTCCTGGGAAGTGCTGAGTGCCTTGCAGGATAAGCCCCTTGGTTCATTTATGAGTGCCATTTTTCTGGTTTGTGCACTCTGCACTACTGAGAAGAGGTGAAAAGGTCAACTCTCAGTCCTAAGGCTGTCAGGTTTTGGATTGCCCTAATTTACTTCAGATGCCTAAATCCCGGGAGGTTGATCCAATAGCCTGCAATCTCTGAAGCACAGGGAATCAAGGCTATATCTCCTGTGATGTGATGTGATGTGCTCTAGGGCCAACCACAGGCAGGAGAATGGGGAAGGAACTGCTATGGTGGCACTTAGCTAGTCAAAATAGGCAGCTGAATTTTGCCTGTGTTTGGATTTGCTGCCAGGGAAACTGGATGGGAAATTAGAACCAGGTGACTTTGGAGTGGAGTTTCATTGTTGAAATCCTTAACTCTCCAGTGCACCAAACCTTGAGGACTTTATTCCATCTACACTCCATGCCTATGATGTGAATAAACACCAAGTCAGCAGCTAAAGGGCTTAGGATTTAGCCTGAGCAAAAGAGTGGGGGTTCACAAGATAATTGCCATGGTAATCTGACAGAATAAATAATTAAGCTGTTATCTCAAGGTGTGAACAGATGGTTTCTTACATAAAATGTTTAATATACTTGATGCAATGGATACCCCATGCTCCTTTTGTTAGAGGTCATTACATCAGATTTTTATTGACAGTAAGGCCCTTTTACTTATACAGGGTGAATCTCTCTAGTCTAGCACTCTCTGGGGCGGCATGATTTTAGTTAGCTGGATGTCCACTTACCATGGGTGTGGCCAAGTTTCCTGCAATCTCCTAAAGTTTGTTTATAGCCACCAGTCCTGGCTCTTAGTGTTCTGTGTTGTTATTTAGCTCTAATTTACCCCTAAATGTCAAGAGCCCAGTAAGCAGTGGAAGTGTTGGTAATGCAGCTAGACAATATTGACCTCCTGTGGTTCGGCAAATTTTCTAGTTTGGCATCAGTCAGGTCCTGAGGGTGCCAGACTAGGGAGGTTCAACCTGTACCTATTTTAGTATTCCTTTGCACTGACAGAACATTGTAAGTATGAAGCTCTTCTGCTAAAGCTTTAAAAGTAATTCCTTCTGGAATCTGTCATATCCTTAATTTTTACTGAGGTGGCACCCTAGGAACCCCACTCATAGGCCAAGATCCAATTATGTTAGGCACTGTAAAAATACAGACCTAAAAGAGGGTCCCATAACAGACCCTCATCCTGTTCTAGGGACTAGCTGCTAAAGGCGAACGAAGACATCATTATTATAGATGTAGTATATAAGAATTGGGTAGTTTCCCTTTAAATATTTTGTGATCTTTCCAGGGGTGCTCCCTGTATTCCATATTTCAAAGGCATCAGAACCCTGCAGTGTGTATGTGTAGTGAGGTGTTGTGGGTTCTAAATGTTCAGTAAACACGGTTCTTTCAATCCCGACCTATCTGTGTGGCTCCTTTATGTTAAGTATGCTGCGTAAAGAGCAAAAGACAGAACAGGGGGTTACACGTGAATAGCAGAAAGTTCCCTCATGATTGAAGTTACAGTACTTCCCTGCACCTATGTGTTTTGGTCAGTATCAGAGCTCATTCCTAAAATGGTTGTGTTCTGCAGTCCTTAGGTAAGTCAGCAGCCTGCATAAGAAAGAAAGGGCCCAACCCTGTTCCCTCTGAAGTCAAAAGTAGGGTTGCTACTGACTAGAGTAGGAGCAGGATTGGGCCCTCCAGTGGCATGAAAGATTTCAATGTCATTTGGAAAGGATAACATTTCACTTTCCGGCTCTGTGATTGGCTGGACTCTTTCTTGTCATATAACCCTAATTAATTTATATTGTGTGTGTCATGGGGGAAGACGAGATCCAGACAGAAACCTTTGTAATGGGATTTTACCCTGAGCCAGGCAGAAATAATTAGCTAGATCCATCTTTTTCAGTTTCAATTGCTGTTCCTAAATGATTTATATTAGGGAGGTGAAATCATACACAGTCACACCTTGTCTCTACATGCTTTTCTTATCTCCTGATACAGAATTAAATTCTATACTCTGTCTCCAGCAGAGGGTCAGAACTAATATCAAACTCATAGACATTCTGAGCTTGCTCATTCTTTATGCCATTATCTCCACACCGACTGCTAGACAACGTATGCTGCTACATTTGAGCTTTCACATCTAGTTTCCCTATCTATTTTGATTTCTGCATGTATATGCTATTGGGGGATGTTCAAGTGTAGGATGAAGGGAGTTACAGACTCTACTCCTGTTAACAAAACTGAGGCTGTGCATGTAGCTCCTTAAGTACCATAATGTTCAAAAAATCACCCCATTATACCAAAATTGTGATTATTTTATACACCACTGGTCCTGGCATTTTGTTTCTAATGAATACTTTGGCTTCCCTCTAACTGGGATAAACTACACCAAAACTCCTAGGTACCATTTCCCTTTATTTTGCCCAATTTCTACTTCCTTCTGCCTTAACTGATGCTGTCTCAGAAATGCAGATTTCTCTACTTATCTCAGGTCATTTCCCAACAGGTCCACATAAACTTTTTGTGGGCCCAGCCCCCATCATATTTGCAAGCCCTCATTGTGGTAACTGGGTAAGGCAGGGGATATACCCAGAGCAAGGGGCCAGAGGAGGACAATGAGGCACAACATGGTGGGAGTGACCCCACTTAGCCCAGCACCAGGACACTGTTTACAGACCCACAATCGCCAGACACACACTGGCATGCCCCTTCCTATGGGGACAGGTCTGCACCACACTGCCCCCTCTGCCCAATGCCTCGCCCTTATGCCCAGCGCCTCCTGCCCAGTGTCCCCCCCCCCACTGACCTCCCACCACAACTACCCAGCACCCTGCACACCATACTCCCTGCTTAGCACCCTCCACCAACAGACAGCCCCCCCCCCCCACTGCTCAGCATGTTCCTTACAATCCCACCATCACAGCTACACATCAACCCATATTCCTGAGGGAATTCTGCATAAAAAAATAAAAATTCTATGCACGATATTTTAAAATTCCATAAATTTATTTTGTCAATCAATAAACGTGGAAGCTCCAGTCTGGCAGTGGGGAACACAGGCCGCTGGCTGCATGGAGGTGGGAGATCACCCTGCAGCCTCCTTTGCCCGCTGGGACAGGGACTTCACAGTGAGGCTGCACCTGACCCTGACAAAGTGCAAGGGCCAGACCTGCCATAGAAATACTCTGGGGCCTTGCCCCTCTGCACCAGGAGCATCAGATGTGAGCAGGCAGGCTCAACCTGGCAGCAGGATGCAAGTGCAGAGAGATACTCAGTGTGTGAGGGTCCAGGTGGGGATAAGAGGACTCTGTGTGGGGCAAGCTGGGTGCAGGTGGCTCAGAAGAGGATCTGGATACAGAAGAGCTTGTTGGGAGGCTCCAGGTGCAGGAGCGATGGAACTCTGCAGGAGGGCCAAGTCAAGATGGGTGGGACTCATCAGAGGCTGCCTAGGTGTGGGAAGCTAAGAAGCTGGGGGTCTGGGTGCAGATAGTTGGAGTTCAGTGGTTTCAGTTTCAGGGGTGGGGCTCATAAGTGTGGTACACGGGAGGGGAGGCTTGCCAGGATGAGGATTCAATGAGCCTGCTTAACAGGGGAGCTCCAGCTGCTACCAAGATGATGCCACACACTGGGCTCCTGCTTTCCCCCCATCCTGCTTCCTGCATCCCCTCTTGTCTCCATCCCAAGTCCCTTCCCCACTGCTCCATCTCCTCCCCATCCCACCCCACTCCTTACCCACTGCCTCTTCCCCCCCTACCCTAGCCTGCCCCCTGCCCTGCCCCTTCAGGGGCATGCACTGTTGAACAAAACACAAGAAGAGGAGCACAGCCAGCACTAGGATCCAAAAGGTGGTATTCAGCTGCAAAGTCAGAGGAGCAGCACCCTTTTTTTTCACCCAGGTAGCTCTGTGGTCACAGAAATGGGGGAGGGCAGTGACATATGACCTCACAACCTGTGTGCCCTCCATCCCTTGACTCTATTTGCAGGGCAATGCCCCCCCCCCATTGACACCCCGTGGCATTCCCAACCTCCCCCCCACTTCTGTTTCCCTTTGCAATTCCTTCACTTTCCACAAGGAAGGAGAAAAATCTGGAGGGGAACCTGTTTTCATTCCTCTGGGCCCAGGAGTACCCCTCACAGGCCCTTACTGCCCAGCCCTTTCCCCTCTCCTCCCTCCCCCCAGTGCTTCCTGGAGTGTGCCACACAGGGCTCCAGCAAGAATTCAAAGGACCGAGGGCTCTAGCCACTGCTGCTACCATAGTAACAGCAGTGGCAGCCTGGAGCCCCAGGTCCTTTTGAATTGCTGGTACTTGGGCAGTTGCCACCTTTGCTTCCCATTCCCCCCCACCCCCCCATCCCTCTACAGCAGGCCTGCCTGCCCAGGCCAGGTTCCCTCAGGACCCACTTACCTGGATCCCAGCTGAGCTCCCAGTGTTGCTCCCCATACTGGCCAAGAATGATCCAACCTCTGCATCAGTCCCAGCTAGCTCAGGAGGTGGAAAGGGCCCCACAGGTGGTGGGCAGCAGAGAGACCCTCCCATCCCTCAGCCAGAGCCATGCTGGGAAGCAGGGCAGGCAGCCCTCTGTGGAATGTGACCCCTGAGAGCAAGGCCCAAGACAGAGAGAAGATCTGGGATAGTTGGCTGAGAGGAACATGGGGAGGGGCCAGTGAGGAGCACAGGATCTTTCTAAAAATCGCCCCATTGTCAAAAAAACCACATCTAACTTCGGTTTCAGTTTCAAAATGGTGCTTGTTCAAAACAGCGCCATGATGTGATTATGCAAATGAAGTGCGGGATATTTAAATCCCCACTACATTTGTACTTTCAAAGTGCTTCATTTACATCCCTCTGCCAACAGAGGGGTGTAGTTTAGACGTAGCCCCAGACATTCATGATAGGATCCTCATTGCTATATCCAAAATAAGACTATCCAACTGGCCTTACATTGCCTACCTTTTGTCCTTCAAATCCAGATTATACGTCTAGTCTCAGGACGCTTCCTATCAATGGAAATAAATTCAGGGAGTCTCAGTCTTCCATGCTATTCTTTCCCCTTTCCCAGAGCTTTCCCTTTCTTTACCATAGTGAGCAATTGTTCTTATTAATTATTCCATCTAACAGAAATTATCAGCAGTGTGCACCTCCAGCTACAATGAGGAATTGGCTGGAAAGATTCACTTTACCGTGGATAGCCCAGCAAGTTAAAAGGTTATCCCTTTTCTTTCCCACACTCCTTTGTGGGAGGGTAATTATTGCCAGTCGCTACACACACTAGTCCTGCTTAACTGTGGACTAAAGTAGGTACACTGAAGGAAAGGAATTTTGATAGTACTGGTTAATGTAGAGGCACAGACTGAAAGCGATCAGATTTCAGAGTTTAGTCTGGGATTCTTAAACACTCTATCAAAGTCTCCAATCTAGAAGCTGTATTTAATTTGCAACTATTTATACTTATGGGCCAAATGCTGAAATCTTTGCTCAGATCCTGATCCTACAATGGGCAAAGGCTCACCTAAAAATTACAGCCTCCAATTTTTTTCAGTCATTACTCAAGTGCAACTTCCATTGACTTACAGCCATGTAAGGATTTGGCCCTTTTTTGATCTGTAAATTTGTCAAGTTTTATATCCCACTGCAGAACTGCACTGGTGTTTTTAAAATCACATGTTTCTTTAGTACAAGCAAAAAAGAAAGGAAGAAACATAAGATTTTTTTTTAAATCCTGTTGCAAAATAATTTAAAAAATTAATTTTATTTATCCAAAATTGCTTACAATTTGTCTAAGCTGCAAAGTTTTTTAATTATATTATAGTGAAAATAGATTGCTCTGGCTAAATTCTTTCAACACTCAGTAAAGCAGATGACTGGGAACCATAATGGAATTGAAGCTGTCAAGGACATTTGCTTTTTTAATGCTAACGTTTTTTGTTATTAAGAAACAAAAACCAAGTGCTATATGATTAACATAGCTTCTGACGGGGATATTGGAACCCATCTGGCTTATAGTTTGCCCACTTCAAAAAAAAAAATAAAGCCTGAGCTTATAAAGTTGTCACACTGCAATTTAGCTTCTGGCTTCTGCAACTGCAAACTGGCAGCCAGTGTCCAATGGACTGCCATGTAAGGTATACGCTTATAAAAGATAACATGCATTATTGACGCAGTACCCACAACACAGGCCAAGTAAAGCACAGTACCCACAGATATACAGGGTTATGAAAGCTTGTATCATGGTTAAAGTGTTGCTGCCACCATACTCAATCTGGTTCCAAGTGAGTAGCTCTAGACACAAGCTAGTTTCCAAAGACAAGGGATGAGATCAAATGTGATATGCCATCATTTTAGGATTGATACTACATATTATTTAAGGAAGTTATTCAAGGCTAAAATAATATACCAAGTGCCCTTTATTAACTGTGGAAGTACACTGAACAGATCAGCTTCATAATTTAAAAAATTGTGGCATAATTGTTGATGAGACCAGTGATTAAAAAGCCTCACTCTTTCACAAATGTATTTATATAAGCTTTCTCTAACATTGGGGGAATTTGTTCTCTCAGTGTGCTTCATTAGTGTAGCTTACCACCACAAAAACTGGCTGTATTGAGAAAGATTGCACCATTATCAAATAATTAGGAGTGCCTTAGCAGGTGCATACACTTACCTTTGTAATTAAATCCTTGTTAAAACACCAAAACCCAGAGATTTTAAATGGTTGCCTGATCCCAGAGGATGTAGCCCAGAAAGTTATTCTATAAGGTAGACAACATTTGGGAGCAGTGATATTGAGCAGAGAATCTTTGTCTCTTGGGATGTTTACAAAGCACATCTGCACACATCATGAGATGCAATAAAAATTGCAATGACAATACTAGGCAAACACCTACCATACCAGAAACCAGGCAAGCCAAGCATGAGTCTGCATGGAATCACATGCTATCCACGTGAGCTTTTACACTTCCACTGTTTGCAAATGTACAGACATTTCCCCAGTAACAGTAATGATGATAAAAATTAATAGTTATTCATTGTTTACTGTTTGTTGCAAAGACCTATACAGTAGAAAGACTTATCTGACTTCATACCATAACGTAGCTTCTGAAATCTTACCAGATTGGCACAGAAATATTAAATAGCTGCATTTTCAGCTATTTTAGAAGGATTTGCAATCTACTATATAATTTATAAATTGTCTGTTTGATCAAGAACTCCTCCTAAACAGTAAGAGCTAGGACCACCAAATTTGGTATACAGCTTTCTCTTATCATAACTTATAGCAGTACGAGTTTGGTTGTGCCACAAAAACAGGATATGCCTAGAATAGTATTCCTTCTCATAAAACCAAACAGAAAGGAGATAGAATCACCAAATCAAATCTGTCCTCAGAATTGACATAACTGAGCAAATGTTGAAAGAGACTGAACCAAGAGGAGTCCAAAAAATAGGATGAACCTGAATTGCTTCTCAATAAACCTTACAGAAAAGAGATAAAATGGAGACATTTGGAGTAGTGCTTTGTTTTGGCACAGCTAAATCAATGCTTTACGTTTGAAAACGAGAAGAAAATGTTATTGGAAAACAAATTGACAATATCCCTTTTTTTGTTAAAACATCTCAAATGGTAAGAGTTGATAGGGATGAAGAAACAATGCACTTGATGGAATTCCCATTTTAAAATTTACTAAAAAATTCAATGAAAAATTGTAACAATCTCTTTTTTTTAGAAAACCAAAATACAAATTAATAAAAATAGCACTTTTTGAGAAATACAATCATTTAAATAAATCATGTACATTTTCCTTTTATTTACAAAAAAGCCCTTAATTGAGGTAAGGACCAGAACAACACTGTGCAAATCTGCTAGTTGTAAATAAAACTGTAAGGTAAGCATTATAATCCCAATACTTTCAATCTATAGAATCAAATCTCTGGTATATTATACCTATATTTTAATATATATATAGAGAGAGAGAAAGAGACATGAATATGTCTGTGTCAGTAAAAAAAAATTAGTGACAAGATTAGAGGACATATCATAACAAATTACCTTCATTGAGTTAGCACTCTTACTTTTGGCACCAGAACTGATCTACCTTTGTTGACTGGAGATAGTAACTTTTTCACCTTAAAGAATTTAAGAGCTATCTCTTATTACTTTAGCTGGGTACCTACATTTGGCCTCCAAGATCTTATTGATTCAGAAACCTGCTTTGAACTTTGGTTTTGGAATGCCTTGGGGAAAACAATATAAAAATGATCATAACTCTCAAGCAGATTGGAACAACATTATTTTCCAGTGCTTAAAAGTACTCCTCCAGAGCAATGTGCCAAGGTCCTTCCATATAAATAACTCACTTTTAGAGTGGTTTGGGAATTATTTGGCCAGAAAATTACAATTTGTCAAAACTGAACATTTTCACAGGAAAAGATTAGTTCAGATGAAACTCTCATGGAAAAATTTGTCCAGTCTGGGATGGCATTTCTGATCAAAACCAGAGAAAGACAGAGAACCACCAAAACTACAAGACTTCCAGGCCTGCAAAGTTAAGCTTAAAGAGTCTCATATATTTGACATGGGATTTCTATACCATAGCCGTTTCTGGAATAGTGCTCTTAGACAAATAAAGTAAATTCTTAAAATCTATTTAGACAAAGTTGCATCAGTGCCAGTATTGAAATTCATCAACTCTACACAATTTGTGTCAATAAGAAAAAACATGATTTCTCAAAGTTAGCACAGGCAGCCAAAAAATTGTATCGATGGACTGCAAAATCAAAACCATGGTATGTATTGATGTATGGGCTATTGCCTTCTGAATATAGCTAAATATGAGAGAACTCCCGTTACTGGTTAATAAAATAGAGTCAATGATCTCACGTGAAAAGTGTTTGAGGAGTCATATTGTGAATAGTTGGCCCCTGGGAAGGGCTTCTTTGCACTTGCCCTTAACACATATTCCTGTGATCTGGCTATGATTGAGATTTAGATATAAACAGCATCAAGCGATATGCTTCTTTTATAGCATTCTTTTATTTTTGTTTGTTTTCTCACCCAAATTCATTTTCTTTCTTCTTTTCTAGAATTCCTTAGTGTAACTCATATGTTGTTATAATGTTGCTTACTTACCTGGCATAATCCCTTGATACTCAATTGTCTACATTCTCTAGATAAGTACAACTTTTTTCTGATTCAAAAATTCTAATAAAAAAAAAGAAGCATAAATACAGCACAATCTTCAAAGCTTCCTTATCTGCATGACTGTGATGCTAGCTCTCAATGGTAGCAAGACTGGGCATTGCCACACCTAACTTTTAGATGCTTGAAAATCCTGGAGATCCACCTGAATAGGTACCTATGCTCCCTGTGCAATGAGTGAAGAGAAAGAGAGAGAGAGAAAATGGGATCCACCAAAGCCAGCCCACTAAGCAAGGGACTGCCTAAACTAGCCAATGGGAGATGCTAAGAAGAGGGGTGTGGCCTAACCCTAGATCTCCTCACAGAGTTAAGCACCTCTCTCCAGACAGTAGGGAAGTTCCTATCTCAGCTTGTAATCCACTGCCAGGATCCCCTCTTCCAGAGCTAGCTGGTTTAGGCACACAAGCCATTTCTTATAAGAATCTGAGGAAATGGGAAGAGTTGCTTTCTTTAGCCCAGTGGGTAGAGGACTCCCACAGCATGCAGGAAATCCAACTTCAATTGTTCCCTCTTCCTGTGGAGAAGCAATTTGGATGTGGACCTCCCAGCCCTCTGAAGAGTGCCCAAACCACTGGGTTCTGGAATATTCTGATGTGAGGCTTCCTAAGATGTTCCACTGTGGATTAATAAATAGTCACTGGAGCAGGAGGACTGGAATCCGAGTGTCCCTTTCTTCCCCACCATCAGGCTACAGAATCATTCTCGGTCTCTTTCTCTGGCTCAATGATGATTGTAGTATTTGTACAAAGTGCTACAGCTTCCAGAGGAGAGACTGAGGAAGTCTCCACATCAGACTACACCATATCCAAGGAATTAGGGCATAGCTCAGGAGTTAGGGCATTCCTCTTTGATTTTGAAAGCACGCTTTTTGGATTGGGTGCCACTGACAAGACAGGCATTCTCCTGCCTATTTTCTGCTATTCCTAGGCAGATGGTATAATCAGAACCAACTTAGCCCCTGGTTCTCCAGCCCATGAGGCAAGTCACTCTGTTACATGGACCAAGTTTCAGGCTATAGTGAATGTTTGTGGTATTTATAAGTGTTCAGTATCAAGAATATAGGCTGTAAAACATAGAAGACATTTAAGCACACTAGCAGGAATTTCTATGATAAAAACCTGGCTGAATAATCATTATTTTGCCCATGAGTATGAGAACATGGCATGACTTTTTAATAGTTTGAGATTTATGTAGTTTTGTATTTTGGACCTTTGGATTTAGACATATGGAAAGCATTTAGAAATCTTTCCCTCTTGAGTAGACACATATTCTAGGCTGAATCTAGGCATATAGATCTATCTCCTGCTTTTCTTTAACTTGGTGAATATCTGAAAGAGAGAAAATTGAGGAGTGTATCACATGGCTCTGTGTTTTACACCTAAAGGAAGAGGGAGTTCTTCAAATCAATCAGTAGCAAACCTCTATAGCTGATTATGGAGCAGATCTGAAAACAGATTCTCTTTGCTCAAAGAGATAGTGGGCATGCCTACACAGGGAGTTACTGCATGGAAACCCAAGGGTGTGAATCTACAAGGTCAACAGCTTGATATGCACTAACTCCCCATGTTAACATTGCTACAGTGCAATGAAATTCGGCAAACTGTGACTTAGTCTATTACACTTTGAAGCAGCAGTGCAGTGATGGTGACATAGATGCTTTGATGTGAGGCACATTAGTGTATGCGTTGTGGGTTGTGAAACTTCAGGGCTCCGGAAGAATGCAGATGACCTGTATAGATAAGGAGTCTCGAATACAAGAGAGCAAAACACATTTATGTAATTCTGACCTATTAAGAGGTTACTTCTTGTGTACTTGCAGTATGTGAAGACTAAAAGATAAAATGCATAAAAGACCTGCAGAAATAAAGTTGAGTGAAGCTTTGTAATATGATTTGTGAAACTTTTACAGGGAATCTTAGAGTTTAAGCTTCAGGCAAAATAGCTGTGCAGAGTAAGTTTTTTCTCTTAAACTTTTTTGTTGGTGTGAAATAGGATAGACAGAGTAGAGAGGCATGTGAGAATATCAAATACTTTTTGCATTATTATTTGCTATGTAATGCAGAAAATAAATAAAAAAATTGAAAGAAATGAGCAGCAAATGCACTTAGTGGAAGAACCTAACATTTTACTGTTACATTTCTATTGTAACAAATAGACCTACAAAATACCTGGGGGGATGGGCAGATAGTTAAGGGATTTTAGTAACAAGATTACAAAGCCTTTCACTTCTAGATCATTGGCTCACATGGAGCCCAAACAACTAATTAACTGACTGAAAATTATTGTCATCAGACAGATGTTCAGTGGGCTATGAAAGTTCCATTCTCTGGGATGGAATGTGGTTGCTGTTTAAAGGGGCACAGCAGTACACCTCTCTAGTTTAGAACAGAAAGTGAAGAAGACTATCATCTCCGGTTGATACTAATCCCAGGGTTAGGGTGGAGAAGAGATGAACTGAAGCAGGCAGAAGATGGTCATAACATTGGGGTTAACATCATTACTCTTACAGGAAGTGCTAGAGCATTTTAATGAACTCTTCAGAAAGAGAACAACAAAATGTACCTTACAGTTTGCTGAGTGTTGTTTCACCATTCCCCCTGGGAAAAGGTTGCCAACTATTGAACCTTGCAGCACTTAGGGATCTGTCATGAAAACACTGGCTCAGCCCTGCTTAGTTCCGGAGAGCTGCTAAGTTTACAGCTTATGTGGGTATGGTTTCAGTGACGGTCTCACTCAGAGAAATCTTTGTATGTGTTGGGCTTGAAGCTATGAGTAAGAGAAAGATATTCTCTTCTTTGGCTTCCTGTCTACATACTGATTGTAAATGTAAGCACTTATCTTCAACTTGTGAATACATCTTATTTTCAGGATAAAGTTATGGTATCTATGAGTGACGTAAGGATTCAAGCTTTATGATAGCCTTGGTTCATTATGTAGGAGCTTTTGGAAGCCAATATTATCTTCAAAGAAGTATATCTTTATATTCAGGAGAATCATCTCCGCCACTTCCCAGTTCATAGCTAATAGTGCTGGGTGATTTTTTTAAAAAAATGTTTCCCCTTTTGTCTTTCAAATCCTGTGGAAATGAAGTTGTGTTTTCCCATTCTTCTTTTCCTAATCTCCTTTTTGGAGATGGTGGGAGAGAGGTTGATGCAGTACGGCCCTGTGCCAGTTACACAGTGAAAATAGAAGATACTGCTGACTTGTGGTTATGCAAATCAAGAGGGATTCCTCTTTCCCAGCCAGTTTATCTCCTTCAGTGCAAGTGCTGTTCTGCTGTCATTCAGCAGATGGTGCAGGAGATATGCCATCCAAAAAAACAGAACCAAATATTTGATTTGAATGAGTACATTAAAGATTACCCACTTCTCCCTTCAAATTATCTACATTTTGCAGTGAACGCAAAAGGCAGGGTTTGGATCATGACTGTTCTTATAAAAAGGATTTCCTACAGCTGATACTGAGTGCCTTCTTTAGGGAGAACTTGCTGTCAGATATTCAATACCAAGGTACCTGAACAAGTCTGGATCATTCATGGGGAAAGGTTGTGTTCTTGTTTTATTTTATACGTTAATCATCCAACCTTACTACAGCAGAACCCCATCTACCTTAGTGGAATGGAAGCTGTAGAATTTATTTGGATTTGAATCAGTCTCTCATCCTCATAGCGGTTACAAACAGCTCACAGGTCTCATTACTCAGGCTGAGCTCCTTTCCATCCTGGGACCAGTCTCCCTAGTTCAAAGTCTTTGTCTTCCAGACAATCTTCCAGCTGCAGAGATGGGGGGTTGGAGGGAAAAGGCCAAGTGATGATGTCACTGTCCCTCTTTAATACTTTCTTCCAGCTACTAGAAAGAGCCTTGCTGTGATATGGATCAGGCCACCCTCGTTGTGTAAGTGCCCTCTCCTAGCAGCCAGCAGGACAGTGAGTTCTTCCTTGTGGGACATTGCCCGTCTTGCTCTTGAAATGCCTGCTGTGGGCATCTCCCAACCTCACAACATATTTCACCAGCACATATAGCATTCCTTCATAACTTCACATGCAATGATAATACCAACAATCCAGCAGGATATTAATGTTCAACAGATCAAGATATTTTAAATGATACCTCACAAGGCATACTTTGTACAAAACCTATTGTAATCATATGACAGTGGTGAATATGGGGATTACAAGGTGCTACTTTGAGGATACAGAGTGTCACAGATGCCTCTCCATTTACCAATATTGGTGCCAAACTATTACAAGAGAGACTGATTTAATGATATTTCTGGAAGGGTGAAGTAATTGAAATCATATGTAACAGCTTTATTTTCTGACCAGATATCATTTACCATTTATTCCTTCAAATCTCTCCTCTTCTCCCAAACGCTGTATATGTCTGCACTAGGGTTTGTTTGTTTTTTTGGTGTGGAAGAGACAATGCAAATGAAGTGCTCATTAGCATTTTCTCACGCTTCATTTGCATAATCTCTTCCGATGCTTTTTGCACGAGAGGTTTTTGCACAAAAACTATCAGTGTAGTTGGATCCGTTTTGTGCAAAAAAAACCCTTTTGCACAAGATCTGTATACCTCCTTTTTTGAGGCATATGGAGCTTGCACAATCCTGTTTGAACTGTTACGTTTGAACTGATAGTGGGTTTCTAAAAACAATATGCCAGACAATCAGATATATGGCCAGCATTTGAATCTCCCCTGTGTGAATCTTTCCTGTGTGGCTGCCTGTACAGCTTACAGGGAACATTGATTGTGATACTATTTTCCACAAGGAAAACATTGACTATGTTTAGTTTTCTTCTTGATCCCCAATTTATTTGTTGCATAACTATCTCTCTCTATCACTCAGGCTTCTGTGCTGAAGTCATCTTTGACACATCTTTTCCTTTTATCTAGGCCTCCAGACTGTCACTAACTCTTTCCTCTGCTCCATCCACAACATATGGAAAATCAATCCCTTTTTGCCCCAATAGCCAAAAAATGTGTCTACATCCTAGATATTTTCCATTCTTAATTACCATAATTTCCTCCTTTCTAGCCTCTCTAATGTCCACATTGCTTCTGTGCATCCCTCCAAAACACCATTGTTAATATTATCTTGCTAATTAATCTATCATACAATATCACTCTCTTTTTAAATGGATCCAGTTAGAACAAATTTAAACATTCCATCCCACAATCCTGTCCTGGCTTATATTTCATATCTCATATCTTAACATAAGAACTGCCATACTGGGTCAGCCTAATATCCTGTCTTTTGACAGAGGCCAGTTCCAAGTGCCCCAGAGAGAATGAACACAGGTGATCACCAGGTGATCCTATTTCCCTGTTGCTCATTCACAACTTCTGGCAAAGAGAGGCTATGGACACCATCTCTGCCCATCCTGGCTCATAGCCATTGATGAATCGATCCCCCATGAATGTACCTAGTTCTTTTCTGATATAGTTTTGGCCTTCACAACATCCTCTGGCAAAGAGTTCCACAAGTTGACTATGGGTTGTGTGAAGAAATACTTCCTTTTGTTTTAAACTTGCTGCCTATTAATTTCATTTGGTGATCCCTAGTAGCCGTGTTAATAGCACTTCCTTATCTACTTTTTCTACACCAGTCATGATTGGTCTAAGTTAGGATAGTGGACAGCTTTATCAGGCCCCGGGGCAAAGTGGAGCGGAGGGGGGGTGGGCGGCTATGCGCTCCTGGAAGGAGTGAGGCCTTGGGTGGAAGGGGTGAGGATGAAGCAGCCAGACTTCAGTGCTGCCTGGATGGCAGCGTGGCGCCCCCCAAACCCTCAGTGCTGCCTGGAGCATGCTGCACAGAGTTCCAGCAGCAATTTAAAGAGATTGGAGGATCAGCTGCCACCGCTGCTACAGTTGCGGTGGCCAAGAGCCTTGGGTCCTTTTGAATTGTCGGGCCCTAGGGCAGCTGTCCCCCTTTGCCTCCCATTCCTGGCAGTAGGCCTGACCTTAATCATATTCCCACCTTCGTCATCTTTTTCCAAGCTGAAAAGTCTTATTTACCGCTTCTCATTCAGAAGCTATTCCATACCCTTAATCATTTCTGTTGCCCTTTTCTAAACCTTTTCCAGTTCCACCAAGTCATGATGAGTAAGGAAAGTCAACAGCAGAATTTCTCCCATCGACCTTCCATAGTGGGGAGACCACAGAAACTTGATCTAAAGTATGTCAACTCCATCTACGCTACTTCATGGAGCTGGAGTTGTGCATCTCCCTTAGTGTAAACCTAGACTAAAAGAACAGTTTCCAGATTCACAATGTAAAGCAGAAGTCTCATCACTGTCCCATTTCTTTATAATCCACACAAACACAATGGTTTATGCTTTATCCGTACATCACTGATTTTTCAGTACTTTTAGTACATCCAGCACAACTAGATTAACTAGCTAAGGAATCTTTTATTATTAGCTTATTAATTCATATCTGAAATAGGTATGGTAGTGACCAAAGGTTGTTACTTTAGCATTATAATTTAATTAAGACCAAGACAGACACGTCTTTAACACACTGAAGATAGTGCTTTAACTTTCTTAGATTCTGCAAGGCATAAACAACAAGACCAGCTTTGTGACTGCCAAAGTCAAACAGCTAGAGAGCTAGATGGTCATCTAGTTGCCAGATGTCTGGCTGTGTAACTTTCTGGCACTAAACAGAGTGTAGAGACAGATTTATGGATTGGTTCAATTAACATTACAGTTACCATCTGACAACTGGTGGCCTTAACCCAGTTCCTAGAGGACAGAAATCACCATCACAACTGGTAGACTATTTGATACAAGTGTTGGCAGTCACAGAAGAGAGGACAAGGACTGAATGAGCACAGAGACCAAATAACTATTTTTCCCCAAAAGGTAGTCTCTTCAGTTCTGGATAGCAAGGGTTGTTTGGAGAAGTTTTGCTCCCACTGCTTGCAGAGCATGTGTACTGGTAGTAGAAAACTTCATGTTCTACTACAACTTCAACAAGTACTACATTCATTGGGTACTGAAACGATTTGTCTGGGGGGAAGGAGAGAGCTGAGACACATTGAACCAAACTGTAAACCTTGTATATGATGGAAATCATTTCAAAACAGGGGTTCTAGCAGCACCCCCTGCACCTGTAGTTCCAGCACCCATGCTGACTGACAATTTTTAAAATACTTGAAGAAACTCCCCTCTTCATTTTTTTCAGTTTTTGAATTTTTTTTCCTGATTTTTGGTTTTGGTTTTGGGAGGGGATTTTGTGAAAAGATTAACATATTTTTAAAAATGAATACCGGCAAAGAGCCTGTCAGAGCCAAGTGCAGCTTTAAAGGGACACATTTTCAAAGGAGAAGTACAAGGTACACTTGCAGAAATGAGTTTGCACCCAAAATGGCCACAGGCCACCCCAACCCATATTATTACAATTGGAACATTCAGGCTATGTCTAGACTGCATCCCTCTGTTGGCAGAGGGACGCAGATTAGGCAGGTTGACATTGCAAATGAGGCAGGGATTTAA
>CM057846.1:70022840-70038544 GCA_030068395.1 Apalone spinifera
AAGGAGTGGGAGGAGGAGCGGGAGCTGGGGAGGCAGCAGGTGCTGGAGCGGCACAAGGCAGCACGCTCTATGCCAGGGTCTGCAGATGGGCACAGATGGCATGACTCTGGGCAAGCTGCTCCCGCTGGAGCTCCAAATCTAGTTCCACCCAGCGGTCGAGGGTGCGGTGCAAGGCTCACAGTGCCCCCAGGTGCTGCTCTCGGTACCCCTGCAGTGTTCAGCTGGTCCTCCTGCGGAGCCCTCGTGTGTGGGAGCATGTCCCAGGTGGGGTGGTGCGCCCTGCACTCGCAACTGCTGCGGCTGTGGAGAAACAAGAGAAGTGGTCAGTTCTCCCTGGGAACACAGTGGGTGAAGCCCAACCCCCCTCTGCAAGGTGAGGATGACCATGCCCTGCACCGTCAGAACTGATGTGCTTGCACAGAGGCCATGGTCGGATTGTCCGGCTATCCCCAGGAATGGGAGCTGCCCCGAGACTGCACCCATGCCTCTGTGCTGTGTATAGTGCGGCTGAGGTAGGGGAGAGATGTCCCATGTCTCTGTGTAGAGGGGGCTTGTGGAGGGAGAGCGTCATGCTGTGTCCTGCCCCAGAGTCAGGGCATGTCAGGTCTCTTCACACACACGCGTGTGGCTATCAGGCCACGGCTCCTGTGTGGCACACAGCTGGAGCCACCTGCCCAGGGGTGGTACGGCATGTGCTCGCACGTGCACAGGTTGCTGTGTGATCCATGGTAAGCAAGACCCACGGTCCCTGGTCTCCCTCCCCACCCCACCAGGGGACAGTGATGGCACTTACATGGTGTGGCCTCCCTGCACGACCCTGGTGATTCCGCTGCTGGAACAGCTCGGGGGGTCCGGCCGGTGTGGTACTCTCCGTGGCACCCTCCATGGCGGCTCCTCCTCCGTTCCCTGGTCAGGGCCCTCTGCTCCCGGCTCGCTGCCCCCTGGGCTGGCACAGACCATCCCGCCCCCCAGGATGCAGTCCAGGGCCTCGAAATAGGGGCAAGTGTGTGCCCCTGTTGGGGAGCTGCCCTGTGTGGCCCTGGCATATCCCTGCTGCAATTCTTTAATTTTTATGTGCACCTGTTCTTGAGTGCGCATGTGGCCATGGTGGCAGCTATGCGGCTGTAGATGGCCGTGTTCCTCCATCTAGTGTGGAGATCATGGACGGTGGAGGCCTTCCCCCAAATCTCAATGAGGTCCATGATCTCCGCACTAGTCCAGGATGGTGCCCACCTTCTCCGGCCCCTAGCTGGCTCCTGGGAGCTGGGGGACTGTGAGATGGAGGGCTGGCTGGATCTGGCTGCCTGGCTCATCTTGGGCCCACTGGGTCAGGGTCAGTGACTGCTGGCTCTGTGCTTGCAGGCCTGTAGCTGGCACAGGCACTGTGACCAGAATCTACCCCTTTAAGGGCTCCGGGGCTGGGGGAGAGGGGAGGAGTTTTTCTGGTTTGGCCCAGAGTGGCCACCAGGGCTCCCTGGGAAGGGCTGGAGGCCCCCTATTTCGAAATAAGCGTCTACACAGCACTTATTTCAAATTAACTATTTCAAATTTGGCATTATTCCTCATAGAATGAGGTTTAACTAATTCGAATTAAGCGAATAAATTAACTAATTTATTTTGAAATAGCGGTTTGCCTGTGTAGACGCTATTAAAGTTAATTCGAAATAACGGCTGTTATTTCGAATTAACTTTGATGTGTAGACATACCGTAAGGGATTATTTCTGGGGTAATTTAGGTTTGTCTGTATCACCCCCACATTTTAGAATACGGGGGGGAGGGAGAGACCATGCTCTGGCATAGTATGCTGTAACACCCCCATGCATACTCTGTGGATGAAATGTAAAAAGTACCTAATTCATGTGAATGTAATCCTCTTTAAGACTGTGTTAAGATGAACGAGGTACCCTTTAGTCTACACAGCAGCACCTGCACGGGGGAAGTTACTATGCAGCACACTAGTGTGCATTTTCATTCACACTCTGGTAGTCCAGTCTGTGGGGCCAGGTAGATGTGAGCAGTTCTTAGACTGCCAGGGCTGACCTGGCTCCTGCCTGATTCAAGGACTGGGAGGCATGGAAAAGGTACAAATTGGATCACCCTGGTCTGGCATCCTAAGGATCTGACGGGTCCCGAAGGAAGGAGTTTGCCAGACCAAGGGAGCTCAGTCCTTCTGCTGACAGATTCCAGGCTCTCCTGCAATCTATCAGCAAATCGCCAGGCTCATCTACCTCTAGGCCCCTGGGCTCCTAGCTCTTTGGCCAGCCCCGGGTCTTCTGGGGCTCCACTGGCCCAAGGCTGCCAGACTCAGCTACTCTGGGGCCACCGGGGCTCTGCTGCCCCAGGGCAGCTGGAGCTCCACTGTCCTGGGGCCCAGTGGAGCTCCATGGCCAGCCTCAGGGCCACCACCCAAAGCTGCCCCAGGGTGCCAGGACTCCGTTGCCCTGAGCAGGGGCTCTCTGGTCTAGCAACATCCATGGTCCTGTCATACCAGGGATGTTGCTGGACCAGAGAGTTCTGAATCAGAGAGGTTCAATCTGTACCTTGGAACCTCTTTCCACTTACAACAGGTCTCACGCAGAGCACAGCCCAGCAAGATCTGAGGATCTGGCCTAAAATATATAACAGAGTTCTTTGTGAACATATTTACTGCCAATGGCAATATTTTTTTATCCAAAATTCTCCCCACAAACTTGCATAAAAACGACTGGGATGTGTATGCAGGACAAAATTGATGTGTGATGCCAGGCCCAATGATGGGCTGTTTGCACTAGTGAAGACCCATATTGGAGCCATGCAGGGAGACCTCATGTAGAGCCAGCATCCCCTTCAGATGAAAGAATCTTTGCACTAGTCCCATGCAGTTTGATCCAGAAAATGATAATGGGCATTATCATAGGCTGCCACACACCAATATGCCAACAGCTTTCAATGTGATCCTAAGCTGCCATTTGAAAGTAAATCTCCAGCTTTCGTGGTTGCTGAAATAGCTAGAGAAAGTTAAACAGAGTGCAGCTGCTACAATGGTGTCTCCCTGCATTTCCAGAACCTAAAATAGCTCTGAGAAGTGGGACTGCCCAATTCATTGCAGTGCATGAGAACGCACATGTCTAATGATAATACTTTAAATGTCAACTCTGTTAACAATCTCACAGCTCCTCACATATTTGAGAAAAGTGAGAGGGGACCATATAGTAATTCCTCATTTAACACGGTAGATACGTTTCAGAAAATGATCGTGCTAAGTGAAAATGTGTTATGTGGGGTCAATTTTCCCATTGAAAATAATGGAAAAGGTGGGGGTTGTGTTTCAAGCGCACGTGCGCTCGCAGCTCCAGTCTGCACTTGTTAGCAGCTGGGACCGGGACATAAGGTTGGGGGAGAAAGGGGACTGGGTTATAGCAGGGAGGGGAGGTGTTTGGCTCTGGAGAAGGGAAGGGAAGGACAGGGGAAGGGGATTGCAGGGGAAGCGGCTGGTTTTCCTCAATTGGCCGGTCACCGGCAGCCAGAAGGGGTCACCGGGGAACTGCATGGCGAGCGGCAAACCTCCACCACTTTGTAAGGAGGCAGAGGAAGCCCCGGGCAGCCCTGGCCAGAGGGGGTCACCGGGGAATGGCGCGGCGAGCGGCAAACCTCTGCCACTTTGCAGGGAGACAGAGGAAGCCTCACGCAGCTGGCAGCCACCGGCCGGCCCTAGGGGAAATCGTGTTATTGCAGGATAGGGTCGTGTTGTTTGAAAAATGTTCCCTAAAAAAAAATCGTGCTATCGCGAAAACGTGTTAAGTGGGCACATGTTAAGTGAGGAATTACTATACTATGAAGATTTTCAGAATCTATTGTGAGTGAATGCTTACTCTGCCACCATCAGTGAGTGGACTTGGGAGATACTTCCACTCCCTCCTTCCCCCCATCAAGTAATGTAGCAGTGTATATGACGGCATCTGTACCCACTCAAAAGGGAGCCAAGCTAAAGAAGCCCAACAGAACTCAGGATATACAAAGGCCCCACTGAGGGAGAGCTGCTCAATCCAATCACCCAGGCTATGTCTACACAGCAACATTATTTTGAAATAACTAGTGTTATTTTGAAATAACAGAGTCCATGTCTACACAGCCGGCAGTTATTTTTACATAATGTCAAAATACTGTCAAGCTGGAGGACTTCTTACTCTGACTCCTGTAACCCTCCTTTTATGAGGACTAAGGGAAGGCTGAAGACGAGATCTCTATTTCAAAATAAGTGCTGTATAGACAGCACTAAAATTTGAAATAAGCTATGCAATTCATAGACATCTAGCTTTTCTAAGTGATTTTAACTTGTTCTTTTTTTATTTTATCTTCTAAACCTATCCCATTCACTATGTTAGGCATTCCTTCATCATTATCAGACTTCTTGGTGAAGACCAAAACAAAGAAGTCATTAAGCACCTTTGCCATTTCCAAGTTTTCTGTTAATGTTTCTCCCTCCTCATTGGCCTACCCTCTCCTTGGTCTTCATCTTGCTTCTAATATATTTATAGAATGTCTTCTTGTTTCCCTTTATGTCTGTAGCTAGGTTGAGCTCGTTTTGTGCCTTTGCCTTTCTAATCTTGGCCCTGCATACCTGTATTGTTTACCTATATTCATCCTTTATAATTTATCCTAGTTTCCACTTTTTATATGACTCCTTTTTTATTTTTAGCTCATGCAAGATCTCCTGGTTAAGCCAAAGTGGTCTTTTTCCATACTTTCTATCTTTCCTACGCAGCAGAATAGCTTGCTTTTGGGCCCTTAATAATGTCCCTTTGAAAAGCTGCCAACTCTCTTCAGTTGTTTTTCCCCTTAGTCTTGCTTCCCATGGGATCTTACCTACCAGCTGTCTGATCTTACCAAAATCTGCCTTCCTGAAATCCATTGTCTTTATTTTGCCGTTCTCCCTTCTAACATTCCTTAGAATAATGAACTCTATGATTTTATTATCACTTTTACCCAAGCAATTAACATAGCTCAATTTGCGTAGCTTATTTCAAGTTAAGCCCTGCTGTGTAGATGCGCTCCCCAGAAGCAGGATCATATGTTGAACATCTACACAGTCTACTGTGAGCAGCTTCTTATGGGAAGAGGCTATTTTGTGGGTGGAGCTTGGGAAAGTACCATCACCTCTTTTCCTCTGTGTTAATGCTGGAATTGGCAGTGAGACAGGATAGAAGCTGTTGTTCCAGAAGCCCCTGGGATTCCCAACAACTAGGGTGCATCTACACATCAGGGCTTAACTCAAAATAAGCTATGCAAATTGAGCTTCGTCAATTGTGTAGCTTATTTCAAAAAAGCTTATTTTGAAATTGGGAGCATCTACACAGCACTTATTTCAAAATAGAGCACTCTTCCTCCAACTTCCCTTACTCCTTGTAAGATGAGGGTTACAGGAGTCAGAGTTAGAAGTCCTCCAGCTTAACAGTATTTTGACATTATTTCGAAATAACTTCCTGCTGTGTAAACACGGACTAAGTTATTTCGAAATAATGCTAGTGTCTTGACACCTAGGCTACGTCTAGACAACAAGCCTCTTTCGAAAGAGCTTTTTAGAAAGAATTTTTTGAAAAAGCCCCTTTCAAAAGAGAGTGTCTAGACTACAAGCAGATTTTTCGAAAAAGTGAGCTGCTTTTTTGAGTCTAGACGCTGTCTTTCGAAAAAGCAGTTTGCATTCAATAGTGTCTTTTTTCAAAAGAGTACATTCGAAAAAAGTCCTTGTAAAATGAGGTTTACCATGATTGAAAAAACTCTGTAGTCTAGACACATCCCTAGAGTGCAGGGCCTACAGCTGCTGTCCAGTCCATAGGTTACATAGATCCCACAGACCCTGGATGTCGGCAGGAGGAACTGAACCTGCAATCTTAGGGGCTAAAGCCTTGTACCTCTACAGCATGAGCTAAAAGCCAGGTACCGCTCAGCTAAGGATGGTAGAGCAGATTTGACTTTCCCTTGTCAGTGATCTCAGTGCCTGTGGGTTAGTTATAACAGTGGATAAGAAGGGGGTAGGGAGTATCTCTGTTGCAGTTTTGTATGTTGGTCCCAGACTGAGTAGTTTTTACTTCTCCACCTGGCTGCACTCCTGCAGCCTGATCTCCATCCACAGTCATAACCATCAATATAATAGAGTGAGGCCCAGTAAAAGACAAGGAAAATTCAATAGTTCAACTATTTGCATAATTTTAAAAAGCAATTTTTTAAAAACAAAACTGGTGACAGGATTTGAATCCTGTCCAGGCTGGTAGTGATCAACAGCTGTTGCTATCTGATGGATGCCTGGCGACCTGTGTGAAGTGAGTTTGGTGGTCTCACTGCAGTTCTGAAGGTGCAGGTATGCACATTGCAAAGCCATCTTAACACGAATTAGCATCCTCCCTGAAAAATCTCAGCAGGGAGAGAAGGAACAGGACAGGCAAGAAGCGCAGGCTACCTTTTCACAGTTAAAAATGGTAGTTCGAGTTCAAAGGTGACACACATTGGTGGGGAGTGGACGAGCTTGAAATATTCTGTCTGTGCTTCACCTTTGCTGTGAGAGGATTTTAGTCTATGTGGCTGTCCATCTCACACCTTACATGGACAATAATATTTTAAAAATGCAAAAAAAAAAAAAGTATTTCTCTTTTCTTATCTTGCCTTCCTAATTCCATTATTTTTTTCTTTTTCTGCAGTACATTCAGTTTCAAGAGGTTCCACTGATCTGTGGGTATCTTTCCTAAATGCATTTTTCTGTTTTATTAGCTTTCTACATTTTTATTTGTACTGCCTCTGAGTGTTTGTGTATCTAATATAAAACTTTCAGTAAATACAATAAAAAGGAAAAAAAATGAGGGCAGTTGAGTATCTACTTTGTGCAGACAATTTCCAGGATTACACACACAAAATAGAGTATTCATTGTGCAAATGGAAAACTAGATAGACAACTACTCCTTTGTCTTTGCTAACACCCATTTTGCATATGAAATTGTGTTAAATGCAAGCACAAAATAGGTATATTATTCTCTACGCACATTTTTGAAAATCAGATTTTAAATTTTCATTCTTTCTCACACAAAAGTGGGAAAGACAATCTAAAATTAACCCAAACCTCTTTTAATTAGGCCCTTTGCTAAAACACAATTCACCCAAATGAAAGTTTATTGCATCTCATCTAAGAACATTTACACCAAATAGATAGATGTGTTTTATAAGAGCCATTATATAAAATCCTCAGACAAAAGACATAAATGAACAGACTTTTAACCGAAATCAAGCTACTAATAACAGAACCCTGACAAATAAATGCCTCCTATAGAAATAAGTTAAAAATTTTCTGTACACAGTTTATGAAGGTGATAGTTTCTTCTCTAGATGATTCTCAGACAGTGATTCTCTAGACTCAATTATGAAAGAATTCATATTTTTCTTTATAATTAGTCATAAAATGTGACTAATGAATACCGTGTTTTGAGCCTAAACTGAAGGAGATAAGATTGAAACTGAGCAAACATTTAATTTAAGTAATTTAAGTTTGCATTCGCTTTACACAGAGAAAAGTGAGAAAAATAAACCCTTGCATATCTCACTGTATTTTACCTACATTTTTCTGCCTAGAATGATTCATCTAGACCTGTACCACTACATAATGAATTTTACTCGACTATACATTTTGGACATTCAAGAATTAATAAATCTTTAGAGAAAAATCCAGTTCAGAACCTGTACAGTGCAGATTTCAAGTTCTTTTCCTGAAGTTTTGATTAGCTTTCCTGAGATGCTCATTTACTGAAGTGAGGTTTGGACTTTAATGCCATAAGTGTAAAACACAGCTTAACTTCCTGGTGCAGAGGCAGCCATCTCCTGAGGTTTGTTTCAGAACTGCTGGAAACCAATTTGCCTTACTTGGTTTAGTGCTTCATTTCAGGCTGCCAAACTGACTGGTTTACATCACAAGATTTTTTTTATAGATTGTGCATAAGAACAAATTTTTTCAGTGCCCTGGGCCTATTTTGTATGTGTGTGTGTGGGGGGGGGGGTGTTCCCTGTGGGCCTCTGTAATATATAGAAAACAGAAAATTTTGTCTTTGACCACCAAAGGCATGCAAATTCAGAAGACTTCAAACCTTTCCCCTACAGTACACCTCAGGAATGAGAAAAGCCAAAGTCATATAGGAAGAGTCATACTTGGGCGGAGACACTGAATTTTTGGAAAAAAAGATTTCAATAGCTATCTTTCACTAGTAATGTGTGCATTATTCACTCTCTAGAAGATTTGCCCAGCATTGCTTGGGTTTTTAATTCACGTAATTTTTGTTTCTCTTCGGCTACGTCTACATTGGCGCGCTTTTGCGCCAAAGCTATGCAAATGAGGCTTAGCGTTAGAATATTGCTGAGCCTCATTTGCATAACTAATGATCCGCCATTTTCGCGGACCAGGCTCTTGCGCAAGACGGGGCTGTCTACACTGGCCCGTCTTGCGCAAGAAAAACCCTTTTGCGCAAAGCCCTTATGCCCGAAAATGATCGTCATAAGGGCTTTGCGCAAAAGGGTTTTTCTTGCGCAAGACGGGCCAGTGTAGACAGCCCCGTCTTGCGCAAGAGCCTGGTCCGCGAAAATGGCGGATCATTAGTTATGCAAATGAGGCTCAGCGATATTCTAACGCTAAGCCTCATTTGCATAGCTTTGGTGCAAAAACGCGCCAATGTAGACGTAGCCTTCATTTAAATCATTGCTCTGGGGTAAGGCTCAGATGAGGGGTTCAGAATGCAGGCTGCACCGGGGGGGAGAGGACTCTCTCACTGCAACAGCTTGGGGTCAGGTGAGAAGTGCCTCTCCATGGCCACTCCAGCAGGCACAGTCAGGGGAGGGATGCATGTTCCCGGATGGAACAGGTCCTGGTTTGTCAGCCTCCTGCACTCCCCAGCCAGAGTGAGGAATGCATCAAACTATGCACTTCCCCTCACTCCCTCATGAAAGGGAACAGCCAGCAATGTTCCTGTACAAATCCGGAAAGGGGGACGTTTCAACCCCCCCTCCCTAAAGGGTGTTTGAAGGTGGGAAGCTCAGGGCTGGTGCAATCCCAAATTGGGGGAGGGGTGCCTCCAGCCAGCTCCTTTCAACTGCCCAGTGATTCTGTCTTTTCTGTATGGTTTTGTGAGAAGCAATTCCATTTCAGGCACACCTCATTTTCCTGGTACAACCAAACCCTTACCTTGCTTTTAAGTTATGATAAAAGGAAACTGTTTACTGAATTTGGTGGTCCTAGCTCTTATTGTTTATGAGGTTTCTTGAACAAGCAGAGACAGACAGACAAATTATCTCAAATAAATGGTAGATTACTGGTTAGTGCACAATGTTATCCAAAAATCAGTCATTCTTGGTGAGAATAAGGATATGTTCAGAAAAATTCCATCAGCCACACATTGAAATGTCCCTTTCTAGAAAACTTTAACCAAATCTTAAAATATGGAAAAGTTTGGATAAATATTTTTCATTTCAGTTCTCTAAAGAAGGCAGAATTGAACCAGTGTTAGCAATTGGAAAATTATAGAGGGATGCCATTATTTTTAGGTACAGCTAAATAAGAATAATGTTAAGAGCAGAGTGAAATCTTGTTAAGGTTTGAATTAAAACCTCATTAAGATTGATGACTGTGAACTTCAATTAATGTAATAGTAAGGATAAGATAAACATTAACCCCACCTCATACAAAGGGATTATGTGAACTCATTCAGGAGTTTTGAAATGTATGGGCAGAGAGTTTTTTACTGAGTATTGTTTTCGGTAAGGGTGTGTTTGTTAGAAGAGAACAACACAGAGCCAGAGAAGGATAGAGAGACAGAAGAAAGTTAAGTAGGAGCCTTTAAGCATGATATGACCCAGGAGGAGCTTAGAGAAAGCTTTGGGTCCAGTGACGGCAAAACTGCTTAGTGGTTGAAAGCAAAATAGCTATCCCCTGCTTTGGTTCCTGCTGCATTTGGAGAAGCAGGAATTTGTAACATTTTTATAAATCAATAAGATTTCTTCAAAGAAAATGCCAGAATCCATCTCAATTTCTACTCCCAAATCCAAACTTTCAGATAAAAAAGTGGCAACAATAACATAGGCCAAATTTTTTAAAATTAGGCACATGAGCTGTACAAGTCCTAATATGCTATCTACTTTTCAGAGCAGCTTGACATTATCTTTTAACTCAGTTTTTAAAGTTGTACAGAAGGCAGAAAAAAGAGACTATTAATACTTTAAATACAAACAACAGTGCACCTTGATAGCATAAAGCATGTTTGTGAGAGTAAAAGCCCAATGTGTCCCTTACGCCTGTACAAAAGAGAGCCAGGATTTGTCCTGATAATTGTAAAACACTTATAAGTGGTCCTCCCATATTACATTAACATGAAGTGTGTTGCCACCAAGCATCTATACTAAAATTCCTTTCCCTCACTAGAGTGAGAGAGTGGCCACGCTGATTACCAGCACTTGAGTTGCTATGTCCACTCTAGCACACCACTATTTAATATGAGTCACTAACCATGAGGCATATCCCATGATTCTTTGCACTGCAGTAAGTTGAGCCATACTATGAATTCTTTCCCAGTGATTTGTGAGGAAACTAATCTGTCTTTTCCAAGAATATGGGGTGAATTATAGGGAGATGTGGGAGAACTAGTCGAACTCCAGCAGAGGTAGTCTGTGTCCATGCCACAAAGTGGCCATGTTAGCAGCCACCATGTTGTGCTAACTCAAATATTTAGTCTATACCCCTGTTGGCTAAGGTATAAGCACCATCACACTCAAGTTAAAGGTTTTAGGGCATGGGTAGGGCTAAAGTTATACCTTGAATTAATTCTGGGAGTGACCATCTATGGCGAGAAAATTAAGGACATGGACAGGGAAATCTTTCAGGAAACTTTAGATACAATCAAGCTTGAAAAGAAAGCATCAGCCGAAGTTTGGATTCTGTTAAGTGTTATTTGGTTTACCAAGAAAGCTACACCTTAGGAAAAGATCAGTTTGACCTTATGGTGTCACATATTTTTGGCAGGGTGGGAGTGTCACCTGCTCACACAAAGAAATTCAAAGACTGCCTATTCTAAACCATGCCACAGCACTCAGTTATTGCATTGATATCCCCCAGCATAGCATAATTTTATGTATTATATGTGCTGCAATTAGGCGAAATGGAATGAGTTAAAAATGACATGGCAGCCTTCATTACTGATTTTTCTTGCTGTTGATAATTGCATTGTAACTTTACCATTGCCTCTTTGGGCCATGTTCCGTAGTCTTTACACAGTTATGATCCATAGCATATTCCCATTCGGGGAAGTAAAGAGATGTAAAGGTGGTGTGAGATACCTCTTTCCTCCCCTGTGCGAGCTACTTGTATTGCTGTTCAGCAACCTCAATAAGACTACTACATCCCTCCTGACTATGTAGGAGGGGAATAGGTGGAGCTTGTTCCACACTGTCTCCCTCCCAACCTGCCGGTCATCTTAGAAGGGATACTAATTTGTTTCAAGCTTAGAGACCGATGCATAGTACCTCTCCTTTGGAGCAAGAGGGAAATCAGGGACAGGATCATGACTCTGATTCATAATCTGGACCCTGCAAAAGTGACAAGGAGTCCTGTGGCACCTTATAGACTAAAAGATTATTGGAGCATAAGCTTTTGTGGGCAAAGACCCACTTTGTCAGATTCAGATAGTGGAAATTTCCAGAGGCAGGTATAAATATGCAGGCCAGAATAAGGCTAGAGATAACGAGGTTAATTCTGTCAGGGAGGGTGAGGCCCACTTCTAGCAGCTGATGTGGAGGTGTGAACACCAAGAGAGGAGAAACTGCTTTTGTAGTTGGCTAGCCATTCACAGTCTTTGTTTAATCCTAAAGTGATGGTGTCAAATTATTGCCTTATTCTGGCCTGCATATTTATACCTGCCTCTGGAATTTTCCACTACATGCATCTGACGAAGTGGATCTTTGCCCACAAAAGCTTACGCGCCAATAAATCTGTTAGTCTATAAGGTGCCACAGGACTCCTTGTTGCTTTTGCAGATCCAGACTAACACAGCTACCCCTTTGAATCTGGACCCTGGTCTGCTTCTGGGCCAACACAACTATGTGCTACCATTTCCTCTGTATTTATGGCAAAGTCACAATCTAACCCTTTGTGTTCTCAGTCCTTATGTTGACTCAAGTAGGGAGACCAGGATTTGGCCCCCTGTTAATATGATGACTGATACTGTGACTATTTTTTCCCATAGAGTGCTGCACAGTTAGAATATTTCTGAAAGCTCTGCATAAACTGTAAACAAGGTAGAAGAGTCAGGTCTGTAATGAGCATTTTCTCTGCAGAAATTATGCTCATGCAGTGATGAAGCTGTTCATTCATTTGAACTCATCTCACTTTGTGACATGTATTTCTTCTCATGCTGTAGTTGCTATAAATCCATAACAGTGCTACAGTACATTCATATTAGATATTAGCTGCAATTGAGTTTGAACATTGTCATTTAACAAAGAGGGAGAGCCTGGCATAAAACAAAACAAAACAAAACATATGTGATTTAATGGGGTTAGATGGGGTACAGGAACTCTATGATTTTTATGGTTGCACAGTTTGTCAAGAGTTTGGTAATTTAGAAAAGTTCTTGATGGAAACATATGAATATACCAGTCAAGGTAATAATTAATTCCCTTGAGGAAATGCTCATTAAAGAAAAATCTGCTACAAGAAAGAACATTCTAAAAAGCTAGAAAATCACAATGTAAGTTAGCTGCCAATTAAGCCTTTATGGGACTGAGAAAGGAAAATGAAGGCAACATTTTCCTTCTCGAGGTGATTTGATCTTCAAGATAACCTCCAAACTGCAATGTTTTACTTACTACACCCCTCCCTCTGAAATACATCTCTGTTGATACCATAACACTGACCATTTATCCTTACATAAGTGGAAGAATTCCATTACTCATAAATGCAAATAATTAGGAACAGCGACAAAGGCACCTTTCCCATAAGTGAATCCATACGGAAACATGGAAAATCTTTCTATTTTCCACTACGGTATATTCCAGGGATACAACTTTGCAATAAATAAGAGTCCAGTGGTTCTTCTGATAGATACTTGATTACATATTTGTGGGATCAGTCATCAGGGCATCCTGTCTATATGTGAAGAACAGATTTAATAAGATATGTGTGTACATGAGCCTATGTTCACTGAGCAGGATGATAGTCTAAAAATACATTCTGCCAATAATTTTCATTCAGGAAGCATTTTTTTAGGATAAAATGATCTCAGAATACATACAGGGCCCAAACCAGCAACCTTTGTACTTCCTTCTACTAGTTGTTGCAGCAGGTCAAATTCTAATTTCACTGACCCTAGCATAAACTGAAGCCAAGAGAGTTACACCAGTGTAAAATTGGTGCATGTGGAATGAGAACTGGGCTTCCCCTGTGAAATCAATCTTCTAAAGCCAAATTGTCACAATATTCCAGACAGCCAGCACATTGTAGGCACAGACCCATCCAAAAACATGCTACCAGATGTGCCCAGTGGCAGAGAAGTTGTTGTATCATAGGGCAGGAAGCCACATTAGATTGGCTGCATACACTGTGGAACTCCTGTGTGGGGCAGTGGAGTCCTGCTGCCCCAGGGCAGACTCATGGCTGCAGAGTGCTGGCGGCCTCTGGCTCCAGCAGCCCCGGGACAGTGGAGTCCTGGAGCAGCGGAGCCACAGAGCAGCGGAGCTCCGGAGGCCCTGCCGCCAGGGCTCTGCTGCTCCACAATTCTGCGGCTCTGCTGCTCTGGGGCTCTGCTGTCCTGGGGCCATGGCTGGCCACAAGCTGCCGGCACTCTGCAGCCCCTGCAGGACTCAGTATGGCTGTACGTGTGGTCCTATAATTCCCTCTGCATGCCGTTGCTTGTGGCCTAATCCAAAAAACAGTGAAGTCAATGGGCATCAATAGAAGTCAATGGGCATCAATAGAAGGTGATTTAATTATGTTTGTGTGTTGACTTTGCTCTTGAAGGGCAATTGCGTAGGAATGGGCAGGATTTTGCCCTTTATATTTATTTACTTTTTATACAGAATTATTTTCCTTTCTATAAAGTATACTCCAACTTGTGGTAATAAGGCCTGAATATGATACCCTGTAATAAAGGTAAGTACTATATCTATTGCCAAGAGAAGAAAGCTGTCTAAAGGGGCCACTAATGTATATTGTAAATTTGTATGCAAAATAGAGTTTGGACTTGGCTGAGTACAAGGAAGTGGAGGCTGTCTGGGAGCAGGTTGTGGTTCCCTGATTCCTGGCTGCATTATTCAGCACCAATCTGGCCTCAGAATCAGCTAGGGCACCCTTATGCCAGTAGAAGATTACTGGCCACTTCATGCCTTCTACACTCGCAGGGATGGCAGCTGGTGCAGAAGTTATTTCTACAGAGCTTACACAACTGGATAGCTCCCTTCAGCAAGCGCTACACTTAGCTGGCCACTTACAACCACAGTCTGGTACCTGTGCATCACCTGAGCAACACAAAGGAGGCTGGCTACTTGCAGAGTGTTCAGCGCCTTTTTTCTTGTTCAAGTGCTTGAGACCAAGTCTATAGTTTCCCAAGCATCTGCTGAAAAATCAGTGGAGACTGAGGGTGCACATTGCTGTATGGGAACAGACTTGTCATTTGTTGTCTGGACTGTGGCTAGTAATGGAAATATTACTTTCTATCAAACACAACTCAGTTTTAAATGTCATTGTTAAAAGTATCCTATTATTCTAAACCTCCAAAAGATCACCAGCGTATACAGTGGCTCTATTTTCTCATAGGCAGAGCTCTTAGATTGAACTGGATAACACACATGCATCAGTAGTATTTAATCCCATGTATAGATATACACCTATACCCAATGCAGAAATGTAAATAGCATTTGAGATATACTGTGTGTGTAAGGGGACTCTTAGCCCCTTACTAAAATTCAGTGGGAGTTTTTGATTGGCCAGCTCCCAGTACCAAAAGGGGAAGGGTCCATGAGAAATCAGGGCCCTGAGATGGACAGACCCCAGAGACAATGGAAAGCAGCCAACACTCCAGCTCAGCCTGACTGACAGGTTGGACACGCCAGTGAGGAAATTAAGAGGCCAGGTCCTGTCCTCCATGTGAGCTGGGATTTTCTGGGTCTCTCTGAGAGAAAACAGAGAGAGCTAAGAAGAGCAGCAAGAAGAGCAAGCTGTGTGGAGAGACAGACCTGCAGTGCCAGAGCCCAAGGAACCCAGACCCTGTGCTAAGGGGCAGTCCTGCAGCAACAGAGCCAGGTACACACAGCCCAAGGAGTGCAAGCTGTGCTGAGGGGCAGTTCTGCAGTAACAGAGCCAGGCACACACAGCCCACGGAGCGCAGACCCTGTGTTGAGCAGCAGACTTGCAGTGATCAGAGAGCCAAAGGGGACAGAGAAGCAACACAACGAGCTGGAGGCTGGCAAAGCAGCACAGTCTGCAGCTGGGTGTGGTGAGCAGCTGGGACCAGCAAAGTGGGGGGAGAGGCTCTGGGCAGGGAGATACCACCAGCCAAGAGGCCTTGAAGGCCAGACTGGGAGAGGAGTCCGGCCACCTAGAGCCTGAGGCCGTATGGTCACTGCCAGAGCAAGCGTGTCCAGCCTGCAGCCCCCATGCAGCACAGCCAGGGCCTGAGAGAGAGCCCTGGGACCTATAAGGAACAGACTG
>CM057846.1:70048083-70064597 GCA_030068395.1 Apalone spinifera
ATGTGTTTCTCAAAGTGATTTCATGGAACACTTTCAGAAACACTGATCTAGACCATGCCTGACAGGTGTTTGTCTGACCTGCTTTTAAAAATCTCCAAGGATGAAAATTCCGTAACATCTCTAAACAATTAACCATTTTGACGATAAAGAAAATGTTCCTAATGTTCAACCTAAACTACCCTTGCTTCAGTTAAGACCATAGCTTAGTCCTGCCATGAGTGCAGGGGACTGCACTAAAAGACCTCTTGAGGCCCTTTCCAGTCATATTGTTCTATGATATTTTAAGATATAATTATGCACAAGGTGACTGGACTGTGCATATTTGAGATTTTGACCTTTACTATGTTTTTCTGACTGCTTGATTTCTCAACAGTAATGTTTCATTCATGCTTTAGTTTTACAAAAAAAAGCAGCATAATTTTTATAAATGCTAATGGAGCTTCTTAATGCCATAGTCTAAAATTATTTGTTTGGATGTCTCTTGAATGCTAATATCCTTAGCTGAGGCCTCTGAAACTCATCTGCCCCTGAGTATGGACTGGACCCCCCCAGTCCCTGGGCAAAGTTCTTTTGAATACCCAATAAATATTTTACACAATATCTGTTACCTTGTACATTGAAATGCTTAGCATTTTAGACCCATTTAACACTTATACCACTAAATTACTTGGTACTAGCTAAATTTCTACCTATAAAGATGAATTAATGCTGATATTTGATTAAGTAGCTTTCCTATTACATTCTCATTAGGCTAAATCATTTTCCAGGGAAACAATCCCCATTCAGCAAGTCTCAATTAAGTAGAATACATTCATATACTGGTGTAGTATCTTTCTGTATCACCTTATAAATTGCAAGCAAGGGGACAGGAAATTCTATGATTTTTCTACTCAGACCTTCTTTTAAATCAGGGGATGTGCGAGGGGCCTGTTTCTACCATCTATGGAACAGAAATGAGGTGCAGAGATCTAAACTCAGGGATAACAGATCTTGGAATAATTTTCAGTGGCAAAGAGAATCCAAGCAGAAACATTGCACTGGTCCCCATACTTTCCCAACCTCTTGGAGCTGTGCCGTTATGACATGGTTGCTGAATGCTCAGTCAACACCCAATTCCTCAGGGGAACACTTATGAGCAAGAATCACCAATGTAGATAATGATGAGTAGGTGAGTATTATGAAGATATTTAGCATGCCATTCTGGATTCAGTGCTATTTGCTGGAGCCATGATGCCACTAATAGCGATACGCCCATCAGCTAAATCACTGTGAACAATTAGGAAGAACTCTGTGTAGTTTGAAAGCTTGTCTGTTTCAACAATGGACATTAGTCCAGTAAAATTTTTACCATCCTCACCCACACTCTCATATGCATAATTAGAGAAACTATTTTTTCCATGGGGCCATATTTAATTGTTACTGACTTCTTAACCAATATTTAAAAACCCAAACTTACACACACATGTGCCTTTATTTCCTTTAGTGGAGGTCACCTTGTTTTCTTGTTTTAAATAACATATATTTGATGTACTCAGCACATTTAACCTGAAAATTGAGCCTTTAACCAGTCTGTGACATTATACAGTCCCAGCTCTAAACTCCACACTGTGACAGCTCATCAAAACATGTCCATGCCCAGTTTTCTGCTTGGATATCATCATTCTGTGACCATGAAAGCATAAAACTGGATACTGTACGAGTAGTCAGTATCACTACAACTTGCCTAAACAAAAATAAAATAGCTTTTCATGCTTATTGATCTTGATTTTTTTTCACCATTTTTATGCTTCATTGACTATAATCACAGTAAGGATGTGTTTTGTAAAAGGAACTGAAGTTTCCCCTCTGAGTAGTTTAGACATTTCACATTTTAGCTGCTCCCACAAACATTTCTATTTTTTTTCTAAATGCAGTCCTTTCCAAGGACTTTTTTTTTTAAAAAAAGGTTGATCTTTAAGTAATACATGTGATATTAGTTTTTCCGTTTTAAAATAATCACATTATTGCAGACATTTTAATAGCGGTAGAGGTTGCTATGTATTAACATGATTCATGGTCCTTGACAGCAGTGTCTCTGAAAATCCCACAGGAATGCAAAATACAAAACTCCACACACGTTCAAATTTTACTGCCTGCAGCTAAAAGAGGGGGAAAAAAACTTAAAACTGTTGAAACCCTTCAACTTTAAAAGCATTAATAGATGGTCCTGGGGGATTAAATCTAAATCTTAATGTGTAAAAATCAAGTTAATAACCACAGAGATTAATATGGTTGCATTTGATTATTGTGATAATGCAAACAATTAGTACTGCTAAAGTGAGATATATTAGCCTCCTACTTGCCCCACACATCTGCAAAGCATTGGAAATAGATGGAAGTAAAACATTTTTCTGGGAGGCTTTTTTTTTCTTTGTCTTATTTTCTCTGTAGCTGACTCACTTTTGAAATTATAATTTTCAACATTTATTTTTGAGCTCTTTTTTTGTAAAATATCCATAAAAATCAGCTACCATAATCAGATACAATCAATTCTATATTGTCAGGAAACCATCTATACATTGCTTACCTGTACCAATAATTAGATAAATTTTAATGATCAATTAAATTGTTAGATATTTTTTAAAGATAGAAAAACCATGCATATGGACCAGCTTGACAAAAATATGGGCTGCTTCTTACTCCAGTTTAATTCAATGGGATTAATTCCAGACTTGAACGGGAGCAGAATTAGGCATTTAATCTATATTTTAGACAGAGTTGGAACTGCCATCTCTACGTCAGTCTGCCTGACATTCCTATTATAAGATCCTGTTCTCAGTTGCTTATAACTTGGATAAATTTTAACTGTTGTATTGAAATTTCATGAGCCCAATGTTTGTGTCGGGCTGATTTTTTTTTCTGGCAAAAGTTCATCAATTTCCAAACTCTGAATTGAGGGAAGTGTTCTTTTTTTCTTATTAAAAGTATTCTTGCAACCATTTAATTGAGAGAAGGGACACTGGGAACAGTAAAGAATGAGGGCAAAAAGACTCAGTTTGGATGAAGACACCAAAGGAGGGAGACTAGACTGAGTAATGGAGACCTGGAAGCTGACATGAGGACTGGTTGGGCAAGAAAACTGGGGCAGGGTAAAGGACCCAGGGTTTGAAGACTTGGACCACCTAAGCAAGGAGTTAGAAGAAGAGACTGAGATTTTGAGCCTGGTAGTGAGGATTGAGAGATGGGGCTGTGGAAGACTGTAATTTGGACAGGTAGCCCAGAGCAGGCAACTAGAACTTGCTAGATGAGGAGACTGGGACAGGGATTTTAGATCCAGGGAGCTGGAGGAAGATTGTGATGAGGAGCTGGCACTGAGGGGAGCTAAAGGACAGACTAAAGGGGTAAGGGTAAAAGGGTCAGGCTTGTGGGAAAGAGGTGCAGAAAGATCTGTGATCATAACATACTCCTTTCCTGAACCTGGAACAAAATCCAAGATTCTGGAATCTCACAATTCCTTTTTTGACAGCCAATATGTGTGAAACCTGTTGGCAAAGAGTATGTCTCATCCTCCCCGCCCCGCAAAAATATTTATTTACTTAGAGGATGACATCTTTCTGCTGTTATCAGTTACTTAGCTGAAGTAGCAGAGGTCTATATTCTGAATCAAATGTTACAACCATGCTGATAAGCTATGATGTCATATGGTAGAATTTCTTTGCCTTTTTAGGAAATTATACGCAAAAACCATGCTGAAAGAGTGTTAAAGTTGCAAAGTCAAGCACTCAAAAGCTGGGAAATACCAAAATTGAGATTGCCTGTGCAATTTAATTCAGCCCACTTGTGTGCATGCATACATGATACATGTTTGATACAGTCTGTAATTATATGATCACATTCTGTATTTTACAGCAGACCTTAACTTCATTTAGTACACAGCATGGGCCTTCTGTAGGGATAAATCATCAAATTTGTGGAGGATGTTTTCTATAGGACTTGATTGGCTATGGCTACACTGCCATTTTTTTGTGGAAGAGGATATGCAAATTGCGCTCTCATTTGCATATCTTCTTCCAATTCTTTTTGCGGAAGAGGTTTCGCCACTAAAAAGCCCGGTGTAGACAGGGCCATTTGTCAGAAAAAAATCCCTTTTTCACAAGATCCTGTAAACCTCGATTTTTGAGGAATAAGGGCTCTTGCAAAAAAAGAGTTTTTTCCGACAAATAGCCCCATCTTCATGGGGCTTTTTAGCAGCAAAACCTCTTCCGCAAAAAGAATTGGAAGAAGATATGCAAATGAGAGCACAATTTGCATATCCTCTTCCACAAAAAACCAGCAGTATAGCCATAGCCTTTGATTGCTTGGTTGAGGCAGAAAATGGCAGTGAATGAAGAAGGGAAATGCAAGAAGAGGAAGGAAGTCCTAATAGTTAAGGCAGTTGAATGCTTCTCTGGAGAACAGGACTCTATCTCTGCCTCTGCAATAGAGTTCCAAAATGTGATTCTGTGCTAGTCATTTAAAACAAGCTTTTCATTGGTAGTCACAAAGGGTACATCTATACTACAAGCCTCTTTCGAAAGAGGCTTTTTCGCAAGAGCTCTTTTGAAAGAGATCATCTAGATAGCCACAAGACTTTTGAAAAAGTGATCTGCTTTTTTGAAAGAGAGCACCCAGGCAATCTGGACACTCTCTTTTGAAAAAGCCCTGTTTGTGTTCAAGAACACCTTTTTTCGAAAGAACTCTTTTGAAAAAAGGCGTTCTTCCTCGTAAAAGTAGGTTTACCAATATAAAAAAAATGCTGCATTCTTTTGATTTAATTTCAAAAGAACATGACAGCAGTCTAGATGCAGGTGAAGTTTTTTTGATAAAAGGATGCTTTTTTTGAAAAAACGCCGTAGTCTAGACACACCCTAATTATGCTTTACTTATTTTCTGGATGACCAGTTTGAGACCCAAGCATTAGATTTGCAGAAATGCTGACCACTCACAGCTGCAGCTGAAGTCAACTGAAGCTCTGCTTCAATATATTACAATGCTATAAAATATGAAGTGCCCTAAAAAAAAAATCAGGTGCTGATGGTTACTTTAGATCAGTGGTGGGCAACCCATAGTCTGAGGGCTGCAAGCAGCCCATTGAGGTTCTATGTGTGGCCCACGAGACATTTTGTTTACCGTTGCCCATGCACAGAGTTGCCAGATTCTGTTAGTGTTCATCCATGTAGCTTTTTTCCTACCAATATTACAAAAGTGATATGCACTTAATGCAAGGACCTGTGAAGTGAGGTGTATGCTGATTACACACAATGTTGTGAGAGTTGTGCACTTCCTCTGCATCCAGTCAAAGCAAGGCTATGGTTCAGTTGGAACACCCCTCAAATTCTAGGTATGCAAGCACAGTTAGCAAAACTACCCTATCCCTGGAGACCATTTTGGTTATGACAATCTTGTGGCCCTCTGAGATGAAGAGCCACTCATGAAGCCCACTTACTACCCTAGGTTGCCCCTCACTGCTTTAGCCTTTATCTTTTATGTGTCTCGGTTTCCCATCGATCAAACAGAGACACCATCTCTTCATCTCCTGGGGCACAGAAAAGCCTCTGAGGGAAGTAATAATTATGTCTTCACAGCAAGGTTTGAATTATGTGCAGTAAATAGGCCCGAGTCCACACATGCTATTCAATGTGTTATTACTGCTCATTCAGAAGATCCCATCCATTCTGTGCACTGAATGAGGCAGAGCTCATTGTATTGATCATGTAATTAAAATATTTAGCATAACGAATATGCACAAATGGGATGAATTAAGGTCTTAGAGCAGCCTTAATGGTGGCATTTCTAACTTTTGAGCACTTGATTTTGAATCTTAATAATGTTCTTCTGGTTTTATGATGTGTGATATTTATTCATATCACTGTTGTATCTGTGTGCCTCTTGATTAGTCAAAATAAAAATGTGCTAGATCATATCCCCCAAATGGGCCTCTTCCATACATGGAACATATATACATAATTCTGAGGCCCTACAGAGGGCTCTCTGTGTCATCCAGGGTTCACAGAAATATGTGATTGGAGTTGGGATCCCCTGGGAAGGAAAGTGATTGGGACAGGGCAGAGCCAGGGAGAACACACCCTGCCAGCACCAGAGAAGTTATTCAAAAAATGTTAATACAGCCCTAAGCTTTTCCATGGAACCTTGCCTTGGGGAACAATGGCCTTTCCTGCTGTGAACCAAACTCCACTCTCCTCTTCCTCCTGCCATGGTGGGAGGGAATCTCAGGAAGGGAATCCTCACAGAGATTCCTTGTAAAATTTTACCTTGCACAGCTCATCTCTTGGAAGGGGACAAGTCAGTATGAAAAAAATCAACTTGATGTGTTTGGAGGTGGTTTGTGTGTGTGTGTGTGTGTGTGTGTGTGTGTGGTCTGCATATGTGCAAGAACTGGATTTTACAGGGGATAGTTTGATACTTGGGCTGATGAAGTTGCATATTTTTAGACATACCTGCTAATTTTTGATAGCTAGAAATCTGTGCAGAAACATAAGAAATATCTTTACCTCAACTGAAATACATTGGATTTGGAGAGCTCTTTTGAGGGTCAGATTAAAAAAGTAACAGTAAACATGTAAATGTGGCAACTGTGCATTTCTGTTATAGAGCATTTTACATGTGGGAGAACGCTTCATTGTCTTGCAAAAGTGAGAACGTTGGGATTGAAACTGATAGTAATTAAGATGATTTAAAAGAAAAGGCCCAGCTGTAGAAATGAAAGAAAAAGAGAAGTTTTTCCAATATTTTACTGAATGATAGAATGGAAGCTGACAGAAAAGAAACACAACCCTGAGAAAAGGAATCAGGAAAGCAGGCATCTAAATCAGCATTTCAGAAGACCTGTGGGCAGAGTGCAGAGGAAGACAGAAAAAGCTTGAGCATGAAATACTTTTTACAGCTGGGGCACCTTTTAAATTATTTTATTATTGCATATGCTATTTCAGTGGGGAAAAGAGAAAAATTAAATTAAGATATAAAAAGTAAAGGGATAAGAGTTATAAAAAGAAAAGGAAAAAAAGATGAAAAATTGGGGAAAGAATACGTTAGCACTTTATTTGGACCTCCTTCCAGCTACATTCTGCACTATATCCTATTAAAATCTTGCTTTTTGCATCTCACTGGAGCTCTCTCCTGCATCATTTGCTGGACAACACCATTTTTTGAGAAAAGTTTGTGTAGATTTAGGAGAGTTCTCTATACAGACATAACAACAGTGGAATATTTGTTCACCATTTCTTAGTAAAGCAACATAGATATAGGGCATTTTAGATGGGGGAGAAAGGGAGAATTGATGTCAATAGCTCCAACTCCCTGAATCTGACAGCCTCTTGACAGTTACTAATATCAGCAGATTTAATGTGTTTAATCTAGGTGTAAGGAGTGTGTGCTGTGTTTTTGATTTCCTGCTTCAGAAAAGCATTTTGGTTAGAAAACAAGTGAGGCATGCAATTCTTCCCCCTTCTCCCGCCCCCCCCCCCCCCAAATATCAGGAAATGATTACCTCTCTATCAAATTTACATGATATAATTGGTTATTTATATTGACTTGGAGATTCTTGTTTATTGGTTATTCTATTATTGCATGAACATGAGTAAACATATGTAATTACTTTTGAGGAATGTACAGTCAGTAGGACCCAATCCTCACCTACCCTTTATGAACAGTGTCAGTTTCCAAAAATTTCACTTTGTTTTTCTGTCTCTTAACTACATTATCTTTATTCTCTGGGATTCATGTGATTGCTTCAGTGTCTTCAAAAATCTTAAAAAAATTTGTGCCTGCATTTTAAAGCCACTAAAAGAATGTATAGAACCAGAAGTAAAAGTTAACCAAGACAACTTTCTCCACAAATTCTGCAAGTTTTGTTAACTTTATCCATGTGTCCCTCGAAACAAGAAAACATCAGATCAACACAATCCATTGCTCCACCTATAATCAGTAGTTGTACAATTTGATACTTTCAATGGCTGTAGCCATTTTCTCGTGTTTTATACTTTTGCATCTTGAGTAGTTTTCAAAGTCTTATTTTTCATCTGAGTGGTTCTTCATCCTGTGCTTTTCTCAATTGGCTCTTTTTGCGCAAAAACCCCCTCTTCCCCGTCCACACGCACAAAATGGAGTTATTCCTTGCAGAAAGAGGAATACCTACACTGCAAAACCCCCTCTCTTCTTTTGATTTACTGTAAAATTTACTTGCACAAAAATGCGCTTGAGGTGTGGACGCTCTGTTTTTGCGCAAAAACTCTGTAGTGTAGACGTAGCCTAAATGAAAAAGATGTGAACTCAAATCTAAATTTGTTGTTTCTTTTGTTGGGAGTATGGAAGTAAAAGAGGATACTTTTTATAAAACTGCAAGTGCTTATTTGTGGTATTGTATGATATGAATTAACTGCAGGCCTGTTTCTTTAACTGTTTACTTTTTCTGACTCTTGATCCTGCATATCATTACTCACTGAATAACCCCCCTGGAAGCCAATAAGACTACTCATGTAAATAAGGTAGAATGATGCAAGTCAAGAATCAGGCTACTGGAGATATTTTCCAATTTCCTCAATAAAGTTTGTATTTTATACTTTAGTGCTCAACCCTCCCATTGAAGGTAATGTCAAAAATCCCATTGATCTCTGTGAGCACAGGACTGGGGCATTATAAAATAAGATTTACAAATACATTTTTGTACATTCTTTACTAATCCAAAAATATGTTATTGAAATATATAATTGGCTTAAGCATCTCGACAAACTAACATGGGTTACAAAAATCCAGTAAAATTGGTACTTTTTTAAGTAAAGGAAAAGGTAAACTTTATACCAACAAGCTAACAACTCTGAATTTTAAAACAAAAGGGAATTTAAATTAATTGTACCTTTTTTTTAAACAACTCCTCAGAATATCTCCATTCTGGATATACTTCATGGGCTCAACTAAAAAATTGTATTGCTTTCAAACAGGGATACTAAAATCAAGCATGCCTGAAGGAGAATTTGTGAACACAATTATGTCTCCCATATAGTTGCCATGTCAGTGGGTGGTGTATGATGCACCCATCTTTCTAGGAGCAGTAGGATTTCCTGCTGTTTTTTTCAGTAGTGACCTAGAAGGAGGTTAATGATTCCAAAGAATGACTTTTCCCTTAGGGAAAATTTAATCTTCTGACCTTTTTCTCTATCTGTCCATTCCTTTTAAGTCACAGGCCCCCTTCATTTAGCTTACATCAAGCTGTTTTATTTTCTTCAAAAACATGGTTGAAGTGATTGCTTTTGCTTTCATTTAACCCTTGAACTGGATGCATTTCAAAACTAAAGCACTGCACAAAATATGGGATCACTTGCAAGCACTTCTTTCAAATCTCTATATTTGTCTTAAATGTGACTGCCAATCCTCAAAATCACTTTGACAACTGACTAACTTCAAAATGCAAGCCTTTAATGTATTCTTGCAATCATCTTAGAGATTTGCTTTAAAAAAATGACAGGAATAAAGCAGCTATTGGATTTTTTTGAATCTCATCGAAGAGCTGTTGGTACTAAAATGATACAAAAGGAAATTCTATTAAAAAAATCTTAACAATGTCCAACAAGACCAAACTTTAAATTTGAGATAATACAAAAATATCAGCATTTCTCGGTTAAATTGCTGAAGCTTTTGGCTTTGTTTGAGCTATGCAGACATTAGTGAATCAAATTTAGTGTCAGACAATAATAAAATAAGATTATAATTACTTTATTATTCTCAAGAGTGTTGACTCTCGGGTGCAAGGAGCTCTTGAGCGTAAGTGAAAACAGAAACTGCCTTGTGCTTGAAGCTGTCAGCTTCCTTATACTGTGCAGGAGACATTGGCTTTGTCTGTATTGTATTACCCTATATTATTGCCAACTTAATGATACATGAATATCCCTTCATTTTCAGAAGTATAATTAATGCTTGATTTTGACATTATGACAAACTAGTGCAGCTCCACAACAGAAACATCCAAATCTAGGAACAAAGGAATTGCCATATTGGAAAAGACCAGTGGTCCATCTAGTGTAGTATCTTTCTGTCTCTGATAGTAGCCAATGCCTGAGGCTTCAAATGAAGGCATAAACCCCCCATAATGCACCTAATTGCAATACTATGCCACAGAGGGAAATTTCTTTGCAACCCCAGCTGGTGATCAGCTTATGCCCTGAAGTATGAGGATTGATAGCCCTTATAATTTGTATTCCAGCTAGCATAGCTGCAGATGCTATACTTAATCAAATAAATGTCTAATAGTTCTGTAAAGCTAAGTAAGGACTAAATACTGCTGTCTCGTGGGAAAAGACATGGGGGGAGAAAAACTGCTGAAAAATTTCTGGAGAACCTCATGGGGTTTCCAATACATTGTTCCCGCAGGGGAAAGCAGTTTGCATTCTCACAGAGGAAGTTGGCAAATAGACTTCAAACCCTTCACTAGCCTTAAGATTAGCAGGGTCTCCAACTCCAACCTTGACCATTGGATGCTCTTCTCTCTTTTTATGCCCTAACCCATCACTTCTCAGAGTGGAGTTTTGAAGGCAGAGTGGGAGTTAATGCTACCTATAGCAGCAATTACCTCCTACTTGGATTTCTGCCTGAAAATCCACCAGGATTGGAGGAAACAGTGTTGCACAGAATAGCTGTTTTTCAGCTTTTCCCTGTTCAATTTGATATGTTCCTGAATATGCTACAACCATGAGATGACTGTATGAAAGAACATCTGTCAGGGCTGGATTAACATTTTGTGGGCCTGGCACCAAACATATTAGTGGACTCCTATTGTGAGCAAAGGAGCATGTTGTGTATGTGTGTCTGTGGGGTGTGGGGGTTGCCCTGCAGAGCAAGGAGCAAGCAAGGGGCAATGGGACATGGCATGGTAGGAGCGGCTCCACTTTGCCCCGCCCAGCCCGGTGGCACACTTTGCAAAGCAGCAGTTGCCAGATGCATGATGGCCTGCCTGACCCTGTGCTGCCAACATCCCCCTTCCCCTCGAGGGCAGCCCATGCCATGAAACAGACCCCATGCTCAACACCCTCCCCCGCACTTCCTATGACCAAAGCCCCCGACCCATTATGCCTTTTTATTCCCCTTCTTACAATGCACTGAAGATTGGAAATTGTTGCCCAGAGTCTTCTGCCTCAGTAATATTCTGCAGCAGTGAATTCCAGAGCTTCACCTCTGGAATACTTGTAAAGAAATATTTGTCTTCATAGGATGTGTCTACACAGCACCGTAACTTGAAATAAGATACGCAATTTGAGCTACGCAAATTGCGTATCTTATTTCAATGCTATTTCAAAATAGCTTCTTTCATCATTTGGCGATGTCTACACAGTACCAAATTTTGAAATAAAGCACTATTCTGACACGTCCCTTACTCCTCGTAGAATGAGGTTTACAGGGACACTGGAATAGCGAGCCCGAAATAACAGGCTTGCTGTGAAGACACAGGATAGCTATTTTGGGATAGTCTGGTATCCCGAAATAGCATTGCAGATAGACGTATCCATATTGTTCTCTTAAGTGTGTTCCCTGCTTTTGTATGTGTATAAAACAGAACAAGGTAGGCAGGAGTACCAGAATAGCGTGTCTATACTATCTATAGTCTTATAGACCTACAAAACTCCTATTCCTCTTCTTTCTAAAGCTATGTCAACACTAAAAATTATGTCAGCTTACGTCAGCATATAGCCACCACAGTTATCCAACCACTTATGTATGTGCAAACTTGGTTCCTTATGTTGGTGGTGACATCCTCACTAGGAGCACTTGTATCAATTGCATTGTGGGATTGTTCCTGAAAGCCAGTAAGAGGCAACATAAGCAATGCACTGTCTACACTGACACTACATGTACTTTATTATATCAGTCATGACTCAAGGCTGCCCAGGGAAGTGGTGCTATTAAATCAGCAGACAGAGGCACCTATGTCAACAGGAGCCAAATTTAAGTGAAAGCACTTTTGCAGTTAGGGTGTCGCAAAGCATCTTATGTCAACCTAACCCGGTAGTATAGACTAGACATAAATGTTTTACTCATTTATAATTATACAAATCTCCTTCCCCTGTTTCTTTAATCATATTCGGTGCCCTTTGCTGGACATTTTCTATTTCTGCTATGTCTTTTTCTAAGTTTAAATTATTTAAACTTAACACTGTGTTCAAGATGAACATGTGAGTTCATTTCATATAATGGCATAATATTTTTAACACTATTCTCTTCTCTAAATGTATTCTGACATTCCATTTGGTTTAGTTTTGTTAGTTCTTTTTTTAAACTGCTACGGCACACCAAAAAGAATTTTTAAAAACAACGAATAGTCCTGCAGCACTATAGGGATTATTCCCACGAAAGTTCTTGATATGATCTACTTTTTTGGTTAGTCTCTGTGGTGCTGCAAGACTATTCGTTGTTTTTTTAATTTTTTTCAATTACAGAGGGGTAGCCGTGTAATTTTTTTCAATTACACGGCTACCCCTCTGAAACTTTTGAAAAGAAATTTTCACTGAGTTCTCCAAAATGATGCCTATTTTTTCTTGTACTAATCAACAACCAGTGTAGTTGAAATTTTTCTTTCCAGTGTGTACCACTTACCGCTTGTCTGTGTTTTTGTCGCTCTTTTATCTTAGTTGAGCCTAGGAAGAATTGTGAGGAATTGCAGACCAACCTTACAAACTAAGATAACTAAGGGCTCTTGCTGTTTAAGTCAATGCAGTTTTCTTTGTGCACAAATCTGAGAGTAAAATTTGGCCATTGTATGGGGAACAAATGTTGCCATGTTATTACCCAGAACTTTTTCAACTTTGTTAATAAAAAGGCTGGAGATAACCATTTCAAATATTAATATTGATCACTAGGGCACTTCAGGGTTAACCTCTCTTTCTCTGCGATGAATTGGCCATTTATTACTATGTATTACTAATAGAAAAGCACATGGTATAGTGGTCTGAACACAGCACAGAACCCATGAGCTCCTGAACAGAGATCCTCATTCTGACATGGATTCCCCTTGTGGCTATAAGAAGGTCACTTTAGCCTAAGGTTAATTAACCTACCTAATAGGGAAGTTAAGACAAGCATGTCTATTAAATGCTTTGAAAATGGGAAGTTCTAGGTATTCTTATTTTTATTTCCCATGTCTTACCATTTTTCAAATGCATCACAAGATTTTACTTCTTGTTCTGTGGTAACCATTTTTCCTAAGAATCTCTTGTAAGGAACTTTATGATAGGTTTTCTGAAAGATAAAATAAATCATATTCTTCAGTTCTGCTTTATCCAATACTTCCTTAACTTTTTCAAATAATTCTTTTATTTAAATAATTAGAACAGACTTATTTATTTGTATTGATTCTCTGAATATTCCTGGTACTAAAATAAGACTCAACAGTCTAAAATTCCCAGGATCATCATTAATACCATTTTAAAAGATGGATATAATGTTGGCCACACTCCAGTCCTGTGGTACAGTAGCTGTTTTTAATGATAAATTACATATTTTTGTTAGCAACTCAGTTACATTGGTCTTTAGTTCCTTTAGAACTCTCCGATGAATACCATCTGGTCCTACTGATTGATTGCAATTTAATTTCTCAAGTTGTTACATCACCTTTTTTTTTATATTCCTATTTCTGATAGTGCCTCACTTTCAGTACCTAAAAGGAATAAACCATGGATAGGTATTTCATCTTCTTTTGTAAAGAAATCATTTAGTTGCTTCCTATTCTTTTTTAATTGTTTAATGTAAATAACAGTAAAACAAAATACAAAAGCAAACTGATTTTTTTTCTCTGTTTTAAAAGGACTTCAACATTTCCTTTAAAAAATACCACAGATATCTCTGAGATCTTTAAGTGAGACAGTATGATGGAATCTGACTCCAAATATTTCAAGTTTTGTTGGTATTTTCTATGAATTGTACCTTATGATTTTCAGCAAAAGATTAATAGTGGAATCCAATGGAAGACTTGCTAACATGTTTGGCTTTTAGTGTTAAATGTCTGCTACAGCCATAGAGAAAAATAAAGATGTATTGATATTTATATTATATATAATACCAGAATTTAAGGGGAGAAAATAACTGAAAAGGTGAAGATAAGCTCCTGTAATAGAACATTTAGCTGATAAACAAGCAAACACAAAAATATTACCATACTGAAATGAAAATACAGCAAGAAGTGAAAGTCTGATCATTACTGTGACTTGTTAGCATACTATTCAACTCTATATATTTATCTATCCCCCAGCCAACCCCCAGCCCTCCCACATGCTCACATACTTCTCACCATTGTCTGTTTTGTCTTCTAACTAATTTAGGCTTAGCAGGGACCTTGTCGTTGAATATGTCTGTACTGTTCCATGTTTGCCAGTGGTTCTATTTAAATTATAATAATTCAGTGTTTTAACAAATGCAAGTAAATAAGTTCAAATAAAGGGTAACTATTAGTTTAAAACACCCTCAGGAAGTGTCCCAGAAAATGCAACCTTTTGAGCTACAACCAAACCAGCCAACTTTGTAGTGTCTTAAGGTCAAGTCTCCTATTTCACATGATTTCAGGGGCTTTAGATACATTCTATTCAGAAGTAAACCACACAGAAGTAAACTTTGTTCTCCAGTCCTACATGGAGGCATAGCAATCAATATCAATGAACTTGTGATACAACATATCCTGAACCAGACTCAGAAACAACTTGGAAAACTCATAAAAGATAGGTGATGAGATTAAAATTTGGGGAAAAATAATGAAGATAGTTGACATGCGGTGAGAAAATTGAGCTTGTTTTTTTAACTGATCTGGACCTTAGGACTGCAACAGTGTCACCATGATTTGAAACCTATCAAAGGGATATATTATTTGCAGATGGCATTTTAAATTGAAGATTTACTTAAACTGACATTGAATATTTCTTTTGGAATGTAGTTCTTCTGTGGTCATATTTCATTATCAGTATTTTTTAATTTAATTTTCTGTAACAATGATGTATATTGTAAGAGTATCTGAGCAATTTAAGAATATATTTATTTATTGTTAATGAAAGTTATGGTATAAGGTAGCTGCTGGGTTCCATCATAGCATTTTTTTCCTGAGGTACCCTGTATTTCCCACTTGTATGTGACATTAGAATCAAGTAAGAGAAAGTGAGTGACATTTGACACTATCTAAATCATCCATCAATAACAAATGGAAGGTTTTATTTCAAGGATTTGGTCCTCTTATGTGTATGGGGTTTTATTTTTGGAATATTATCCAGGTCATGTATGGATATTGCCTGAAGCTTATGAAAAGCTTTGTGATTTCCTCTTCTTTTCATTTTTGTGCATTTACAGAAATAGAATTAAATTTTGATGCAGCTGAATTTCTGACTTCTTGAACTGAACATAATTCCTAGAGAAGAGGAGGATATTTTCATACCAGGCAAATAATTAAATTAAGAGAGTTTTCTGTTTACTGCCTTTCTGGTCCTCCCCCACACCTCCCAAACAAACAAACAAACAAACAAACAAACAAACAAACAAACAAACAAACAAACAAGAAAAAAACAACAAAGGATGCTAATGAAAGAGTGTTTTATCATATTTACACAAAAATTCTTGCTTAACTGTCATATATGGTCTGTGTGTTTGTATGTAGTTTAAAGAAAGAAAATCAGACCCTGTGTCCAAATTCAGGAGGTAATTTTCCTCAGTGTTTATATATTAAGAAACAAAGTCACAGGAACTATGTGGTACAATGGTTTAAAGCATTAAACTGAGGTCACCATATATGAAATTGTGCCAGGATCCTAATGTCACAAACCACGAAAGTATTTAACACAGATGACATTCTCTGTCTGAAGATGCCACCAGACAAGATTTATTTGAATTTAACTTCTATGCCAGGCGATTACCAGTACAATTGCTTTAATTCTCTGAATAGTCAAATTAAGCTGGAAGAGTTTTAAGAATCCAATTTACATTTTCTAGTGCTTATTGGTTCTGATATGTCAAAATAAAAAATAATATGTTTGTTTGTGAGATGTTGTGATATTGTGTTTCAGTGACAGTCACACATGTCCTGGAAAGAACATAATATAAAAGATGGATGTTTCCAGCTTTTGGAGAAACATTTAGGCTGCTCATGTCAAAGGGAGAAAGGGAGAGTGGACAATGTAAGATGCATGTTGCTAATTGCCGACAGAAGGAAAAACAAGTAATTGTAAGCAAATAAATATAAAATGAACTAGCAGACTTATCCGGTGTTACCCGGGTTCTTCAGGGCACGAGGTTGGCTGTGTGGGTGTGTGTACAAGACGCAGAGCAGGGCCTTGGGGATGTAGGAGGGTTTGCAGGAGGTTGGGAGATAAGAGTGAGGATTGAGGGGTGAGGAGGAGCTTAGGGCTGCGGTTCCATCTGGCATGGGCCTTTTCTCTCCGCAGCCTCCCATGACCACCGGGCATCCCCCCCCCCAACCCATTCCGGATCACCAGGAGCCTTTTTCTCTCTCTCTCTCT
>CM057846.1:70079422-70114422 GCA_030068395.1 Apalone spinifera
ATTTGCATCCCTTTTCCGGAAAAGGGTGCCTGTGTAGACGTAGCCTCAGTGTATTGCCATGGTCCTGAGAAGTGCCAAATTTCCTCCTTTCCATTGACTTCCCTGGGAGTTGGGGATGCTTGGCACCATGCATATACAGCCCTGGAGGGAGCTTGAGCAAATCACTTAATTTCTTGGAACCAGATCCCATTGAAATAAATGGATTAAGTACAGGGTGGGGACGACTCTTTCCTCTCCCACAGCCCATTAGCAGGACACAGAGCAACAGACCTATTAGCAATGTCTGCTGAGAGTACAGCAAATCTGTATAGTTGTGGTCCCCTTGGATGACCCTGTCACTCCCCAGCCACATTCCTGTATCCTCCTGCATGATGATGCAGAATCCTACTTTGCAGTGTGCAGAGGTTCCTGTTCTCATTGCATGGACTGCAGCCAATGGGAGATCAGTGGAACTGCAACAGTTTTTGGCTCCCTTTTTTGTATAACTGCAAAGGGAAGAGAGAATTTGGCCCTCACCATCTTTGTTTTGTTATCGTTGAGGTGACAGAATAGTGCCTCACGGGATGTTGTATAACTTATGTGATTACAAAAAATGTTGAGATTTTTGGTTGAATGGCACTTTGTAAAATGCATATCACCATTATCAACTCTCCCACAGAAACAATTTTAAAAAATAGTCCAAGCTTTTGTTCCTGGAGAAGAAGTTAGGGAGGCAAGGTCTGCACTCAAAACTGATTTAACTGTCCTGAAAACAAAATGGATTCTAACTTTAAGAAGACACTAGAATTCTTAGTGTGGCTGGAGGGAATCTCTGTTCTGTCTTCCTCACCCATAATATTCCATCAACATAACTGTCTCCTTACATGATTCAGTGTGTCACATTGGGATGCTGTCATCCTTGAGTGAAGAATATGAGAGCTGAAAGAGAATGGGTGTGTGTGGTTTTTTTCAGTGTGCCTAACCAGAAAAACTTTTTTGGTACTACCTAAGAAAATACTGCTGTTTCAGCATAGGAATCATGCTGTCTAACCAACATAGCTGAATTGGGAACCACACACTGCTCCCGGTTCAGCTTTTATACAACAGTAACTGAGAGAGAAGCTCAGTGGAAGGACAGGCAGGAAAGCAGAGTGTGTAAAATGGATAAGAATGTCAGGAGGCAGTTTCAGTAAGAAGAAGGTGTAAGGGGATAAGGGATGTGAAATCCCATTTAAAATGTTAACCAGTTTAAACTATTTGTTTAACCAGTTAACTGGCCTGTTGCGCTGCAGGCTGGGGGAGGGAACTGCTGGAGCAGCCCCCTACCTACAGGGTGGATGGATCCAGCTGGGCAGGGAGCACCCCCCACACACACTTGGGCTGACATGCTTCACTGCAGGCGGGGGGCTGCTCCCCAATGGCCATGCTGCTCCAGCCAGATCAGGAACTGATTAACTGATTACCCCGGTAAACATTGTCTTACAGCATGCTTACTGTAAGTTACCCCTTTATATACCTAGAGGGGAGGAAGGTTAGTTATAATAATGAGCATTCAGTTCTATTATTTTAAACACCCCCTTCTGGAACAATGCTTTACACTTGTTAGTTGTGCTTTAAGGAACATTACAACTTAAAAATCATGGGCGGCAGCGTATTCAGCAACACTGGAAAGGGAAGGAAGGGTTCGGTTTAATCTCAAATATATTTGTTGATAAGATTATTAGTTTTAAAAATATAAACATTTGCTTCATTGGTACAGAAAAACCTCAATTTTATGAGCACCACTAATTTTTCAAACAAGTAATTACTTTTCTGGGAGGAGGGGAGAGGATCATATAACAAAAGTATGGTCAATTAAAGAGCACGTCAATTTGGCTTCAGATTCCAGTGCCTTCAGATTCTGATGCTGTTGATGCATTGGAAATTACTTGGAAGTGTACTGAAGGACAAGAAGAAAGTGACACAGTCATCATATTTCAACTTGTGCAATCTTGTATCTGTTGTAATTTTGAGATGTTTGATTGTATAAACTCCTCAGAAATTCCCATTTTAGTTAATAAAAGAGGCACTCTGCTGCATCTTCAGTGGAGATGTATTGATATTGTTAATGTGTTTCAAAAAATTAGGCCTTGCCTGGTGTTGATCAGGATATTATCATGGTTACTGACCAGAAAGAATGCAAGATCTCTTAATAAAGTAGTTTTGTAATGTATTTTGTGTGTTTACAACCCTGCTTTAGTGAGGTTATCATTGTCCCCTCAGCGTCACTATTGTCACGTTCATTGGCACCAGTGGGAATGCTATGAAAAGGTGCATTTTCACTGTGTCTACTGGGAGAATTTGGCTGATGATGACTTTCAAAGAAAGGATGAAGGGTGTAGCGGAAATGGAGACAGAATAAACAAAAAGAACTACTTTAGGGTGTGATCCTGCAATTAACTGCATACTTGTAACTCTTTATGGACTTCAGCCAGCATTGCCCGTACAAACTGAATCTTTTATTAAAATATGTTCTAAAGCAGAGGTTCTCTAACGCATAGCACTGTGATTTCCTTCTGACAACAAAAAATATTACACAACCTCAGGAGAAAGGACCGAAGCCTGAGCTTGGCTGATACCCACCGGGGAGGGGGCAGAAGTTCAACTCCCAGTGCTCCAGGTGTGGGGGGCCAAAGCTGAACCTTACCTTTGCCTTGCTATATGACTAATCTACCTGATCAGATTAAATATCTAGGTGTAGGTGGTGGCAATTAGGGATGTGAATGTGTACCCGAGTAAACACTTAACTGATGAGCCTGGGATCATTGGTTAACCCTCACAGTTACATGCAGTCCCCCTCACCCTCTGCGCTGCTGCCTCTGTTTGAGAGGCAGTGGTGCACGGGAGGCAGGAGTTGTTGTACATGAGGAGCCGGCTTTTAAGCCCGCTTCCCACCTATGCTGGTTCCTGCGGAGCCACCTCTCCTCCCCCTCCTGTTGCTGCCTCCCACAGAGGCAACAGAGCAGGGGAGGACAGGCAGCTGGTGTTCGCCGGGAGTTGGCTTTAAAGCCAGCTCCCTTTGAGCAACAGCTCCTGCGGAGCTGCCTACCCCCCGTGCTGCTGCTTCTGATACAGAGGCAGCAGCCCAGGTGGCTGTGGGGGAATGGGAGCTGATACTCATGGAGAGCCTGGCTTAAAAAGTGGTTCCCCATGAGAACCGGCTCCTGCCTTCTCTCCACCACCCCTTTGCAACCATGTAAATTTCAGCAATTACAAGTTTACACAAACAAACACATTTTAACATTCCTAGTGGCAATAAGTATCTCTTAGTTAGTATGTGGACATGAGGGGGAGAGAAAAAGCAGAAAGATATTTCCAGAAATGACAGTATTTTGCAGATAGTAAAATAATGGCACACATGCTTCATTTCTGTTCTGTCTTGGTAACTGTAAATTGTATATTGATTATGCTAATATGATTAATGTCTCTTATCTGCAGATATCATTCAAATGTTTAGATTGAATGCATGCTTTACAAAGTATTCATCATAAAAGAAAAATACTTTTACTGAAGATGAGTTTAAATTCAAGAAGTGCCAATGTTAACCATATGGCAACTTACATTAATTGAGTTATAGGAAATGCAAAGTATAAGTTTAAATGCTTATTTTTATTATAAACCGTTTCTTCTCATACTGCTAGCAACCTTTTTTGCCGTGTCTGCTTTGTTTCACATCCCTTAAATAAAAGTGTTTTTAGGAAGGATACTAAATCCATAACAATCTATTTTATAGTTTTATTTTGGTATATGTGGTTTCTCTTGCTTTGTTTAATAAGCTGAAGAGAACTTTAGACATTCAGGAAGGTATGTATTTTTTCTTTCTTTTGAAAATGTATTAACCTACCCACAGTAGAAGAAAATAGTCTTTTTTTTTTTTCAGTTATCTCTATCTTTTGTTTTATTATAGCTTGTAATAGATCAAAAATCATAAATCATAGCCTCTGTTCTCTGTAAAGGATTCCTTCACAGTGAAAATGCACCTTTCCATAGCATTCCCCCACATTTCTGTTTTCATCTTTTCTTTTTTCCATGTGAGGTGGTCTTAGACATACACCACTGCAGTTTAGTTCTAATAATCAGGGTACTAATACTAATAGACTCACCGTTTCACATGGGGTAGCCTAATTAGTTAGTAGACTATGTGAATTCTTTCACTGTGAGCTTTATAAACTTTTCCCTGCTCATGTAAGCCTTGTGCCATCCTGATAATCTCCTAGGTAGGAGAGATGAAATGCACGCTGACTAGCAGATATTGCAGTGTATTAGTGGAAGGTTAACTCTGTTGTCAGAATCTAGGGGCCAGATCAGTTTGTTCCTCCACTTAGTGGCTTCAGAGAGACTATTTGTATAAAAAGGCAGTAAGATTTAGCCCTATTCAGTGTTGCTTTGTCAGCTTTCCTAGAACCCTCTGAGTCTGGGTATGCCAGACTGTCTGAATTCAAACTAGGGTTTTCCCAGGATAACAAGTAGTTCTCTGACTTGGATTGCAAATCTGAACAGCCCTTACCTTTCATATATATAAAAGTTAGATTATAGATGCATTTTTGTAATAAAGTTTAAATGCTGCTATGAGTCCAAACTCACCAGCCTTTATAAAGGTGGAGACAGCTGAAAAACTGGAATTCTATTTTCCCTGTCAGATCCTGTTTTTTAAAAATTATATGCAAATACAATTTTTCACAATGAAGAAATGCAGTGCCACAATTGTTTTGGTGAGCGATTTCTTATTTAGAAATATTTTTTTTAATTTCATAATGTAATTGTATAATGGGGAATTGATGGTTTATTGCTTTAAGAAGCTGGCAGTGTTCTCTGATCTAGTTAGCAAAGAAATATTTCCACAGTTAACAAAACAGGTGACTCTGCAGTCATAAACAGTTAACTGTTTATACAAAAAAATTGTTACCTCTGAAATGAGGATATCACAGAAATATCTAGAATTAATATTCAGCCATTGCAGCATAACATAACTGGAAACACTGACGTTTGTTCTTCATATGTCCTGAGGTTTTTTCGTTTACTGGCATTCAATTACTTTTACTATCCTGGAGTTATCTCTTCTTATGGTAGGCCATGCTAAATAGTTTACAAAAGTCGGAAGAAATCAAAAACCCTTGTTCACAAATAGAATCCTGAACTGTAAGTAATCTTTGTTTTATGTGGTATTAACAAGAAATATTCGACAGTTGCTGCTGTCCGCATAGCTTTCCTATACTTAGTTTTTTAGCCAACAGTTTTTTCTCATAATGGTATAAAGTGTAAAGTCACTAGCAGAAGGGTATTGTTGAAAATTGCCTTTGTTTATTGAAAGGAAACACAATGCTTCAGTTATGCTTGGGGAAGCTAATATTGAAGTTGGCTATGAGATTTAGGATGATGTTTATTTTAGTGTGTTTAACATAGTGTGATATCTGGAATGATACAAGGATAAAGTTCTTATCAACAGGCTATCGGAAGATTTACTATAGTTTCTTTTTAGTACTTTGTGACTATAGAATGATGAACTGGACTGTAATTACTGAATATAGCAAACAATTTTTATTAGTTGGTGGAAGGATATGGCTATGATGTAAAGGAGAACTAGATGATATTTCGTAGGCTAACTATGATAAATACTCCTTATTCTAGGGTTTTTGTTTTGCTCTGTTCTCCTCTGAACCATATTTTTCTTTTCAACAAGGGTTCATCTTTCCTGACAAACATGTCAGTCTAGTTGACTATTATTGGCAAGTTCTTTATGCAGTGGCCTGTTGTGACCTACTTGGCTTTTTTATGACTATAAATTCAAAAAGAGATTGAACAACAGTTTTCTAAAAAAGGTGGTAACCACAAAGTTACCTGCTAACATGCTGGTCAGAAGTTTACTTTCTTTTTTAATGCAACATGTATGTAGGTTGAACTAATGTGCTCACTTTAGAGTTCTGGTAAAGAAGAGTTTATTTATCAAGAAAACATTTAAAAGCAGAGTACTATACTAACGGCAATTATTTTTACAAAGTACACTGTGATACATTTACTAAAAATAAGTTCTTTTCAGGCAAACTTTATGACATTTATGTACTGTAAAATTCAAAATTCTGTAACTTTCAAGGTGCTTGTCACCCAATTGTGTGAATTAACAACATTTTACAGTGTATAAGTGGCTGCTTCTGTTAGTAAGGGGAGGTCTTAGACTCTCTACTCATGGAAGTAGGCATTTCTGCAGAAAGATTCAGTCCCTCATTACAGACCTTTAAAGGTGGAAGCGAAGACCCACTTAAAGCAAAAATAAAACAAATCTTGTTAAGATCTAGGAGGCTACTATCTCGTCTCTAAACTTCCCTTTTTGGAAACAGCTGTTAGGAAGGTAATTTTATATCTTAAAAATGTCATGATTTTTAATCCACTTATATATTTTTTGAGGCCTAACTTACGATTTTTGAAAACTTGGTGGTACATTGCAATAAACATGAAGTCTCCTCTTTCCACTCTTTCCTCATTGGAAGGGGAGAAGGAGCTCTTTCTTTCTACTGCACCTTCAACTCAAAAGAGCTCTTGCCTTTTGGAAGAGGAATAAGGAAGTAGATTTTCTACTTGACTCCTCCCCTATCTTAACTTTGATAGGTCATTTTCCGCTGTAAATAGCACCAGTGCCTGCCTCTTCACTCTTCACCCTGGGGCTTCCCAAAGTAGTCATAGAACGAAGCTGACATGGTTCTTGTCAGTTTCATTGCTGCCCAGAGGGTTTTTGAATTGTCAGTCTGACCATATTGATATGTCTTTAGGGAAACTGTGAGCCATAGAATCATAGAACCATAGAGCTGGAAGAGACCTCAGAAGGTCATCAAGTCCAGCCCCCTGTTCTAGGCAGGACCAATCCCAACATAATAAAGATGCCAGTACAGTCTGTCTGAAGACTCAGTAAGAGAAGGCTAGGTTGGTTCATCCTTGCAAGGCTGTCTCCATGTTTGTTTGTTTGTTTGTTTATTTTAAATTTAGTGGAAATTAACAGTTTAGCATCCACCCCCGCTTTGCCAGAAAAAGCTTCCCACTTAACAATGTAGCATAAGGGTGTAGAGTGTCCATGCCTAGACTTAACCCCTAATTCTGTTATGTAACCAAATACAGTTGATCAAAAACAAATATCCCAGTGGAAATTTGACTTGTTTCTTAATTCATGAAATCTCTTTGGCCACTTCGCTACATGCTTTTGGAAAAGTGCAGTGCTATGGTCCTGTTTGAGGTTTTGCACCTTGTGGTGATTTTGTACTAGGCAATGTTCTCTGGCTTTCAGAACTGAAACTAGGGAGATGAGTCATTTCTGCTACCCACCTAACATCTTGTTTTTTGTTTACCTTTTCCTGACAGTAGAAGAAAATGAAACGGAGGATCAGCAGGCGGGTGTGGGACAGATAACCGCACAGACCGGTAATGCTGAATTTCTTAATTAGTACTTATTTGCTGTTTTACAACAGCGTGAGATTAATTTTTTCAAAGTCTGCCCTCATTGCATTGAATTTCAACTTGAATGCTCTTCTAATGTGCAGGAACAAACAAACAAACAAACAAGATCCCACTTGTTAATGTCACAATATCAGGAATATTGCTGAGTATCCAACAGAAAGGGAAGCATTAAAATTTAAAATCCAAGAACAAACAAACAAATTACCACATGCTCCCACAAAATGTAAACAATTCTGCTCTTAATTAATATCCATCTATATGAAACTATTATGTGTGTTGGGGTAGTTATTTTATAAATGACTTTAAACTTAGAATGGTAATTGTTCAGTTTGCTTACCAATCACTAAACGCCTTTGTGAAAGTCAGTGGGAACTGTTCAGATAAATCCTTTTCTTTAGGTCTGAATGTACATGGAATTTATTAAGAATAATTGTGAAGAAGTAATACAAGTAGGTTAATATTATGGTATCTGTTCCTTGTAACAATAAAGACTTTTTTCCTCTTGTTCTCTAATACAATTTCTTGAATTCTAGAAATTATATTTTTTCTTTTATTTATTTATTTATTTATTTTTTGCTTAGGGGCTTGATTCTGCAAACGGTTATAAAAAAAAGTAATATCTTATTCAAGTGGTTAGTTCCATTGCTTTCACTGAAGTTACTCTTGTAAGACCTACTTTTTTTAAGGATTTTCCAGGTTGATTTCTAGAATTAGTGGGATTAAAAAAAGTAATAGTTTTAACTATTCCTTTTTAGGTTGTAAAGTATACATTTAAAGCTCCAAGTAAAAAAACTTTATCTATTGTCATCCAGAGTACTTACTGTATACGTCTTGTTAGTGTTTGTTGCAAGGTGAAACATTTTATTTAAACATAAATAAAATGAGAGAAATGTTCTCTCATCTCACAGGAATGAATCTATGACCAAATTATTTGATTTTTTTTTTTAAATTTGAGAACTAATAAATACTGTGACTATTTTCAATTAGAAAAACAGGAGGCTGTGAAACTGGAGAATAATATGTCAGGAAGTGATTCAGGTTTCTATTCCTTTTTTAATTTTTGAATTAATTCTTAGTTTTTAAATAATCTTGTTAGTGCATTCATTTTCATATTATTATTTTATTTTGTGTTTTATTACTGCCATTGTTGTATCATATGTTATTATTTAGTACATTTTCCTATAACAAGAACTTAATGCTAAAAATTAAAAAAAAACCTCCAGATGTATCTTTTCCAGGTAGTGCGGATGGCCCATACTATATGCCCACTGCCAGAAGTTTTTATAGTAATGCTTTGTATCTGAGCTCTGGCTCAAACATTAAATGTGCTTTTTATAGAGTACCAAGTTATAAATGTAGTGCAGCTACGGCATATTAATCTTACTGCAGAGATTTAATGAGGCAGTTGTTTTGCGATGGACACTATTGGGAGCAGAAAGCGACAAAGTTTTACTTTACCACTGAGCTGCAGAAATATTCCTTGCCTGGTAATAATTATAACCACATGATCTTAGTTTTCCTTTCTTTTGCCAGCACTTTTCCATGCAGAAGTGGCTTGGAAGGAGGTCCATTAGAATCCAGTGAAATGGATTGGAAACTGGGCCGTTTTCTTGGTAGTTTGACATTTTAGCTCTGCTCAGCTATGGATCCTTGTTGCATAGAAAGAAATATGTAAGATGAGTTTCAAGAATACAGATAATCTTTGCCAGTCCACAGAGATGGCTTTTAGATATTCATTACTTTTACTTGACTTTTATATGGGTTATAAAAAGTAAATGTGGTGAAACCTCATTTTTACATGGACAGAATGGAATTTTTGCTGGTTGGCCTTAAACTGATCCCATACTTGAAATTAATTGAAGTCCATGGGTTTATTGCTGCCAACTCTTTTAAGTCAGTGCAATTTTTCATTTCCCCCAAAGTTGCAGTTTTATTAGACCATGTTACAGAAATGAGATGCAGGAAGAGGAGGACAGAACCACCTGCCAGAGAATGTAGTAATGGGAAAATCATACTACTTTTAATTTACACTTACAAATAATGTTAACGTAATCAGTAACACAAGACAGACGTTGATTTTGTGTGTGTGTGTTCATAAGATGAATTTACTTCTGTATCAAATCAAATCCTCTTTTCCATACTAGATAATTGATAGTGTAGTCTGTAGGTCAGCGAGGAGTGACTTAGGCTAGTGAGTGCGCCGCACAAATGGTCCTTCATCTCAGTGGGCTGCAACATTGTTGTAACCAAGATGATTTCCTGGGATAGAGTAGTATTGCTGACTGTATTTGAATATCTAGAATTTGCGGAATGTGCCGATTGAGCTGTCGCAGCACTTTCAGTGCAGAGAGAGCACAAGGTTTTCATAATGTTGTGTGCAATCAGCACACATCTCACTTCATGTGAACATAAGAACGGCCATACTGGGTCAGACCAAAGGTCCATCCAGCCCAGTATCCTGTCTGCCGACAGTGGCCAATGCCAGTTGCCCCAGAGGGAGTGAATCGAACAGGTCATCATCAAGCGATCTCTCTCCTGCCATCCATCTCCACCCTCTGACAAACAGAGGCCAGGGACACCATTCCTTACCCATCCTTGCTAATAGCTATGTGCCCTTGCTTTAAGTTCATGTCACTTTTTGTAATACTAGTAGGAGAAAAAAAACCATGCTGAAGAAAATCAGCAGAATCTGGCAACCCTGTGTGTGGCCAATGGTGACCAAAAAGTCTCATGGGTAGCACATAGAACCCCAATGCAGGTTGCCCACCACTGCTTTAGGTCACATGCCATTGCTGACATCCTAAGATGGTGGTGGAGGCTAGTTTTGTGTTTGTTGTAGTTGGTAGTGGAGCATGACTGTTGAGTTTACAGAACTGACAGTGGTGGTGTTTGTTAGTGTTGGGGGTAGAGATGTTTGAATAAATGATTGTACTGTGTGTGGCTTTGTTTGTTGTAGATGTTACGGTAAGACGGAATTAGTGGTACTTATAGGTATGTAGCCACCAACCGGTGGTATCTGAATCTGGGACCTTTGGAGCTCAGTGAAGGAGCCACTACAGCTTGAGCTATAAAGCCAGCTAGCTCTCAGCTTAGGCTGTAGAGTTCTCTTACCTCTCACTGTAGGTGGTGTAAGTGCCACTACATGGACAATGAACCACAGCCACTCGGTGTGTGGGTTACAGGTATTTGATACAAAGTCAGTTTGTAAGCATGAGCCTTAATTAGAAGGTAAAGATGCAACTGACTTGGAGTGAATATTGTATTTGTGAAGCAGGTTTTTTTTTTTCTAGACTCTCGAGCTTTTCCAATCATACAACTAAATGTGTGCAGTCACTAACATACAGTCATCTCTGGGGCGGAAGACTGCTGCTGTTGTGATGCAGAATACCATCCCACAGACTCCAAGTTGTATGACCTATTTAAAAATGTTTTTTGCAGTGGTGTCTCTTCAAGACAGTGAGTAGGGAGGAAATGCATTCCCCAATAGAGAAGCTGAGACTGCCAGAACTCATTCCACAGGAGCATCATAGACTAAAATTGAACCTAGGTCCCAGAGAGTCCCCCTGAAGTGTTGACCTAAAAACAAATGTGCCAGTTGGCTAGAGCATGTGTGCTAAAGTTGCCGCAAAAGGGAATAAGCTTGACTGACTCCTGTCCCTAGAGAGTTCTATCAGGGAATGTAGAAGTAGAAACAAAATTATTTGTATTGTTAACATTATTCTAAAATTAATAACTAATATTAAAGTGGTATAGCTTTGACTTGAATAATTCTTCACCAGTTTGTGTGCAAAGGTATGTGTGTGTGTGGTTGTTGGATTCTTGTAAAGTGTCAGTATTCATAAACAGCAGGACTTGAATTTTTGCCCCTTCCCCCTTTTCAGACTGGTACTTAAAGCAGAGTCAGAGTCTCACCTTATTTTAAAACAAGCAAGTCTGTAAACTTTATGTGCAGCATTTAAATACTCATGTTAAAATTCAGACCGAGTGCCCACATTTCCCTGAGTGCTGTCAGTTTTATGAGATGAAACTGGGAGCTTGAGCTGAACAACTAATAGTATGCAATGTGCACATGCTGCCTTCCAACAAGTGTTTAATGATGTTGGGGTCAGTTTGCAACAGTTAAGACAATTATTTCTTTACCTGAACTGCTTGTAACCTAGTGGTATTTTAACCATTCTTATTAAGCTTACTGAAGAACTTGGAACATGTTAGTATATTACACATTTTCGTTCCAGATCTGGCATTCTAAAATGGCAAAAGAGATTTCCTGGGTTCAGATTGAGTTACTTGCAGACACAATGTTAGCCTGCATGCTACTATTTAATTTGGAAATAGCTGCCAGAGTTAATGTTCTTCTTCTAGCATCAACAATTTAAATTTGTAAGAATCTTGCCATGTATGTAGGTGTGGTTTAACAGAGCAAATGTACCCATTCACTACATTTACTTCTTTCAGTCATTCTTTGATGCTCTGTAATGTAACTCCCTTTAAAAACAAACATTGCCTTTTATCCTGCTAGAGAGATTCTTCTGGCTTAGCTCATGAGCCACACAGTGTGACCACACATTGTCAATTTAAAGACAGGACTGTTTCATTTTTGGTTTATGCATAAGTATCTTTTGTTGCTGCTGATAAATGATTTGAAGGTCAGCAGTGTTTATTGCAGGTTTCAGGGAGGTGGTAAGAGCCATGACACTTTTGGTAGATGTAGGGTATTGTGAGGCAACCAAGGCTAGTGGGTGGACTGCATGAGTGGCCCTCCATTTCAGTGGCCTGCAAGATTATGTAACTGAGACGGTCAACCGAGAGAGAGTAGTTTTGCTAACTGCACTTGCATTCCTAGAATTTGCATAGTATGCTGATTGAACCATAGCAGCACTTTGATTGGATGCAGAGGGGGCTCATGGTTCTCACAATGTTGTGTGCAATCAGCATGCACCCCACTTCACATGCTCTTGCTTTAAGTGTGTGTCATTTTTGTAATACTGGTAGGAAAAAACCTATGCTGCTGAAAACCAGCAGAATCTGCAGCCCTGCACATGGGCAGTGGTAAACAAAATATGTCGTGGACCACACATAGAACCCCTTTGGGCTGCAGGATGCCCATCACTGATTTAGAGATTGGTTGGTATCAATCGCAATTGCAGAACTGCAGGCATCTCCTCAAGGAAGAGTGGTGAGGATAGCTTTTATAGCAGACAGATGCTGACTGTACTTTTTTCTCTGTTTTTAGTAAGAATTCATTTTCTCAGGTGACTTATTCCAGCTGCATAAGGTGAAACTCTCTCAAATATCTGAAAAGCAAATAAGGCTGCCATTATGGAAAAAGGAGTGATGAAATGTGCGTGTTCCTTTGTACGCTGCCATTTTTCTTTTTATTACATTTGTTGTATCGTGGTTCCTGAGAAGAACAAAGTAAACTGCCTGTTTGCTTTATTGGAGAAGACAGCTTGTTTTATTTTTGTCTTTGGAGGAAGGACTTAGTAAGATGGGTAAAAAGTCAGAAATAGTTAAGGCACCACAGTGTACTCTTGCTCAAAATAAGAAAAAGTCACAACTAAAGTAGTCTTTGTACTACCTCATTTCAGCATTAGTAATTTACAGAACTGAGGGAGTGCAATGAATTGTGTGGTTCCTTCTGTGCTCAAGGGATTTGGTAGAGATCACCTGACTCGTTTAACTTAGAATTAGTCCTGAACTCATGCCTGCTATTTTGGGGGTTAGAAGTAGCTTGTCCCAGTGATCCTCAAAACATTTGTTATTACAGACAGACAAAGGTGTCCTTATGGAGTATCTAAGTTACATACAACTTTAATCCAAAGCCCAGGTTTTTTTTCTGTTTCATTATTCTACATGAAGTAAGAGGGTGATAGAATTTTTAGACTGGCTTATGAAATATATAACAAATTCATCCTTATGTTAATCAGTTCAGTTTATTTTAGTCTTTTGGTTAATTCTGGTAATTTCCTGTGAGGCACTACCATTAATGGTGAAAAGAAACACTCCTAAATGCACTGATTTTTTTTAAAAAATAAATTTTATTGGGCACTGTTGAATTGTAAATGTAATATGTCCTTTATCAATAGTGATTAAACCCCCTGGATATGCTGTGGAAAATGATTAAGTTAACACTGAAGTATGGGAGAGTTGTTTGAAAAGGGGAGAGTGCTGTTTGGTGAAGGTAGAAAGAAAAGTCAGTTCAACATCAAAAATAGAAGAAAAAATAAGGAAAGAGATTTCCTTTGCTTATTTAGCAATAACATCTAAAGTGTGTTTCTCCTGTGCAGCAGACTCACGCTAAATATATTTCTGCTTATGGGTAATAACAAGAACCAGTCTGATTTTTAAAAGGATCTGTTCTTAAAAAGCCTGAGGTCACAGTCTTGATTTTCTTTCAGATGCTAACTGTAAACTAGAAGAGAAGGCAGAAGATGGAGAGGTGATAGATTGTAAGAAAAGGCCAGAAGAAGGGGAGGAGTTAGAGGAAGAAGCTGTGCACAGCTGTGACAGCTGCCTCCAGGTGTTTGAATCACTGAGTGATATCACAGAACACAAGATTAATCAATGTCAACTGACAGGTAAACAATACTTATCACTTTGTGGCTTCTTGCACTGTTCTATTTCTGATTTCAGTTTCTTCAAATTCATCTCTCTCCCCCAAGTTGTTTTACTCCTACTCCTGAATGCTTAAGCCTTAGGTGATGCCAGCCATTAATTCTGTTGTGAGGTTATGTTGTGAACCAGTGCACCATAAATTTTATTCTGATTGGATAATTACTGCATTCACACTTGATTTAAACTGCTCTAGCTTTCACTACTATTCTGTTTTCCAGACTTAAGCCATACAATTTTACATGCCTTTTGACTTCATTTTTTAAAAAATGACAATGGTTAATATTAGAAAATGGGTTTGATTGCAGTTGGATAACTGATGAATTCATACAATGGTGGGTTATAGATCAGGATCTGATACTTCTTTGATCTGAGCTGTTACAGCAAATGAACATACATTGATCAATAAATGAAGTTTATGGGGAATTCCAGCAAATAGTTATACTGTAAATAAAAATACCAACATTAAATGGCAAAATTGAAAGTGTATTGGATACTATTAACTTCTCACAAATATAGCTGGGTAAATGGACCTGTAACTAACTTGAATCATTTAATTTCTAGGCAAAGCACCTGTAGTCAAAAGTAGTCCTGTTCCTGCAGTGAGATCTTCATAGGAGACACATTTGTTCATATGAAATCTTGTTGAAGTAGTTTTGTTTTTATGTTTACAAACTATTATGATGGAACACATATAGGTCAAAATATACTGTATATCAGAGGAAGGGCATTTTATTTACATTAAATAGTAAGTACAAGTTGACCCTCTCTAATCTGCCACTCTCTGGTCCTACAACATCTGTGGTCTGGCATGATTTTACATTCTTGTATATCAATGCAAGAAGTAACAGAATGGAGGAACTAGAACTACTGGTGCAGGAAATGAAACCAGATATAATAGGGTTGATAGAAACATGGTGGAATAATGGTCATGACTGGAGTACAGGTGTTTGAAGGATGTGTGCTGTCCAGGAAAAAGGTGGTAGAGTAGCATTGATGAGCATATTGATGATGAAGTAGACTGTAAAGAAATTAGAAATGATGGGATAGATAAGACAGTTTGGATCAAAATCACTTTGGGAAGAAAGCTACTAGAAATTATCTTGGCCCACTGCTTAGGGTATTTTACAGACCCCCCCAGGATCTGATTTGGGTATGCATACAGACCTCTTTAATGAAATAAATGCCACTGGTGTGATTATGAGAGACTTTAACTTTCCACGTTTATGTTAGAGAACAAGTACTACTAATAGTAGGGCCCAGATTTTCCTGGGTGTGATAGCTGACAGATTTCTTCACCCAATAATCACTGAGCTAACAAAAGGTGATGCTATTTTAGATTTAGTATTCATGAGTAGTGAGGACTTCAGAGAAGAAGTGGTTGTAGAGGACAGCCTTGATATGAGTGATCATGAACTTACTCAGTTTAAATTAAATGGAAGACTAAATAAAAATGGGATTTGTAACTAGGGTCCTTGATTTCAAAAGGGCTAACTTTAAAACATTAGGGAATTGTGCTGGAGTGAAGAACCCAATGATCTAAATGTGAAAAAGGCATGGAATTATTTTCTGCACCTGTATCTGAAGCCTTCATGCCAAGCAAGGGGGAAAAGGGAAGATTTGCAGACCTAGCTGGATGAGCAACCATTTCAAACAAGTGATTAAGACAAAACAGAAGGCCTACAAGGAATGGAAAATAGAATGAATCCACCAGAAAAGCTACCTCTTGGAGGTCAGAAAGTGAGAGCTGCCAAAAGCCCAGCAGAGTTTGCAAAGGGCATTAAAACAATAATAAAATATGCTATAGCCATAAAAAGAAAACAAGAAGTGAGACTGCTAACTATTGAGGGTGGGGTGGAAATTGAAGATAATCTAGGTATGGCCCCACACCTAAACAAATACTTTGACCTCAGTTATTAGTCAGGCTAATGAGGATCTTAGATAGGTAGATAGAAATTACCGCATCCAAGAAGCAAGTCAAACTCAGACAGCTTAATGGGACTAAATTGAGGAGCGGGTCCAGATAATCTCCGTCCAAGAATATTAAAGAAACTCTCACACGAAATTGCAAGTCAGATTTTAAATGAATCTATAAAGTCTTGGGTTGTACCCGGTGACTGGAGAATTGCTAATATGGTAGCTATTTTTAAGAAAGGAGAAAAAACAATTCAGGGGACCTCAACTGTATCTTAGATGCTTCAGATAGATTTACTTGAAGGGCATATAATTGTAAATGAAAATAATTAGAGGTTCTAGTGTTCATTAATTTACTGAAACATACTTTATTTAAATGTCACCTCTTCATCCATCCTGCAATCAGTCAGAACAGGACATAGAAGGGTTACAGGACAAACTGGATGAGCAAGCATCCCCAGCAGATACTTCAGAGAAAGCAGAAAGCTTACAAAGGAATGGAAGATGGGCTAGATCAACCAAAAAAGCTACCTCTTGGTGGTCAGCAAATGTAAGGAAAAAGTGAGAGCTGCCAAAAGCCAAGCAGAGTTGGACCTTACAAAGGGAATTAAAACCAACAATAAAAGGTTCAGTAACCACACAAATAACAAGGAAGGAAGACGTAGGACTGCTAAGCACCGAGGAACAGATGGAGACTGAAGATAATTTAGGCATGGTGCAACATCGAAACAAATACTTTGTGTCAGTTTTTATAAGAGTAATGAGGAGCATCTAAGAATATTAAAGACGCTGGCATATGAAATTGCAACCCCAGTAGCAAGTACTTTTAATGAATCAGTAAACTCAGGGGTTGTACCCAGTGACTGGAGAATTGCTAATATGCCATGATTTTTTAATTACAATGGAACTGAAGGAGGATTTTAGTTTCTCTTTCCTCTGTGCCCTTATAAGAGAGCACAAAGAGCCATAGGGTACATATGTGGGCCCCAATGGACACATCTAGTAAAAGAAAAAAACTCTCCCTGTCCCTCTACCCTGGTCTTATGCCCATTAGATGTATGCACAATGGGATCCACACTGACTACAACGTCTCGAAGACTTATGAAGAACTCAAAGTATCTTACAGTTACAGTAAGGTAACTGGTTTTTCCTATCCAGGTCTATTGTATTGGAATATTTATAATAAAAAAAATCTTGTTTCCATGACAGATTAGTTTTTTAGGTAGTGAATTTTCTGCATCAACTAACATTTTCGTAAAATATTTGCTGTTTTTATTGTTTGGTACTTACTTTAATTACTATTTAGAAATGAACTGAATGGGAGGTAGAACAGATTATCATTGTTTATATGCTCAGCAGTTAGATTTGACTTTCAAGCTACATTTTTAATACATCCAAGCCTTTTAAAATATTTTGCTTAATACAGTTTTAAAAGACCCTTAATTCATGTCCTTAAAATAAGATGTGGAATGTAAAAGCATATGATTAGATAGTATTTCATTTTTAGTGTGTTGTCTATGTAAGGTCCATTTTGTGATTGGAAATTTCAGGTCTGTGTGTGGAAACAGTGTATGGACATGAGTCTTCTTGGAAGGGAGAAGTGACTAAAAACACACAATGCTGTCCCACATTGGGATAACTTACCTGTGGATATGAGTGCCTGCTTTGCTTTTTTACTATAGTGGAAGCTACAGTAGTTGGAACATGTATGTAATGGATTGGATTGATACAAAGCATGGTGCTTGTCTTGTGTCATCTGTTTCTACTTTCTACAAGAACAAGTGAGCATGTTGAGACCATACAGATTGTTCTGAACCTTATTATATACTTTCTTAGAATGGGTATCTCTGTTTTAAATACCTGGATCTGGATAATGTAATGTAATCTTCTTACATAATGGACTAGCTAAATTATGTCCTTTTTTTATAGAGGTGAAACTCCTATTAACATCAGAAGCTGCACTCAGTTATGCTAAAGCTGAAAATGGCTGAGTGTTCTCAGCATGACTCAAGATAGATTAATAGAAGGGTGGCCAAACCATTACAGGCAAAGAGCCAAAATAGTGGTGGACTTAGTACAAAGAGCCGAGGGGGGGGGAAGCTGTCGAGCAAAAAAAAAAAAAAACCAAAAAAATTCCTCTTTAAATGAAAACTCCTGTTTGGCTTTTTGGCCACATCAGGCTCCCGTTAGCCGACGCCATCTTGCTTCATTGCACAGGACGGCTCCCTTGCACCTGGTGAGCCCAGAGAACCGGGATCCCTTTGTAGGGGCACAGGGGCAGCTTTGCGGGCTGCGGAGTACACTTCGCGAGCCGTGCTTTCTGTGGTGAAGAGTCGCCTGTGGCTTGTGAGCTGCGGGTTGGCCACTCCTGGGTTAATACATTTGTGTCAAAAGTTGCTAATACAATTAAAAATGGCTAATAGTTGAAGAAAACTGTTTTTTTAAATATATATGGATTTTTTTTTATGCTGCTAATTTGGTATCCCTGTTTATAGTAAGAGGTCAAACCCTTAATTGAGGATATCATTTGGGAATGCTGTAATGTAAGTGAAATCTATGACCCCTTAATAAGCATCAGGAGAAGGAGATGCAGGATCATTCTACTATGCGCCTTGGGGGTACCTTCCCTTAAAGCAGACAAGTTGGAATTGTTCAACTTTTTATTTTTTTCAGTTTTACCTTCGGGGGAAACTGATCGATTGGAGATGATTATTCCAGTCTCTAAATCTTTCTTCCTCCATGCTGCGATGGGAACTCCTTGAAGTTTAAAGGGGTTATGTCTCCTATGTACATTGTGGAATAAACCCAAGGAATGTATGGGGACAGCAGTCCTTTTAACACAGTATGATAGCAAGCAACCTTGGAACTAAAGTTTGTGGATTGCAAAGGTTATTTTACTTAAATTTTGCTGACTAAATGTGATAATTCATCTCTATGAATGTGAAGTTTGGGGTTTTATTTGGTAAGTTTCTAGGAACAGTAAGGTATATCTAGGTGAGATAGTAGAACTGAGAATTTTATTGGCAATTTTAACCAAATTAGAAAAGGTGAACTACTAATACTGTTTCAAAAAGACTAAATTTGATGGGAGATTTAGGATGTTGGCTTAATAATATGACACAGAATTTTTTTCCATAATATTTTTTCTTCAGACTTACTATTTACAATGTTGTTGTAAAAAAATCTACCTCTTCAATAGCAGTTGTGTTTATGGAGAAATGTATAAGTAAAATATATAACAATTCTTGTTCATAATTTTTTTCTTAAACAAGCAAAACAGTGAATCAAGTCTGAGTTGTATATAACATTAATGCATGCAGAATGAATTGGGGGGAAATTCACTGGTGAATTCTGTATTCCTTGTTAAATTTTAACTTCCCCCACCCGCTAATTCTTAAAATATTTCTATTCTATGCATGGAAAAGATAAGCTTCTTCAGATGTCTTTTAAAATGTATACTAAAGTAGCAAATCTGTTTAAATTAATATAGCATATTAATGGTTTATCAGTGTGTGAAATATATGGACGTTTATTAAAAATTTTATATAATTATCTGTGACTCTCAGTACCTCCCTAACTGTGAATAGAAATGGTGGTTCTCCTTTGTTTTATTGTTGTAGCCCAGCAGGAAGCACAGTCAAATGACTGGAAGAGGGTTGGGTGACTCATGCGGGGGAAGCTGGAGAGGGGTCAGGTTTTTGAATACTTTGCAAACCCTCTACCAGCTGTAAAAGCAATGGAGAGAAAAGCGGGAAGTCAGCGGCTGATTTACCTTTTTCTAACAAATGTGGAGTTCAGCACAAGTGTGGAAAATCTCTAATATTGTAAATATAAAATGTCTTTTTAACCATAAAAATTCATGAATTCATGTTTAATTCAACAGTTTTTTATAAGTTGAGATTTTTGCAAAAAGTTGAAAAATCTCTTTTTTGTATATTCAAATACGGAACCAATTTTCCATTGGCCTCTAAATTCATATTGGAGTGTCAAAAGCTTAGCTTTCTTGAATTTCTAACTATTCTTTTAAAATATATGTAAGTTACTTTTAACGAATTGTAGCATTTGTGCTTCTTTGTGATGTGGGAAATTAGAATATTTTATATTACAGGACAGCTTTCCTTTAGTTAAAGTCTGTGTAGTCAACTGGATAGCACATTTTCTTTGTATTTCCCACAACTATTTGATGAAATCCTGTCTCCATTGAAGTTGCTAGGTATTTCGCTAATGACTTGGCTGGGGCCAAGCTCTTTCAGCTCTTGAGTTCAGTTACTCATGGCATAGTTCTGTTACTAAAATTATTCAGATCAGAGATTTTTCTGTCACATGGGTTACTGCACTTTCAACAATCTTTATCACCCCCAAATAATTTTGCATTTAATAAACATCTAAATAGCTCGTGCTGAAGAAGTGAAATATAATCTGCCGTGTTAACTCTATAATGCGGGTAATTTTCGCATGTATAATCTTCCTCGGCTACTAATCCAAAATACTATTTTCAACAGAGCAAGATTGAAGAGGAGTAGTGAAAAATTCAGCTCTCTTCTTACAGTTAATTTTTTTCTGCTTCCCTGTCTCATCTGAGTTCATTTTTAGGAAATGTAAGCAGGGAATAAGCTTTGAAGGGAGGTTGTAAAAAACCTGTTATTGCAGGTTTTTTATGAATTGGTTTCAAGAACACGTCAGGTATGGTCCTAGGCACACTGGGTCTTTCCTCAATCATGGGGCTGCATTAGATGACCTCTTAAGGTTTCTTACAACCCCAGGTTTCTATGTTTGTCTTTGATTTTTCTGGAGGAAAAAAATTGTCTAAAACTCATCTGTTTTTCTTTCACATATACAGTTTCTGCTTCAGCATGAACAGCAGAGTGAAACTGATATGATTCTAGTCAGTTTCACTGTACAGCTTCACATGTAATTGCATTATATACAGAAACCAGGAGCATAGGTAGCAGTCCAGAACTGCTGCCTGTCTTAGTATTTTCATATTCACCCCTGTTTTTCTGAGACTGATTGCGAGAATTTTCCTGAGACAATTGTAACAAAATTATTCTCAATTTCACTTATGATCTTGATTACAAAGTTTATTTTATTCTTGAGCTTGCGTATACTTTATAATAATGTACACATTCTTTGAGAGAGAGAGAGGGAGAGAATGAGAACTAGTACCATTACAAAAATTATAAAATACTCCAAAAATGAAAAAAGCAGATAACCTGGTGTGGCGGGAAAGCATGTTGGATTTCACAAGGTTTTAAGTAGTATAACATAATTTGTCAACTTGGATGTACTTGAAATTAGTCAATTAACGAAGAGAAGTATACATGAACAGACCTGTTTCTTTCTGAATCCATTGTGCCTTCTTTTCTCTTACATTAAAATGACTGGTCGGTGCCTAACGATGTACTTAAAAAGACTTGGTTAGTACTCCTCTGTGGGCATAGTGAGAAGACTATTACAAATTAAGGGCTAAATTCTATCCTTTGGAAAATTAATAGGTTCAGATACTAAACCAAAATGAAGCCCTATATGGTGTGAGCTGAGTAGATCTCTTCCTACAATTTATTTTGAAACGTACATCTTCGTTAATTAATCAAATGCTGAGAGGATGGTAGAAGGGTTACCAGATGCAGCCGATAAATAAATACATGTGCAGTGTGGGACATACTGTAAATGCTAATTAAATATAATAAATCTTATCTTCACGACACTTTTCATTCTATATGACTCAAATAGTCTACCGCTATTTATGCACGAGACCACTGGGAAGTAGCCAGCTCTGCTGTGGAAGATGGCAACTGATGCCCAATAGGAGACAGAGAATACTGGCCAAGCAAAATGCAGCAAACCTCCTGCTCTCTGCCATGGTATCGTTACTGTCCACACAAAAACTGACTAATCTTCACTTTTTAAAGGTTCCATCAAAAAGACCCCTGCAAGTGTTGTCAAGGAGCTGCTTTTCAGAAGGATACCACTAGTACAAGTTGTTCATTGGTTTCAAAATGAACATTGTCTTCTCTATTAATCCTGCTTTTTAGGGGCAGTTGATGTTACAAATATTTTGACTTGCACTTATGGTAGTTTGGTGGAATATAGTCACACAAATGGTTCATGCATGCATTTTGCTTCAGTCTCGTATGGGTCTGATGCAATGTGTTTTAATAGGATCTGTTGTGTGCTTCACACTGTTCTCTGGGAGTTCTAGCACAAGGCTTTGACTTCTGTGGAAGACACGTTAGATAATGATGGTCTTGTAGATAGATTCGTTATTATGGCAGAAAGCATATTTACCTACTTCAGCTAGAGCTTCTGTCACTTGTTAGATATTTTAAATATCAAGCCCTATGCAATATCCATAAATTGTGTGCAATTTTTTTGCTTTTTTCCCCTCTGCCAATACCTTAACTACACTTGGCTGAAATTTTTTGAATTTCAGATTTTTTGATGGAAAACGGGGATACATTTTTTTGTGGGGAAAATATTCTAAACAAAATTTCTAACATTTTACCTGGATTTTGGTTCCTCCTTTGTCTAATCTAACACGATACAACAATTTGTTTCGGTTTCAACCAAAAGAAGACTAATTGATTTATAAACATGCACTAGACTTTTTTTAAAGTTAAAAAAGGGATGTGAACCCAATATGGATATATTTATTTATAATCTGTATTGTGGGGTTTGCTTATAAATAAATAGTTTAAAATATGTAATTAATTAAAATCCTTGTTGCATATTTCAGTAAAAAATAGACTATTCAGAATTACCATTTATTATGATTATTTCCTAGAAAACATGACCATTTTTCATTGGTTGCCTTCCCCCAACATACCATATAGCTGTCAACATCCAAATAAACTGTGTCCCCTTTATTTGTGTAATTATAACTAAATATTTGTGAAACATTTGTTGAATAACAGTATATATGGCAGCATCTGGTGTTAGGTGATCATGTAAAGAAAAACCTTTCATTGTTTCTTCTCACAAGGTTTTAGGAAACCATATCCCCACAAACACATGGAGGAACTCTTATTGGTTCTTTGTTTTTTCTTTCTAAATATTGTTATGCATACTATTTAGGTTGTATTTCATCCAGAGATGTACTGAGCCCCTCAGAGGACTGTAGAGTCCCAGTCATTGAGAGCTTGCAGTCTACACATTTGACAAGACTCTAATGTTGTGATTTCACTGTCTCCTTTCCTGACAATTATCTCTGCACTGTTTTCCACATTGTCCCTTCCCACAGTGGTGGACAATGCCACTTCCTTTTCAATTAAAGCACTCCGGTAGACTTGCCTGTTTCAGGACATCAGCACAAAAATTCCATATTAAAATTTCTCCGTATTTATTTTATGCTATGTGACTTCTCTTTCCCTTGCTTTCAAGATTTAAGGTCACTTCAAGTTGGAGGTACTTAATTCCAATTTGAGGACACATACACGCACTAGGTCTGATTGAACCGGCATACTAAAAATAGTGGGTGGCTACAGTAATGGGAGCAGCAGGCCACCCTGAGTACATACGTAGCATCTTGCATGGTGTAGCTTGGTGGCTCTTAACTAAGCGCTTCTTTGTCATGGCAAAGGGATTGCTTTGCAGACACCTTGCCTCTTTCAACAACATGTCACAGGCCCCTTATCAACAGAACACAGGTTTTCATGTAGATAACATCCCCTGTCTCTGGCTGGTTTAGTATCAGAACACTCTTCACTACCCTCAGGGTCCCAAAATAAAGTCCACCGTCACTTAACTCTCTCACAACCAGAGCTCTTCTGTTCCAGTCTGTTCTTGTAGCCTGCTCTCTCTCTCTCTTTTTCCTGGTAGGGGCTTAGCCTTTCAGCACTGGTCTTAAGAGCTCCAAACTTCTGGCTCCATATTCTGTCTGGCTTACCCCCACAGGAACCTCTTGCTCCCTGGCTCCTCTCTGTCATCATTTTCCCTACTAGAGCCCTTCTCACTTGCCTGAGCTTCTTCCCCTTCACTGCAGCCTCCTATGTGTGACTCATTATATACAGCGGTCAGGCTACTCTTTCACAGATGGGCTAGCACCAAAGTATTATACCCCTCCTGCTGTTTGCGCTGCTGTGGCCACACTGTTTTTATAGCATGATTGCTGGATCAGAGCTAGAGTGGGTATTTCTCCCCAAACTGGAACGTACATCTTCAGCTTGAAGTGTAGACATTGTCTAAGAGGGACAAGTCCTCTTTCCTTTTACTTTTCTATTTTGCTCTCATTAAAACATTATGCTATCCTTGAAACACCTGACAGTCTGTCCAGCAGGCCCTCGGTTTAGCTTAGTTGAACTGTGTAATTTGATATCTTGTCATTTTAGAAAATGCCACCCCACTCTTTAAAACTGTATTATAATGGGCACACATTGCCCTGGTTCCCATCGTTTCAGACATCCCTGAATGAAAGGCTAGGTTTTGTCATTTCTGAGGTATATTAAAAGGAGAAACTTGGAACATTTTTCTGCTCGATTACAGTCAGGAAAATTAACACAAACCATTGCTCCCTCATGAAGAAAATAGATGTAAAGCCCACCCAATTCTTCCATTGTTAAACCATGAGTAGATTTTAAGTCATTTAAAATTACTGACCCTGAAAAGCAAATCTACAGCACCACTAAAGTGGCTCATAGAGTGCATGGGTGAATGTGGAGGGGGACCAGAGGACAGTGGATGAGTTAGAAAAATTGCCATTGCTTTTTATAACATTACTTACAGTTGAAACCTTGTGCTTCATGAAGATAATTAGTAGCTTCAGTATTTTCAAGACCAACATACATTTTAAAAAATTGGTAACTTTTAATTTTTCTGCACTGTTCATTGAAAGATGAAAGTCTCTCTCCAACATTTCGTTAAGTATGGTCTCCAAGACCATAGTATCTGAGCACCTAACAATCTTTAATTCTAATTTATCATCACAACAGCCCCAGGAAGGGAGGAAGTACTATTCTTCTCATTTTACAGGTAAGGAAGTGGGGCCCACAGAAGCTAAGGTCACACAGGCATTCTGTGGCAAAGCATGGTTTGAACCTTGGTCTGTCAAATCCCATGCTAACACCTACCCTCATATGATTTCCAAAATAAATCTGCCTTCTTTTTCAGGACATTCTGAAGATGATCCTGGGGTACCTACCCACCAGAGTAGCTTAAGTATGGGGTAACAAGTAAACCTGATCAACCCTGGGCATGTAAACTTTCCACCAGTTCCACAACTTCTTGAGTCCCATTGACTTAAAGGGACATTAAAGAGGCAGGAACCCTTCTAGTTTTGAAAGGTTGGGGTTAATAGTTCTTAATTTTCTTTTAAAACCTGTGTACAGGGAAAACAAATTGTCACCTGTCATGGGCATATAAAATTTATGCCATGTGGTGTTGCAGTGGCTCTAGTCGAGCCATTGAGGTACATATTAACCAGATTAGGCGTAGTTTTGTTCCCTCTTTACAAATGGACATGGTACACACGAGTGTGTGTTGCGTATTAGGAGAATATCACCCATGGCAATGTTGCGGGGCTGTTATGATGCTCTCTTTGCAATAGAGGAAACTACCTGCTTTTTCATTAGTTTTGCTTTTCAGAGGCATACATTGGGGATCAACTAGCTGCCCCACCTTTTTAAGTTTGCTCCACCAGTGTCCTTAGGCAGCTCTGCTGGCTGGGGCATGAAGGGTACTAGTGAGGACTCGCACCTGCTCTCAAAAGAGGCCTGGAATTGCAGTTGTCCGTGGACTTTAGAATGGATTTTGTGTATGCCCCCAGCCACCCACATGGTTACAAACCACAATCTGATCTTCATAGTGTGCATAATATTTCATTAATTAGTGTCAAAGCATTATGGCTGCTCTTACTGCTTTTCTAGTCGAATGTCTGAAATCCAGATTAAAAAGGCTTGTTTTGTATTGTATAATAGTCAGAAATGGATTTCAAAATTAAACTTTCTTTTCATGAATGGTTAAACTGTACAATCACATCCCAAACTAAGTGATATCAACTAAACTAAACTGCTTCTGGGCAGAGAACTCATACATTTCAAATAGTGTGGGCTGGAATTTAGCTGTTCAGGTGAGAAGTGTTTTCAGTGAACTTTCATAAAAAACTTCCAAGTTTGCAGCACTGAAAAATCAAAATGCTATTTAAAAAATCAACACATGCAGCAAAAAGACAACAATCAGCACATCCTTTTGTGTTAAAATTATTTTTATGTAAATAGCACAAACTTTAAATGCCCCAACTTCTTTTTGGAGAGAAGGTTCTATAGAGGGTGGTGGTGGGGAGATATGTTTCCTGTTTTTCCAGTGGTGTCACAATTTTCATGATCACCTTGCCCATTGTCACTGAGGTCCTTGGGCATAGAATAGAAAATGGATTGTACACTAAAACCACTGGCGAAGCAAACTGTGGGGACTGTGCAGTAATAACAATTTAACTCATCAGGTTTATCAGCCATCTGTATCCCTGATCTATGTACGCATGCTACGTAGATGAAAACTATTGGGCTACGTCTACACTGGCATGATTTTCCGGAAATGCTTAAAACGGAACAGTTTTCCATTATAAGTATTTCCGGAAAAAGTGCGTCTACATTGGCAGGATGCTTTTCCGGAAAAGCCCTTTTCCCAGAAAAGCGTCCGTGGCCAATGTAGACGCGCTTTTCCGGAAAAAAGCCCTGATCGTCATTTTCGCGATCGGGGCTTTTTTGCGGAAAACACTACTGTGCTGTCTACACTGGCCCTTTTCCGGAACAGTTTTCCGGAAAAAGGACTTTTGCCCGAGCGGGAGCAGCATAGTTTTTCCGGAAAAGCAGCTGATTTCTTACAGTAGATCATCAGTGCTTTTCCGGAAATTCAAGTGGCCAGTGTAGACAGCTCGCAGCTTATTCCGGAAAAGCGGCTGATTTTCCGGAATAAGTGGCCCAGTGTAGACACAGCCTTGCAGACTCTTATTTTTTCAAAATCAAATAGACCTGAACAGCAGATTTCCATAGTTAGCCCAGTGCCAAAATGTTTCATCTCATCTTGTCCCTGGGACAAGCCATCTCCAATGTATTGTCCTCTTGTTAACAGGTGAGTCTTATAGTGGGCCCTCAAGGTCACAAAATCGGGCAGTGATGGATTTCTGAAGCTTTGTAATTTCCTGTAATAGCACCAGGCTTCATTTTTACTTAAAGCTATTGTTTCAGTCAAAGATGCCAGTTAAAAATATTATGTGGAAGTCCTTTAACAGAAGCGCTACTGGAGCCTTAACAAAGTGTTGCTGTTGATGTTTCTGTAGTCCCACTATCTGGAAATAGGGCTCTTTTATTTTAATTTTATTTTTGATTTAGACCTCCGATATAGAGATCTCTGGAATTGCAAAACAAAGTAAGAAATTTTAGATTAGAAGGTAACATCTGTTAACTGTGGTTGTTTGTGCTGCTGCATATCAAAATTATACGAAAACAGGTATGCATAAACATATATCCAGCTTTTGGTGTACCAATTTCAATAAATAGTGCATTATAGTACAGTTATAGCTAACAAATGGATCTCCAATTTAAGTAATTTTCCAGGCATATGAAATGTCTTCTTAAAAAAAAAAACACCACACACCTAAGGAATGTCTGAGAGCTGTTGTATATGCAAGAGGTATTTGAAGTTTTTAGCAAATAATGCTTCTAATGCCTGAATGATAGTTTTCAGCTAAAAAGGTGCACAGGCATCTAAACCTCTCATAATTTAGCAATGAAATCTAACAAAGAAAACATATTTATTAAGCTTAGAAGTTGGAAATATTAGGACTGGTGGCATGATCAAATGTGTTGAAGAGCAATAGTAAACAGAATTGTGGTGTTGTACATGTTAGGAGTTACTTTCCAAAGTGAGCCAGTAGAAACATGAATATCATAAACACAAGGACTGCAAAATACTCCATAATAATAATAATGTTACTGTTGTAATCTTACTTCTCTTGCCTTCTGTTTGCTGTTCTTTGTTGTATTTGCTATAGTCTTTCTGAAAATGAATAAACGGTTAGAAAAGGCCTCCATGGAGCAGTCTAATTGATGCTTGTACCTTTGAAAATGGTTTACCTAGACTGATAGCACCATCATAGCATGCAATATAGCACCAACGATCCATGCAGGAACTCCCCATTGATGCCACTGGGGAGTTTGTGTGACTTTTTGAGATGTTTATATGTCTGAAGCCCTGATTATCCTGGCATTTGTCTGCATGTACCTCTTATCGAAGTAAATGGAAGTTATACACGTTAATTATGATCTTGTACAAATTCTGCAGCCAACCATAAACATCCATTATAGTCCTGGTATAAGAATGACTGGTGGAGATGATGAAGAAATGCTTAATTGTATTATAAGAGAGAAAATCTGAGCTTATATGGGGTCTGAGTTAGTTGCGAAGAAGATGCAGTGACATCTGTTTAACTTGGCCACTATTGTAATGTCTCAAACTGGCCAATATAATCATCCTTTTATTTGAATCAGTTCTTTGGAATACCACTCGTTGTATGAATCTGTGGACATTCAACTTTGTTGTCTGATGTGTCAGGTGACAGGAGCCAGGAAACGGAGATCTCTGTATAAGTAAGCTGAGCATGTGCCTAACTTGGAACACATGAGTAGTCTTGTTAAATTCAACAGATCTGTTCACATGCTACAAGTTTCCTAAATACCTTTCTGAATTGGGGCCAAAGTTCATTTTCTTACCAGCACTTCTCAGCGTCACACCTGTATTACAATTTGTTTAATTTTATATTCCATTTTTCCTTGTTAATTTGAGCTTGTCAGTAGTTAAAACCGGGTAATTTAGCAATGTTGTGAAACATCCACAGAGAATTGAAACTTACTAAAATTTAACATAAAAGAGAGACCTATCTTGTACCTGTTGTTCTGCACCAGAGAAGTGAAATAAGGAGTTATTTTTTTGAAAGCAAAGGCAAAAATTCTGCATGATATTAAGGAAGAAGCCGCCTCAGGGAAGATCTTTGAATCATGGTAAGCTGATAAAATGCTGTGGAGTAGCACATTGCATTTTGAGTGTCATGTTGAATAAACACAGTAAGACTGTGTTAGTGGGAGATCCATCCCAAACTACAAGTATAAGTGTGATGGGAAGAGACCTTATTGTAGAGAACTAACTGGTACAGAGCTGATAACTTGAAAGTATGAAAGGGATTTTTCTTGAGCACTTATAAAAGATGTGCCCTAAATTTCTTGAGTAAATTGGACTCATTGATTTATTTATTACTGTTTTTTTACTAGAAGGTTGACTGTTTTTAGGTTTTTTTTAAATCACAATAGTCTACTGAGACACTGGCACTGTTGCCATCTTTATTAGCATCCTGTGCCTTGAGCATGTGATATTCACAGTTAACTGGACTGCTATCTGATTTCTGCCTCGAAGACATCTACAGTACTCGTGAGCAGTGTTCCCTGAAAGCTTGAGTGCTTCTGCGGCCACCCAGGAGAGATTCAAATGCTGCTGAGCTGATTAGCAGAGTGCCCACAAGCAGCAGCTTGTTTCTACTGTTGGTGCACTTCTGCACATGCCTCAGTGCACATAAGAAAATTTATTCTGCACATGAATGGAAAAAAATTAGAGGGAGCATTGCTCATGAGACAGGGCTTTATAGAGCACATTCAGGCTCGGTCTACACTACAAACCTGTACTGGTATAACGATGCTGTTCAGGCGTGTGAAAAATCCACACTGAGCAACATAGTTATGTCAGCCTAGCCCCCCGCCAATGCAGATGGTGCTATATGGATGGGACAGCTTCTCAACTTGACATAGCTACTAGTGATGTTAAAAAGTGTGTATTTAGGTAAACGTGTAACCCCTGAATTTTTCAGCAGTTACCCGTGAAGCCAGCTACCCACCTTCCTGCTGTGCTGCTGCCTCTGAAACAGAGGCAGCAGTGCGGGGAGCTGGCTTGAAAGCTGGCTCCCTGTCTATACCCACTCTCACCTCCTCCCTCCCCCTCACCCCCACCTGCACACAGAAATAGAGGCAGCAGTGCAAGTTGGGTGGCTGCATGGAACTGTGCATGTTAGCCAATAAGCCCAGGCTCATTCGTTAACTGTACACAGGTTCATGTTCACATTTCCACAGAGCATACCAGCTATAAATCACCCCCGTATACATCCGTTCCGCACTAAAGTTGTTAATGCTTGTAGGAACTGATGCATTATATGTCCTCCCATTCCCCGCTCTTAACCTCGAGGGGAAAAAAATTAGTGCAAATGGAAGTCAGCCATGGGGAAAAAAAATTCCCTGCTTTAAGTTCTTTCACTATAAGTCCAATTTTTTTGGAATGTATCTTGGACATTTAGCGAGAATGGCCTGTAATAGCTACCATGTCTTGGGGAAGTGGGTTAACTATGCTGTTAGGAGAAGCTCTCACTTCAGCTTAGGTGTATCTTCACTTAAGCACTACAGCAGTGCAGCTGCCAGCAGAGAGCCCTTTTCAGCTCAGAAATGAAGTGCTGCCCCCAAGAAATCAAAAGAAAGAATTTCATTGCTTCCAACTGCAAACATGATGAGGACCAACAAACGATAATCTGTGGTGACTGGGAAAATGGCTATACCATTATATTTTAAGGGGCAGAAGCATTTGTCAGTAAGCTATACAGCCGTTCCCTTAGCATGCCTTACTACCACTCCGTTTATAGAGAAGGTGAGGGCCTGGGGCAGAAAATAAGAACATGGTGCTAGCTGGAAACTTGCTGCTTCCAGATGACAGTTTTGCATCTGCTTAAAAGCAGAAAGAAGCAAAAGTAATGCCTCCAAAATGTAATTTTCTGATAAAAATGGAGACTGAGTGTGTACAGAAACTATGAAAGGTTGTTGTATGAGATGGTGAAAATTTGGAAATGGCATAAAGCAACGGGGGGATGACACCCATGGCTTGCTTGACTGGTGATGTTAAGAAAATGTCACAAAGGAGGAAGATTTGATGTTGGGTTGCCAAGTCTCCAGGAGTCTTTTTCCTGGAGTCTTCCAGAATTAAAGACTAATCTTTTAAATAAAGACTATGTGATGTGATGAAACCATCAGTAATTCGGCTAACCTGAGTTGGCAATCCTAATTTGATGAAACCCTGGTGTAGGCTTTTGTAGGCTTTCATGACAAAGAACTCTATACAAGAGCAAGGGACCATGTTAGCAGCCAGTGCTTATAAAACTGCATCCTTCTTGTGCCTGAGTAGAAGTACAGTCCTTATAAAAATGTCAGCTCTAATTAGGGTCAGCATGCAAAAAACAAAACTCTCCCAAATTCCCTCTGGATCAGCAACCAAAGAACCCTTCCCTTGTCTAGCCAAAAAAATCTTGGAAGAACAAATGGAACTTGTAATATCAAAGTCACCCAATTTGAGCTATGATAAAATAAGGGTACGTTTCACAACTGAAGGTCCCTTACTAGGACACCTGTAATCGCCACGTGATTAAGCAGGTAGAACTGTTAGGGTAAGCTACTGAAAGGATCTAAATGAGCAAGTGTTGCGAGAGAGGCAATATCTGTTGTAAGCAGTTCCAACCGATTTAAGAATTTAAAGGTTTAAATGAGCTCCTTAAATTGGCCCTAGAAGGAAAGAGGGAGTTAGTACAGATCACAGAGCACTGAAGTAATAGGCTCTCTTCAGTGAACACTTGTTAGCAGTTGGAGCTGCTCCTTCTCCAGCAGCTGAAGTTCTGAAGCAGTCTTAAGGAGACACCAAAGTGCAGTAATTTAGTTGTGAGGAGGCAAAGGTATTTTGTGCATTGGTGAGCCACATATCAGAAAGAGGCGTTTACAGCCTTTACTGCCCAAGAATAAATAGTACAAAGCACTCCTGGCCACTGCTATTATCTGGAAAGCCACAAACAGTTGGGAATTCAATAGGATCACACAGCTGTGGACCAGAGTAGAAAAAAAGCCAGGCATATTTCCCCACACAGAAAGGAGCCAATATCATTTTTCCAAATCTCTAGTGGGTTAACAGAACTCACCATCATAATATCAGGGTTTATCACAAGAGGATGACATCCAGGAAAGTTAATCCTAATTAACTAAAGGTCTGAATTTAAAGTAGATTAGATAAACTACATTAAACTTCTCTATGAACACCCTCATTCAGAATGAAAGTGGGCTTAATTTTATTTAGCTTAATTCACTTTGGAAGTAAATTAAGCTAATACGAATTAATGCCATTTAAATACTGAATAACTGTATCCACACAGGGATTTAATGCTGTTTAACTAATTTACTTCACATTCACACCTTTAGTTAATTCAGATTATCTTTCCTGGACATCCCCATGTTGACAAACCCTAAATCTACTCTGGGGTGAGTTTTTGAAGGCTTGCTGCCTTCTAAACCCCAAAACACAATTTAAGACTTTCAATGCCACTGATGGAATTCAATGACCAGGAAATGTCTCCTCAACATAGTAGTACTAGTGTAGGCTGTACTACTCGCTATGTGTCTGAATGTACATGTTGATTAGTAAGGATGACCTGATGGCACCCCAACGAACAGTTGCCCAGTAGTACCCTCAGATTCTCTGAAAAAGAAAAGAATGAAATCACTCTGTTACTCCACCAATACCAGATGTTCCCACCCATCAGTAGCCCACAGTGAGCAGTTGCTGACTCGTGATCAATTCTATCAAAGCTAGCTAACTAATCTAACAAAACCCATCTCCAATGCTAGGGGAAGATCATCAGCCAGCACAAAACAGTGCAATGTATTCTATTGTAACATCTCTTGCTGATGAGTGTAATCATGTAAACATAGAATAGGCCTCCATTTTTGGACTATGCTTATCAATAACATGATGCTTTATCAACAGTAAAATATAGTACATATCAGAGACTGGCTTTGATACTGACTATGGATATTTTAAAAATATCCCTTGGAAACTAATTTTTCAAAGGAGTCTAATACTTCTGCTGTATTTATAATTTTGAGTTCTGATTCTCACTGAAGGTTACATCAATTACATACTACAGATTGAACCTCTGAGAAGTGGTGGTTTCTGGTCTGGAATGCTCCTGGACCAGGGAACCCGGGAGCCTAATGGCAGGAGGGCCAGCAACCCAGCTGGGGACAGTGGGGCCAGAGTCCCAAAAAAGTGCTGGGATCAAGCTGGAGAACCCCAACAGCGCATGGCAGCACAGGGCTGGAGGAAGAAGAAACTTGGCTGCCTGCAGCAGCATGGGGCCAGGGAACCATGGCAGCATGGTGCTGGGGGCCGGAGAACCCCAAACGCCCATGGCAGCCCAGGAAAGGGGGAGGGGCTGATGGCATCAGGGTGCACAATCTGGTGGGGGAGGAGGGGGAGGCGTAGTGGGGGCCAGATGCAGGGGACTAGCTGACTCGGAATGGCACCCCGGTCCAGAAAATTCTCTTGTTCAGGATCAGTCAGGTCCCAACATTGCCCGACCAGGGAGATACAACCTGTAGTTACAGTTAAATAACCTCTTAATCTTTAGGGGGCCATACATCTCTCATGTTTGTGTATGAGTCCCATTGACCACAGTAAGACTTGGAGACTGTGCCCTTTATTTGGAAGACCCTATAGTTGTTAGCATTTGTTCTAATTAATGGACTCTTTAGTGGGAAGGGTATTATGTATTCCCAATGTATTTATAATAGCCAATGTTTTCTTATGTTGGTTCTTCCCTCTGTTTTAATAGGATTTTCTAAAATATTCTCCAGGCACTTAGAAAGGGAGTAACAACTACAGCAGTGTTTAGTTTTTAGGCTGTATTTCATCATTACATTATTTTTGATCAAAGCACCTTTTTTGGGCTTTTGTGAATGCATGTAAGCTGCACACAGTATGCAGTACATAAATTTGGCTGCTTTTCCATAGCTGGTATAAAGATTAGAAGCAAAATTCCTTTTTGTTTTTCCTTGACAGGAAAATGTAATTTTATTCATCATTTTAGTAGATTATATAACATTTCGGGTTTGTGCACTTCTTTTGTTTCTCTCTTTTTTGCATTATGTTTATGTTGAAAATGTGAAAACAGTAAAGATGAGACCAGTAATAACATTGGTAGTAAAAAGGGATTATTAAACGGATGTTTTCTCTCTTGGTGAAAAAAATTCCTTGAAAACATCATAAATGCTTCTATAATACATGAAGCTACACTTTTATTGTCTTCAGAAGTTGATTGTCTAGAGAAAACAATTTGAAAAAAAAATTGAGGTGAGCCTTCTTCATATTCCATTTAGGAGGAATCCAGATAAAATACCAAAAATGATTAAGTAGCTATGCAAAGAGAGAAGCCTAATAAGCACTGCATGATAACTAAGTGGATACAATTTCATTTTGTAGAAAAATTGCTAATACTGTAACATCCAATGTGTTTGGTTTTATTATGTGCTTACAGGGCTCTTCATTGTGGTCTCAGCAATATGAAGAGCCCTGCAAGTATGCAATAAAACTGAGCAGATTTGATGTTAAAGCATTATTCATTGGTGTCCCTTGCACAAGGGAAGTTCTGTTTAAATAACCACTGAGGGTTGGTGTCACACTGTCTAACCTTGGATTTTAAAGATTAGGAGCAGGAGGAGAATCTTTCTAGTAAAGGGCTTTTAAAATAATGGTTTAGGCATAATTTTTTCTGTAAGTATGTAAAGACTTTTATTTAAGATGTCCAAGATTTGCTGGTAAGGATGATTCATAATTAAGGTCCACTTTTCCTTGGGGATTAGGGACCAGTGTTTGTTTTTTGTTTTTCTAGCATAGCAACTGAATTTCATCATTCACTTTGTCATTCAGCAATAGAAGACAACTTCACCGAAGGAGCTCATACTATGAGTAAAATTGGAAGTAAATGGAAGCCATATGTTGCTTCTATATTTTCCAAGGTTAAATAAAGCTATAGTTCTGGCTACTTTATTTTTAACAGGGGGGAAGAGTACTCCTTGTTATTAATAGCTTGGACTTATTTTTGAATAGTTATTTTGTTAATGGTAGTTTGAAAGAGCACATTACGCCCAAAGTTTCCAAAGCACAAAGTTGCT
>CM057846.1:70119422-70130139 GCA_030068395.1 Apalone spinifera
TTTCTGCTGAAACAGCTGTTATCCTGCAAAGACTATCGGTATATAGTCTTTGGCAGAATAATTGAAGATCAATTGAGGCTTTTAATCACCCACAAAAGAGTCTGTGTTTGGGGGTAGAAGGAAATGGGTAGAAAAGGAAAGAGTTTTTAGTAAGTTTGGAAATCATCTTTGTTGCAAGCCTTTTAAAGATTCCCCCAAAAGGTACAGAAGATGGCTTGCAAACCCTGTATAACTCATACAACTCCTCTTCAGAAAAATGTAAAATATTTCTGTCTTTTTGGAGTCAAAGGGTCAGCTGAGTATTTTCTTTCCTTGGGAAAAGTAATGAGTGAAACTGACTTTTGATATTTGAGTCCGAGGGTCAAGCTGAGCCTCCTGCCATGTTTTGGTAACACTTTCCTTGCGCGGAATGCTTGCCCTGTTTGTTACAAAAGTACTGCCAGCTGCCTGCTTGACAAAGCAAGCATGCTTTAATAAAAGTGCATTGCTGTGTGCTTAATGCATCTGACGGAGTTTTGTGTGGTAAGTACTTATAAGTGTCCTGTGAAACATTTGCATCTGGCATCCTTATTTAAGAAGAAAAGAAAAAATATCTTCCGTGTGGTGCCTTTCATGAAAATGCATCTGCACTCTTTGCTACCCATTGTAAATAGGAAAGGTTTTGTATTTGTGGAATTGTTTTTTTTAAATTTTGCTTGGCTTTGTAAGAAACATCCCTTATGAGTAATAACATGAGTTTTCCATTAAATGACTATTCAGTTGTTGTGTATGTTACCTTATGTACAATTCTATTTAACTTTACATTTTATATCCGCTCCTTAGTAAGGATTCTAATGTTGCATCATCACATTCCTAACTTTGTTTTTGGCACAGACCAAATGGCCTCCTTTTCCCACCCCCAGCCCTACACACAATCTCTTTCTGTTATTTCAGTGCATAGTTAGCCAGCCATATGGAGTTCTGCTGCATTGAATTCCTCTTCTCAGACACTGAAATGCATTATTCCTAAAACATACTCTATTTCCCCTAAGGCTTGGAACTGAAAGACTAGCCCTAAACTCTGATCTTCGGCATGGTGGCATGATGCACTGCACCACTACTAGCTGGCCAGCTCTCGATTTCTTTTCTCTCCTCCTTTCCTCTGCCTTAACAGAAGGCATGTATGATCACTTTTTACCCTTATTAAGATTCTGTCAATTTTTCAGCAGGGGAAACTCAGTCAGAAATATTCAAAAGGGATAAGTACAGCTCAGCATTTACACTTTGGTACTGTACTCTAGAAATGTCAGGGAAATGAACTTAAGCAGCCTTTCCTGCAATAATGCAACCCTAGATTCTGCAACAGAATGCCCATTTAGAAGCCAGAAAAATAAATTAATAAGCCTTCTCATGGAAAGAGGTTACATATGCACAGATGCATTTCTTTTGTAGAAGCATGCAATATTGTTTTTGTCTTCCGGCTGAAGAAATCCAGCTTCAGCAAAGTGGAAAGCCATTGCACAGAATATGTTACTATCCTATAGCTGTTACTATCCTAGTAAAACTCAAATAATGACTAATTAGAATGGCTTATTTCTTTTATTATTAACCACTTAATTGATCATAACGATATGCTTGTTAAGACATTTAGTCTTGGTGCTTACTATGTACTGAAGTTAGTTTCATTAGGTTATCTGACTAAAGTTTACCAGCTAACAGAGTTGTAATATACGTACACTATTTTATTTGTTCATGAATCAGGAAAATAACTGTTTAGATAAAGAATAATGCACGTGTCTTGTTTGTGTAGCACAACTCCAGCCCTTAGAAAGCTGTAGTAATCTTTCCTTTCTCTGCAGTCTGTGGTGGGATGTTTGTGTGAACAGCTCAGTGTTAAGCAGACATATCATCCAACTTAGTTGGCACCAAAAATATTGCCTCACCCATACTTTAGGCTGATCGTGGTCTGTCTCATCTAGAATTTCTGCTTAGCAATTTTCAGGAGGAATCAGCATATAGAATAATTCATAAGTATTTCAGCCATGTAATAAAGGAATACAATAAATGGGCAGCAGTACTAAGCACCTTGTAGTTCATCAATAGAACATTTACTAGACTACTATACTCTGGGTTTTTCTGGTGATAAAGGACATTGGCATATTGGAGCAAATCATGAAGACTTTACACAGATATTTATGACTCTTTAGTCAGGCAAACTCTCACTGAAATTAGCAGGAGTTTACCTGTATAGTATAAATTGTTCTGGATTTGTCCCATGGTTGATAGAATATTCCAGTGATGCTCCAGTTGTGTAGATTAGGGATGTTAAAATGCGTTTGATTAAATAACTGTGTAACGGCTGAAAAAATTCAGAGGGTACACGGGTACGCATGGGGCGGCGGTTGGCTGCCGCCTATCCTTCACCTGCCCCCCCCCCCCATGCACTGATACAGAGGCAGCAGCTTGGTGTGAGGGATGGGACAGATGGCTCCCCAGGAACCAGTGTTTAGAAGGAGCTTTTAATCCAGCTCCCTGTGTATACTGGGGGCCTGCAAGTAACTGTGAGGGTTAACTGATGAGCTCAGGTTCATAGGTTAACTGATGAGCTCCGATTGATAAGTTAACCATGTACATGGTTACACTTTCACATCCCTATCAGAGATTGACAACATCAGAGGTGATTCTGTTTTTTGCAAAGTGAAACCATAAGTGGTTATACAATTTCCGTTTTAGCCCTAGAACAGCCACGGATGGGTGAAATAAATGGCTCTGATTTTGGCCTGTTCAATATTGCCCTCCTTCAGGAGGGCACTTAGGCACATGCTTGTCTGTTAAGCATGTGAACAATCCCACTGACTTGGATAACTACATGTAACTCCAGTTATTACTCGTGGGAAGCTAAAGCATACACACATATAAAACAGGATCACAATGAACTACTAATACTTTAATTCTGAAGCTCTAGCAATAATATTAGCAAGAAGAGGTGCATTCTGGTAATGGGCCCCCCCATCATACAAAGGATGTGGATGCATTGGAGAGTGTCCAAAGGAGGGCAATGAAAATGATTAGGGGGCTGGAGGACATGAGTGACGAAGAGGGGCTGAGGGATTTGGGCTTGTTTAGTCTACAGAAGAGAAGAGTGATGGGGGATTTGAAAGCTGCCTTTAACTACCTGAAGGGAGGCTCTAAAGAGGATGGAGAGAGGCTGTTCACAGTAGTGACAAATGGCAGAACAAGGAGCAATGGTCTCAAGTTACAGTGGGCAAGGTTTAGGTTGGATATTAGGAAAAACTATTTTACTAGGAGGGTGGTGAAGCACTTGAATGGGTTACCTACGAAAGTAGTAAACTCTCCATTCCTAGAGGTTTTTAAGTACTGGCTTGACAAAGCCCTGACTGGGATGATTTAGTTAGTGTTGATCCTGCTTCAGGCAGGGGGTTGGGCTCAATGACCTCCTGAGGTATTTTCCAGCCCTGTGATTCTATGGTGGTGTGCACGTCATTCCAACCGAATGACATGATATTTTGGGAGTGCTTTTAAGTTTTTTGGGATACATGAATGCCACCAACAAACAAGCACCTACTTTAGAGTTCTTAATTGTTTTTGTTTTTTTTTCTGCCTGCGCTGCCTGCGTTTCTGTCCAGGGCTCCACAAATATGGCTTCCTCCCTCCTTTATACCATCATCTCTAGACTCCATAGGGCTACATTATATTTTTGGCTATAGAGACATGGATGGGAATCCCCAGTTAGCCCAGCAGTGCTGCTTCTTAATCAGCTGGAGGAGTCGCTGCTCAGTGATGTGAAACACCCTTTGCCCTGTCCCTTGAGAGCAGAAATCCTGCTGTGGATCTCCCAGCTGCCAGTGCAAAGCACTACATTAACCACACAACCAAATACGAACATTGGTTATCTGCAGTTGAGTTAAAATGTTGATTGTTATCTGACACTTAGTGTCTTCCTTTGCCTGTGTTTTGATCTGCACATTTCTCTTTTAAAAATGGTAAATCTGTGTACTTTTGAAATGATTTTACTTCACCATTATATGAGCTTCTGTTTGAATTTAAGTGTGATATCATGTCTTGTATTGGTGTATTGTATCATTACAAAGTGTGACATTATAGTGTAAAATACAAGGCTGTAAAAGCCTGTAATTTATAAGGCTATATTAGGTACTTACTGTATGTATTATAGCCTTGTAATTCACCGTTGCCTATCATTTATTCTATATATAATTCCACAGAGAATTCCGGTGACATTATAAACCACAAAAGTATAGCTCAAGTGGCTTATCATCAGAGCCCCAAGATAGAATTTTCTTGAATTACATTATATAATGTTTATTATTTTTCATAATACAGGGATAGAACATTTCAGTTTCAAGTCACTTCAGTTTACATTCCAGGACACTTATTCACGTCCATCAACAATATTCTGCATGGAATATGACATCACAAATGTTTCATTCTTGCTTTTGTTTTGAAATATTTTATAATAGGGTTGTACTACTGCTTTCTTGTATACCAAGGGGTCTCTCAAGTTATATTGGTTAACATTTTTACCGTCACCTCCTGTTTTTATTAACTGCAAATCAGGTGAAGGCTAATCCAATTGTTTCCAACCAAATTCAGAAGACCTGACATTGAGAATTGTCAAATATACTTATAAGGGGTTCTTTATTTAAAAAAAAACTGAAGTATTTTATAGTGATTATCCAAAACATTGTAAAAATACTGTTGGCATGCTAGGATGTCATGGATTAAACCAAAGTGCCACAGTATATTTGTATAAAAGTTCTTTATGCTGGTGGATTAATGAAATAATAGTAGCAATTAGTATAATCTTCTCTGCCTAAATCAGTTCTTCCTGTACAGAAAGTAGCTGATAAAAATCCTCACTTCATATCTCTTCCAGCAGTATGAATGCTCATCTTGGCTTACCAGGTCTGTCCTGTGTTTGTGCAGCATTTCTCTTACCTTGTTCAAGTTTACTGCAAGTGGAATGTTGTCCTAGTTTCAATAGGAACTTGGGCCATCCGGTCCCTTGCCACTGTCCTTTCACTTATAGATGCATAAGAGTCTCTCTCCTACACTGGTACTTGCTATTCTTATATGTGTGCTACCTACTTCTCAGCTGTTTTTATAAGTAGAAGTGAGGTCTTTTCCTGTTGAAAGGTGCGAGTTAGTAAGAGCTTGGAGGCAACAGATTCTGGTTCTGGCCAATGGCAGGTCTTTTGTTGGTCTTGAGCTTGGTCTATCACATCTGGCCAGTTGCAATTCAAGCTATGGTGATTTCAGATTTGAGAGAGAGAAATATTTGCGGAGGGATGGAACTCAGGGCGGGTCCACACTAGAAATGCTGGAACAGTACAACTGCATCGACACAGCAGTGCCTCTGTAGCACCTCTGGCTAAGGTACTGGCATGCGCACACTTTTCCATTGGCATAATTTATTGCCTCAGCCAGTGACCGAAGCTACATTAGCAAGAGAAAGTGTTCTGCCAACATAGTGCTGGTGTGGACAGTGCCTAGGTTATGGTAATTTGAGTCGCTTGTGTGAGTGAGTGTGTGTGTGTGTGTGTGTGTGGTGTGTGTGTGTGTGTGTGTGTGTGTGTGTTCACACTCTTGAACAATGCAAGTTACATTGACTTAAGCAATAGTATAGACCTACCCATAGAACTACTGGGAGTGCCGTAGTGAATGTAAAAGACAGAGAGATGGAAAAAGTGGAAATATGGCTAGGGACATTCCCCTTCCTCAGGCTTTACCTGTCCCTCAACCTCACAACATGACTGAGTACCTTTACTACAGCAGTAATTCTGTAGCATGTGGAGCCTCTTTATTAAAACTTAGTAAAGAGAACTGTATGTATGTTATTAAAGGGAAAATTAATGTAGGAAAAGTTTTTGAAGGACTAGAAGGAAGGATACAGTTAAACCTTACATAAATATTTTTACAAATGTTTTCTCTTACATCACAGTAGGACAGCTGTTTGCGGGGATGAACAGATCATTTCAAGACTTATGGTAAAATTACAACCATGTTAATAAAAAAAGGGAAGGGTGAGGAAAGGAGGGCAAGGGATGGGACTGCAAGCTGATTTCACTTTCAATCACGCTGTAATTTTTTTTTTGGTCAGTAAGTAACTTGAAAGTATTGGAAGATAAACAGCCTGAGCAAGGTCCCTGGATTCCTGCCATTTGCTGGACTCTCAATTAAAGGATGAAATTGCAAGACACGGTTCAACACAACTGTGGCTGGCTTTTTGTACGTCAGTAAATAAGTGGGAGGGTTTCTTCTACTCATGCACTCTAGATGTAGTATGTGTCTATATGTATACTATATATATATAGAGTATGTAGTGTATGTATATATATATATATATATATATATATATATATAGTTATCCATGTTAGCATTGATGGGATTTAGCCACAGAAATGCCTGCAAATTGGTAGAGGAATAGGCCCATGATTAAAAAAGAACTAGTTGTGGATGCTGAAGTTTCTATGACTCTTTTTCAGTTTAGTAACTTTTTTTTTGACACTCCTCCTGGCATTTTGTAATGACTTGGAAATCATAAATGCAAGATTATGGATTTTTGATGCAGGTTTGAAACTTTTGAAGTGCCATGCAAAATGCCCATTTATAGAAAATACGTGAATTGCTTTCTTTCTGTGTTAATGGTCTCTCATGTATCCATTTTAGCACTAATTTGCGTTGCTTATGCTGTTTTATTTTTGTCATGGTACTATTGTATTTTTAGTGGTACATTACTTACCGACTTAAACACTGTCATTTTCTAAACTGTAGAGGCAAAGAAGTATATTTTCTGTTTTGCACAATTTGTAGAATAAATGGAAAGGGAGCTAGTGTCATCCCCAAATGTAGTGTTGATGGTTCCGCCCAGTGTTATAATGATTTTTAAAAGGTAGAGAAAATTACTGTCCCATTAATTTTGATGGACATGTATCTCACTATAAACATTATGAAAACTAAATAATTCATATATTTTCTGTGGTATGTGTTAGTGCTTCAACTCCTGCTGCTTATTTTTCACTTGCAATTCATCATCTCTCTTTGTGACAGCATAGTTTGCTGGTGAAGAGTACTGTGATGTCATAAACAGAATGGCAACTCGAAGTGGTAAAATTAATTGAAGTATTAAGCAATAACAGCAGTAAGCTCTGAATTCCAGAGGATTGCACAGATGTCAATGACAGATGTTGGTCCTTTGTACTCATGTAAATATTCTGGGTGTAATCTTAGCCCCATCGAAATCAGTGGGACGATTTCACTGATTTCAGTGCAGCCATGATTCCACTAGTTTACCCAGATTTTGAAAAGGCCTTTGACATAGTCCCTCACCGTAGGCTCGTAAGCAAAGTAAGCTGTCATGAGATAAGAAGGAAGGTCCTCTCATAGATTGGTAACTAGTTAAAAAATAAAAAACAAAGGCTAGGAATAAATGGTCGGCTTTCAGAATGGAAAGAGGTAATTAGTAGTGTCGTCCGGGGGTCTTTATTGGCACCTGCCCTATTCAACATATTCATAAGTAAAGTGGAGAAAGGGGTAATCAGTGATACTAAACTGCTGAAGATAGTTAAATCCATAGCAGCCAGCAAAGGACTTCAAAAGGATTTTACAAAACTGGGTGACTGGGGAACAAAATGGCAGATGAAATTCAATGTTAATAAATGGAAGTAATTCACAATGGAAAACAATCCTAGCTATACATAAAAAATGGTAGGATCTAAATTAGCTGTTATCAGTCAAGAGAGAGTTCATGGACTCGTAGATAGTTCTCTGAAAAAATCCACCCAATGTGCTGGAATTTGAAAAGGCTCAGAAACGAGCAGCAAAAATTATTAGGGGTTATTAAATGGCTGCCATCTGAGGAAAGATTAATAAGACTGTGACTTTTCAGCTTAGAAAAGAAACAATTAAGAGGGGACATATTAGAGGTCTACACAATCATGATTGATGTGGAGATAGAAAATAAGAAGTTATTTACTCCTTCCCAAAACGGAAGAACTAAAAAGAGTCACCAAATGAAATTCATAGACAGCAGGTTTAAAACAAACAAAAAGGAAGTATTTCTTCACACAATGCATAGTCAACCTGTGGAACTCCCTGTCAGAGGATGCCATGAAAGCCAGGACTTCAACAGGATTCAAAAAAGATCATGATACATTCATAGAAGATAGGTCCATTAATGGCTATTAGCCAGGGTGGGCAGGGATGGTGTACCTAGCCTCTGTTTGTCAGGACTGGGAATGGGCAACAGAGGATGGATCACTTGATGATTAATTGTTCTGTTACTTTTCTCTGGGGTACCTTGTTTTTGCCACTGTCAGAAGACAAGGTACTGGACTAGATGGACTTTTGGTCTGAGTTGGTACAACTGTTCTTATGTTCACCCAGTATGAATAACCAACAAACAACACAGATGAGGTAGAAGAATTTTTTCTGTGTGGAATGTTTTCCAAAACTGATGCGGCATAAAGGACTTTTGAAGGAATTTTTTGCTGAACTATATAATACATTTTAGTTTTCTTTCTACAAGATACAAACAGGCACTCCTATTCTGTTTTTGATAATGAGTTAAATTGAAGTGATGAGAGAACCCAGAATAATAATACCTACTTTTTAAATTATATAGACATTTGAAGGAAACAATATTACTTTATTAATTGATTTTTACCAGCCTTTTCCCCACTATACTGTGGTAAACATAGGAAAGACATGAGACATATTTGTACTAAGTATATCACACCTCTTTGCTCAATGCGTAAGCATAACATTTATGGGAATTACACAGGTAGAATGGATCCTGAAGTGCTTACTTCTGAAAACATCTAATTCCTCTCTTTCCTTCTCTCACTTTCCCTCCAACATATGTGAATGGCTTGAAAGAGATATTTTTACTTTACTGAAAAATTATGTGTGTGTTTGTTGCTGTTATATAGGAGAGAGATAAATCATGGGCTTTTGTGGAATTTTAAACTTATCCCAGGAGTGAAGAGCTAATATCAAGGCCTTCACAAGTGGGATTAATTTCATGGATCTCTCAGGAGCCCATTGGGTATTATATTTATACATTATAAAATGTGTTTTGATATGCTTTAAATTAGTATTTTTCTGCCAGTAGAGTGGAAGAAGACTGTGTGTGTGTCTAAGATGGGGAGAGGTGGAGTGGGAGACACGGGTGAGGAGCTATAAGTTTCTTGTGGTTTGTAATAACAAATAGGTCTATTGTTGTATAATAGTGTTTGAGCAATAAAAGGCTTACTATACAGGCTGTGCATGGGTATGTGATATTGAGGAGAAAATTGTTTCCTCCTACCCCCAATACACTTATTTTTATTTGAGCCTCTCAAAACTAGGAGCCTATGGCTGAGTCTCAGCCTTTGCACATCCTCACCATTCATTAGCAGTTTTTTCTGGATGTCCTTTAGCAGATTCTGTCTACTCATCAGCTTCCTTTCATTCTTCTCCACCTTCATGCTTACTGCATGTTTGTGTACGTGTGCTGTGGGGAGGGGCCATCATGATGATTCCCACCTAGCCACCTCAAGTGTGAAACTTGAATTTTATGGGTAGCAGGAAAAGCTGACTGGCATCAAAACACACATTTTTTGAATGATTTCTTAAAAAAAAAAAAAAAAAGACATGAAATTGATGATATTGTGTGAGGCTTGGAAAGTCTCTGTGACCTCTCAGAGAAGTCATTGCCACATTTGGAGGGAAAGGGGTGTACCTGTGTATTTGAGTACATGCGTGTACATTAGCACCAAAGGAATGGTTGCTAAAATGGTTTCTCAAGCAAATAGACTAAATATTTACTGAGACTGTCTTGTCTCCCTCTGTCTGGTCATATGTTTTAATCTGTTGTGCTAGTTGTCTCATTAATTTAAGAAGGGAGAATTTAGTGTAGTGCTTTTGTGGTTGCCCTGATAGCAAAATACATCTCAGGTCAGAAGAAATAAAGGTAAATAATATTTTGATAAGTGGTTTTTTTTTTTAATGTATCCCTTGGAATGCTTTAAATAATGGATGTGAAGGAATCTGAAAGTTTGCCCTACCCACAACTTCACCTAAATGGTAGAGGGAATCGTTTTGAGGCCAGGCAACCTTATTGCCTGTGCTGTGGGGCTCTCAGACCCTCGCCCTGCCCCCCAGAGTGACAGGGTTACTGGCTCTGTGACAGGGGGAAAGAGTGTGGAATCATTAAAGCACACTCCCCTCTGGAACCTGGAATTGAAGCCATTGAGTCAAAACATTCCTTTCCTTCTGGCAAATAGCTGCAAATCCCCCCTGCCCACTCCCCCCAGGCAAAGTGTGTCTCCATCCTCCTCTAGTGGCAGGTTGACAAAGACGATAACAGCCTTCAATTGCTACCAGTTACCACACTACCTCAAGTGATATGTGACCGTGCTGTATATTTAAATATCTCATCCCTGCTGGGGACCCAAGTGGATGTTCAATATAGTTCGACATTTTTTCCCAATTTTTAAGTTTTTTATAAAATTAGGAAATTGCATTTTTAAAACTGATGAAAGACTATTAAGATTGTAAAGTCAAGCACTCTGAAATGCTGTTGCAATTTTGCTTCTGACTTCATATGCTCAATGCCACCTTAGAAAACTGAATTTTAGCCCTGCCCCGGGCTTCCCGGAGTCATCCCCTGGTCAGTTTCAGCGGCAGCTGACTTGGGGACGCCTGGGGCAGAGCAGCT
>CM057846.1:70130239-70219482 GCA_030068395.1 Apalone spinifera
TCCGACACCCCCTGGGTCCTAAAGGTGCCGGATTATCGGAAGTTTACTGTACTTAGATTTTCAGAAAGCCTCAGAAAATTTTCAGATTTTGACAAAGTCTCTTACCAAAGGCTCTTGTGTAAATTACATTGTCATGGGATAAGAGGGAAGGTCCTTTCATGGATTGAGAACTAGTTAAAAGACAGGAAACAAAGGGTAGGAATAAATGGTAAATTTTCAGAATAGAGAGGGGTAACTAGTGATTTCCCCCCCCCCAGGGTCAGTCCTAGGACCAATCCTATTCAACTTAATCATAAATGATCTAGGGAAAGGGGCAAGCAGTAAGGTAAGTAAAGTTTGCGGATGATACTAAACTGTTCAAGATAGTCAAGACAGAAGCAGACTGTGAAGAACTGCAAAAAAATCTCAGAAAACTAAGTGATTGGGCAACAAAATGGCAAATGAAGTTTAATGTGAATAAGAGTAAAGTAATGCACGTTGGAAAAAATAACCCCAACTATACATATAGTATGATGGGGTCTAATTTAGCTATGACAAATCAGGAAAGAGATCTTGGCGTTATCGTGGATAGGTCTCTGAAAATGTCCACACACCTATCATAGATAGGTCTCTGAAAACGTGCTGCGGTGGTCAAAAAGGCAAATAGAATGTTAGGAATTATTAAGAAAGGGATAGAAAATAAGACATAGAATATCTTACTGCCCCTGTATAAAACTATGGTACGCCCACATCTTGAGTACTGTGTACAGATGTGATCTCCTCACCTCAAAAAAGATATTTTGGCCTTGGAAAGGGATGAGAAAAGGGCAATTAAAATGATTAGGGGTTTGGAACAGGTCCCATATGAAGAGAGGCTAAAGCGACTTGGACTTTTCAGTTTGGAAAAGAGGAGACTGAGGGGGGAATATAATAGAGGTATATAAAATCATGAGTGGTGTGGAGAGGGTGAATAAAGAAAAGTTATTCATTAGTTCCCATAATATAAGGACTAGAGGACACCAAATGAAATTAATGGGTAGCAGGTTGAAAACTAATAAGCGAAAGTTCTTCTTCACACAGCGCATAGTCAACGTGTGGAACTCCTTGCCAGAGGAGGCTGTGAAGGCTAAAACTATAATAGAGTTTAAAGAGAAGCTAGATAAATTCATGGAGGTTAGATCCATAAAAGGCTAATAGCCAGGGGGTAGGAATAGTGTTCCTGGCCTCTGTTTGTCAGAGACTGGAGAGGGATGGCACGAGACAAATTGCTTGATCATTGTCTTCGGTCCACCCCCTCCGGGGCACTTGGCGCTGGCATCTGTCGGCATATAGGCTACTGGGCTAGATGGACCTTTGGTCTGACCCAATATGGCCATTCTTATGTTCTTATGTTACGTGATGCTGAGCAAGTCACAGAAACCAGAATTTTCACAAGTGAGCACAATGTGGCCATTAATTTCTAAGTATCCATCTTGAGACACCTGGGATCTGATTTGCAAAAGCCTTGAGAATTGACAGTTGCAACTGAGGTGACTGGGTATTCTGTTTGGAAAATACAAAGTGCTATAAAATGCTAAGAACTCTGAAAATAAAGTTTGGGGGATCAGATTGGGCACCCAGATTAATGGACCTTTTTTCAATTTTGCATGTGTAAAATGGGAATAATAGCTACCTCTAATCTCACATAGGTATTGTGAAACAAATTAATGTGTGTGAGGTACACAAATACCATATTGGTAGGTACCACAGAAAAGCTCATGAGAAAGTTAATAAGTTTGTATTCTGAGCAGAGTCTGTATACTATGTAGTAAATAAGGCCTGGACCACACTCTGAACAATGGGAATATAACAATATATTGAATAAGACATTAATTGAGTACTGTCCATCTTGTGTACTGAATAAGGCAGTAAAACTAGTATGTGATCATGTAATCAAAGACTCTATGACAGTGCAAACCAGGGGCCAAACTAACGTTACACAAGGATTTCCTAACTTCTGCACGTTTAAATTTGCAACATGAATAACATTGTTTTAATATGGATTTGCTTTGCTTTTTATTTATAATTTGTATTTATGGTAGCAGGAGAGCTAGAATTATCCTTAAAATATGCCTGCATAATGCTTGAGAGTCCCTGTAAAATTCTTTCATTCTTCAGACACATTTTCAACTCAAAAACAGATGTAGCATGTGGAATATGGGAGGGTTGTCATTTGAATATAGGTATAGACCTTTTAACCTGCCTAGTCACTGAGTTATGGATTTAAAAGTAGCCATTCTTCTACAAAGGAATTTCACTAACTAATTACAAAGAGAGTCTGCAGAACTGGAATTTATCTACACATTTGACACCATTGCCCTGGGCTCGAACAAAGACATTAACTGGTTGGCACATTACAAAGCTGATTTCTCTTGTCATTAACATCAGCATTTCCACATAAAAATCTATGTATGGGACACATCCAGCCCACTTAATTAGCCTAATTAACACGGGTCCTATAACTGACAGGAACTTCTGCTGTTATACATGTATCTTGATTTCTGTTATTTCCACTCCAATTCAATTTTGGTTAGTTTCTGAGGTGTTGCATGACCACTTGTTTTTAAAGTTACAGATTAACACAGCTACCCCTCTGAGATTTTTTTAATATCTAGTGTGACACTTGCTGCTAGTCCCCAAAATTCTTTCTTTATTGTCTTATATTTAAGTGTATGTCGGCAAGCACAGCAAGAACCTTACTATCACTGTAGTTAGTCAAGCTGCACAGGTTGCATGGCCCAGGGGCCAGAGCCATTATGGCTCCCTTTTCCTGTGGGGAAGTGTGGCCCAGTGGCCAGAATCAATAGCAGGCAGAGGGGGTTAGTAGGCCACCCAACAAGGACAGGAGGCACAGCTAGGTAGGGGGACCCAGGCCCTGCCTGCTCCACAAGGTCCTAGCCTCGTAATGACGATGGGGTTCACCACGTAGTTGGTGAGAATTTGCCCATAACACATGAACTGCTGTGGGAACACTGACTGGTCCCTCCCTGGCCTGCTTCCTACCTTGACTCCTGTAGTTGAGTCTATGTCTCTTCAGAGTCTTGGGGTGCTCCAGGTAACTGTCTCCCTCAAGCATCAGTGGTGTCTCCTGCTCCCTTGATCCAGATTCCTGGCTGTTCCTTGGCTGAAACCAGCACAGTGAGTCTTCCCTTATCAGTCTGGGATGACCATTGAAGCTGTTCAGCTGCCTTTTATAGTACAGTAGCAGTTGGAGCATGCCCAGCAGGGTGGAGGAAGTGGAGCTTCTGCTACTTAGAGTGTTGCCTTAACCCCTTCTCCAAGGTGGGCCTGCATCCCTTCATGCTCCCTATCTCTTCCAGTCTGCACTGTCCATTTCTGCACCCATTACTTTTCTTGCTTCTGTCTCCCAAGTCCAACAAGTCTCCCTAGACCCAATTCACCATTGTTTTGCTATTGCCTGTGTCCCCTGCTCCTGCCCATGTGTCTCCCCCATGCCTTGGGTCACTCCTGTTTTTCCATCTTTCTTCTGGCTTCTGTATTTCTCCCATTCCCACCCCCTACTTCTCTCCCCCTTGTGTTCTTACCCTCTTCTGTATTCTGACCCCCTTCTGTCTCCTACTTACAACACCACATGCTTAGGCTCCTGTTCATTTCTTCTCCTCTCTTGTCACTGTTTCTCTCCCCCCTTCTCTTTTTCCTCCAAATGTCTCCCTCACCCCCAAATTCCAGTGACACTGCTTTTCCTCCTCCTCCATGCAACATGGGTGCCAGCACCAGGAACAATGACAGCACAAGGGAGATGATCTCCCTGCCCTTACAGCCACAGCTTGGAGCATGCCGATTACATTCAGAAACTGAGTTGTCTCCTGACTGGGAAAACATTTCTTTTTGGGGAGTTATATTTCATTTCAATCTCTATGGCAGCATTAAGGGGGAATTGTGAGCGGCTTAGGGATGTGACCAGTCAGTTTGTGACTTGTTCATTGGTGACACTCTGCATTGTATGAAAGATAGTGGGACACAGCTGTATTTTCAGCTCTAGGGATAGCCTTCCAAGTATACTTCCTGTATCACTGTAGCCCTGGCGTGGGCAAATTCTGGCCATAGGGTGGATTCCGTCTGCAGGGTTAGTCCCTGAAGGGCCCCCACCTCCATGTTTACCTGTGCCTCCGCAGGTATCAGAGGATCACAGCTCTCGTTGGCTATGAATTGCCATTTTTATTGCCCACCCCTCCATTAGCCCTTTTGGGTCATTGCGTTGCACTGGGATCTCATTTTCAGGCAATCATTCACCTTGACCCCAAAGTCTTTTTTCAAAGTCACTGCTTTTCCAGATAGAATCCCCCATCCTATAAGTATGGCTCGCATTCCTTGTTCCGAGATCTATGCCCTTGCACTTGATTGTATTGAAATACATATTATGCCTAGTTTACCAAGTGCTGCAGATGGCTCTGTTTCTCTTTTATTATTTATCACTCTCCGAACTTTGTGTCACCCGCAACCTTTATCAGTGATGATTTTATGCTTTCTTCTTAGAAACCAGTAATATAGAAGACAAGTTCAAATTACTCTTTCAAAATGCATTATCTTACATTTATCAACATTGGGTTTCATTGGTCATTGTGTTGACCATTCACTTCTCTGTGTTAGATTTCACGAGTTCCTCACAGTCTTCTCTAGTTGTCAAAACCAAGTAATTTTCTCTCATTTGTGGATAGTGCCCCCTTAGTTTTCATGATCATTTCCAGATCAGTTTTAAATAGCTGATTAACATTTTAAAAGTTTGATTGTACATAATAAACACCGGTAATAGAACAGCAACCTGAAGCACCCCATAGATGATCTTTTGCTGTGCTGATAATTGTTTATTGATTCTCACACTTTTTGTTTTGTGTCTTAGTTGTTTTCCAGTTTCAGTCCTATGACTACTTAGTTTCCTTAATAACCTTTTTGGAAAGATTTTGTCAAAAACTTTCTTTAGTCCAAGTAAGCTATATCTTTTTTTGTCCTTTATCCTCACTTTTGTGGACATGATCAAAGAAGTCAAGAAAATTCAGGGTCATGCTGATAGGCCACATCCTGTCATGTTGACTTATAGGTTTGTTTGTGATGTTTATTTCAACCAACTTTCCTGGCTTTAGGAAAGGCTCATTAGTCTCTAATTCCAGGATCTTCTGTAGGACCTTTCTTTTAAAAAAGCTACAGCATTTGTCCCCCTGCAGTTGTTTTCTATATTAGCTTCTGGACACTTGAATATATAACTTCCAGACCTGGTGTCCCATTTTTGTTTTTGTTTTTTTTTAATTTTTTAACACACATAAAATTGACAAATCAGATTTTACAACAGAGGGGGAGCATGGGGTGGGGGAGGCACTAACCTCCCCCCCCACCCTCCCTCTGTTCTAAAATCTGATTTGTCAATTTTATATGTGTTCACTTTTTTTTTATTGTATCCCTTTGGTATATATGGTCATGCCAATTTTCTTCCATAATTTGATCTGAAGAAGTGGGTCTGGCCCACGAAAGCTCATCACTTAATAAACCATCTTGTTAGTCTTTAAAGTGCTGCATAGTCCTGTCTTTTATTTCAGCAAGACCAGACTAACACGGCCACATCTCTATTACTAGCTAGGTGTTGGTAGTAAATTCCTATTGCTGTTCTCTTACAATTCAAGCATGGGATTTCTATAATAAAGATTCTGTAGTACAGTTTAATTGGGAGGGGGAGAGGTATAGCTCAGTGGTTTGAGCAGTGGCCTGCTAAACTCAGGGTTGTGAGTTCAATCCTTGTGGAGGCCATTTGGGGCAAAAATTTGTCAGGGATGGTACTTGGTCCTGCTGTGAAGGCAGGGGACTGGACTCAGTGACCTTCAAGGTCCTTTCCAGTTTTAGGAGATAGGCAATCTCCATTAATTTAAATTCATTTGATTTTTACTATTTTTAACTCTGTGCTTTTTCACTTACAATGTCACTCTTGCAAAGTGCACCCTATTCTGTGATTCCTCTATAATTTGTACTCTGATGTTACCATGTCCCAAAGACTTATTTTCTGTGATAGTGTTCACTGTCAGTTGTGCACTTGGGCAGCCACCCTGGAGAGATTAAAATGCTACTGAGCTATTTAGAGAGCAGCCTCTGTCTGTGGGGAGCTTCCCCCCGAGAAGTTCTATGCCTCCTGTATCAGAAACAGCAGCGTGGGACCGATGGGACTACTTTACTGTTTCCTGGAAAGTCTCACCTATAAGCCCTTCTTTCTCCTTGAGCTCCTCCAGTTAAGCCAGTTTGGTGTCAAGGTTGTGTACTTAGTTTCTGAGGACCATGAATTGCTTGCTTTGCATGCATATATGCTGCAATAAAACTGGATAGCCCCAACTCTGTTGTTGGACTTCTGCCTGCATCTTTTTGTATTCTCACAGGGTTGGGTTTTGTTTTGTTTTGCTTGGGGTGGTTATCGGCCCAAGTTTAGAGTGTGTTTGGCACACTTCCTCTTTAAACTCCCTCAAAAAACTCCGGTCATCTGAAGAAGTGGGCTGTGCCCACAAAAGCTCATGATACCATCTACATGTTTTGTTAGTATATAAAGTGCTACCAGACTATTTGTTGTTGTTTTTTTAAGTTTATCCCATTTACTGTTACTGTTTGCTATCTGACAGTATCTCAGCTTGATTACCTGAAAGGATTAGTTTAGGATATGGCATCTACCCCAATATCCTTGTGGTGAACACTGATGCAAACAAATCATTCAGCTTCTCTGCAGAGTTTTGTCCTTCTTAATTACTCCTTTGACAACCTGGGAATCCTGGGACCCAAGGATTTTGTTGCAGGGAATCCTCCTATTCTCCTCCTCGTATTCTGTCATCTGCAGCAGTATGCTCCTTTTTGTTGGCTTCACTGAAGTTGGATAGTAAATGTCCAAATGATACCAATTTGTCTCAAATGACCTCTGGAACTATTGTATGCAGTGTTGTTGAAGCCTTGTAAGTCCCAGGATATTAGAGAGATGAGATAGGGTAATATCTTTTATTTTACCAGCTTCTGTTGGTGAAAAGCACAAGCTTCCTGATGGCTGTGTAGTTTGAAAGCTTATACCTTCCACTAAGAGAAGTTGGTCCCATAAAAGATATTACCTCAGCTACCTTGTTGCTCTCAGATCTTGACACTGACACAGCTACAACAACATTACAAACTATTGATGACAATGTTTATCGCAATATGAAACAACACTGTACTACTTAATTAAAAAGGAGGAAATGGTGGGGTACAGCATGTCATGTATTTTGAGAAGCTTATTTAATTAATTACAAAATTTCAGCAAGGTAAAAAGAACATTTGATGAGGGAAGGAGGAGGCCTGATTCCAGAGTTTTGACCTTTTATCAGACCACAAGTGACTTGCCATTCTTTTTTTTTCTTGATAGGGAAGTATAGATAATAATTCCTTGGTAACTCACTCAAATTTGTAAAAGGAAATGAGTGGTGAGCAATAAGAAATAGGATGCACTAGTTTATTAGTTTAAGGAATAAGCAGGAAGAATAATTTAAATAATTTAAAGCTTACACATTTTAAAATCAGCAAATCCAGATACAGGAACAAGTAGAGTTTAAGCAGTTGGTATATAATAAACACATTGATGTTTGTGCTGCAGATTGGTGTAATTTTATATACAACTAAGCAAAACTATTGAAATCCCTTTTGCTTTTCCTTTTTGTATGCACATACAAAACATGAAATTTAAAGAGCCATAATCCATTAACTGCTAAGATTTACAGTTGTTTCTAGAATACTGAAAGTAGCTTTTACAATAATTGTAAAATGTAAAGTAATGGCAAACAGGTTCACGTTCAGTATAATGATTAGATAACTAGGGAAAAAGCAGCAATTATGTGTTCCTGGACCACATTGGAAGTGGAAAGCAAGAAAAGCATGTGGTATGCCTGCATATTATTAAAAATGAAACACTTTATATTTACTTTGCACTTAAAAGTTTGAATGATCTGGCTAACAGAAATAGACAATCTAATACACATGGTTTGGAATACATTAAAAATGTATACAAGACAAATCGCAGTTTTATAGTCTTTCAGCATTGTAGTAAATTTGCACTGCAGGTTTGATTCATAACTAATTTGCATAACATTTATGTGGGGTTTTCATTGTGCTAGTTCACTTCTTTCATCCACTTTTCTTATGTGTGTGTCATGATTCTATTATGTACCTTTGGGGGTGCTTTAAAAATTGGGGTTGAGGAGATGGGAATTAGAGGGGGGAATAAGACATAGATGGAAGACAAAGGGTCTGCAAACACAGAAATGAAAAACTAAGAAAAATCAAGTGAAAATTGTGTGTAACTACTAAGGTTGAATGAGGGGAGGAAAAATCCATCCACTTTGGACACCCACATGGGTTGTATTATATGTTATTTACTTCACCATTCAAATAGGTGTTGGGGGGACTAGGTAGGAGGCAAGAGTTCTTAAACCAGGGGTTCTTCTATCCACTGCTGTGTTAAAATGAAAAATACTCACTAATGTACCTCGATTTGTATGTAGCGCATTACTGCTGACCTTTTTTGGAATATTTTAATGGACAAATTAGTATTTACAATATTTTTGTGTGTGTTGTAACATGCATTTCTCTACACACAAAAACACAGTTTTTGAAATGGAAAGGTGAATCTGGTTTGTGGTTGGGAAAGAGTAGGAAGCAGAGGAAGATGGTGGCATGAGCAGGTATTGAGTAATGTCCCCAGCAAAAAACATGTTTAGTTTGCCATTTCTTCCGTACCACTCTTTTGTTGCAGCTGTGTGAATACTGTAGTTAGATTCTTTAATCAATGAATGTTTATCTAAATCCCAGCTGTGAAATCTTTCTGTGGAGAAAAGAGGTAATTCCCATTGGGATTATATTTTTTCTTCTTTGAGTAGATGTGTACTCCACTTAGGTATGTGTGTGTGCCCAGTACACGGGAGCCAGAGACTTTTGCCTAGCAGTACCCATAAACGGGCAGTGCTTGTGCCTTGTAACTGTGGCTCCTTTCCTTGCTATATCAGGTGGTCCCCTCTCAGTTCCTTCTCACTGCCAATGGCTGGAGTTAGAGTTCTATGCAGGGGCGGATGAGGGTTTTGCGGGGCCCAGGGCAGCACAATTTCGCGGGGCTCCATTTTGACATGGTGCATGCGCCATGGCGCATGCGCGGGGCCTCTTGAAGTGCAGGGCCCGGGGCAGCCACCCCGCTTGCCCTGCCCTATATCCGCCGCTGATTCTCTGACATTGCAATCTCACAACTTTGCATTTAGTCTTAGTCAAGTTTATTTTATAGTATTGGTTAGTAGTCACTAGTGTTAGTATATAGTCTGTGCTCCCCAGTGATCCCTCACCAGGGCTTAAATACAGTCCTTTGTTTCTCCACAAGGACCACCTTAAAGAGCATTGTTTGATTTGTAAATCATTTAAAAAGAGGACTCAGAGGGCACAGGATCTTTGCCTATACCAGGACCCACTTGAACAGGCCATGTGGCTTGATCTAATACTGAGACCCTTCAAGGGCTGAAGATCGGACTCGGAGGATTCTGCCACCTCTGGTTGCTAGTCAAGCACCATGCCGAAGAAGTGGAGGAGCCATTCTCTGTCATCAGTGCTGAGGGAATCGGTCTGCATTCAGGTTGTAGGTTGGTTGGTTTGCATCCCCCCAGGAAAAGTTAAGACCAGTTCTGTTGTGAGGGATCATGCAGGTACCTTTGACCCTTCCCTTATGAGAGCAGACACATCCCATACTATTGATTCCAATTCCAGCCTCTGGGAATCCATTGAATCCAATGATAATAAGGGAGATGCTGATACTGACTGTCCATGTCATCAGCATACCGAGCAGGCACAGATCTTTGTCTTTCAGTCCTGGCCTCACTGTTGGACCAGGGCTGTGTCATCTATGGACCCTCTGATGGAGCAAGAAACTGAACTTTTGTGTTTGTTGGCACTACATCCAGATGCTTCCCTCCCCGTGGTGGGGATGGAACCAGTACCAGAACTGGTACAGGGGGCCTTTACACTGAGACCCTCTTCGGCTCTGCCTTTTTCACCACAAGTGCCGTGGTGGTTCTCACCTCCTTCGACATCAGTTCTGGTACCACTGTTCACTCCTGGACCAACAGTACCCGTGGCACTGGAAATACTGACAGGACCTGCATCGGGAGCACTAATTCCCACTTCGTTGTGGGTGATGGATGAATCAGACCACCTATTGGCCCCCTTGGGCACACTCTGCCCATGTTGCCAAGATCCTGGGGCTCTGATTTTGAGTTGTCATCCTCATCTGCAGGGCTCGCTGAACTGCGGCGAGCCCTGCTCGCCAGCTGCGCTGTCCAGCGATCTGCGCATGCGCAGATCACCTGAACCCAGCTCTTCCGGGTTACAATCTACTTGCCACAGGTGAGTAGATTGTATTATTTGTCGAGCCCTGCTCATCTGCATGTTCTGCATCACTCAGTGAGCCCAGGGGCTACCAATGCACCATTATGACTCCCATAATTGGTGTGTGCCCTGTGGCCAGACATAGGTCCTTGGTTTGGCTCTTACTTTGTATAAGTGTCCTCAGACTCAGTCAAATACTTCTTTTTTGCAAAGATCCTACTCTTCATTTTGAAGCTGAAGTCATCAGCTAAGTCAATGAGGGTGGCTTCCACTGCAGCTGGCAGTTGGCTATTCTGAATGCCTTCTACCTAATCTTGTTTTTCCTCAGATTATCCTCATATCCAAAGCAGGTCAGGCTAAGCTCATCCTTGTTGCTTGAGCATGGCCGAGACAGTGCTGCTTTTCAGATCTTCTTGTTCTGTCCATTCAAACTTCTTCTCCTTCCCAGCCACTCCAAAACACAGCTGCAGCCTTCATCCTGCGAAGAGCTTGCTTCGCCTTATGGCGCAGCTGCTGTCTGGCTAAATGAAGGGAAAAGCAGTGTCCAGAGGCTGTCCAACAAGTTCTGCTCAACAGTAGGAAGTCCTCTCCTAGGACAGTCAACTTAACAAAATAGAAAAGCTTCTCGATGTTTTTCTTGGCACACAAGATCCAACTAATAGAGGCTTCCATCTAGGACATCATGGAACACCTGCCATACCTTCAGAAATTGGGCCTGTCACTCAGTTCAGTGAGAGAGCATTTAGCAGCTTTATCACCATTCCATCCCTCAGGTCAGGCAAAGATCTTTATTTCTTCCAGTGTGAAGCTAATGAGTTTTCTGAAAGGGCTTCTTCAAGTACATTCTATGGTCTGAGAACTGGGTCCCATCTGGGACAATTCTGTGACTCTGTTGAGCCCTCTTGTGAAGCCCCTTGCAGCCTGTCTGCTGCTCCTTATCTCAGAAAACTTGTGTTTCTGACATTCATTAATTTGGCAAAAAAGGTGTATGAGTTGCAGACTCTAATGGCTGAATCACCTTATACGTTCTCCAAGAATAAACTAATGCTATGAGCACTCTGAAAGTTTTTATCCAAAGTGGTCTCGGTTTCATCTGAATTAGACTATTTATTTTTGTTTTTCCCTAAGCTACATTCTTCCCCGGAAGATCAACATGTGACACTATACTGCATATTAGTCATGATATAATTATGGAATAATGATGATGCACTTTTGCTAGATGTGTCATTTGAAGTGTAATTGGAAAGGCCATGATTTGCCGAACATAATTATCTTTTATGCATATATTATTTTTGTATCTGAAGTTAAAAATATTGATTATGGCTCTGTATTTCAAATGGGCTTACTCTAAAAAACACGCACAGCCAGACTTTCAGGTACAACAGTGAAAAAGCAACACAGTGGTAATGGCTCATCACCAAAGAAAAGGGCTGAAGAATAGCTTAGCCTTCCTGTAAAAGTTTTGGCTAGTAAGTAAAGGCTGCTGTGACTCTGCAAGGACATGTGACCAGATCACATGACTGAACTCCATTTTTGGTACCTGAAGTTTTCAACAAATTGAGCTGGGAACCAAATTTGAAACAAAGAGTTCCTGACATATGGAAACGCTATATAAGGCCAAGGAGTGCATCATTTATTGTTCTTCCCTCCCCCCACAATGCAACACCTCCAAAAGAAAAGGACTTGGAACAAGGGTGGGGAGCCCAAGCTTCAAAGTAAGTGCAACTTGTGCCTTGAGAATATAAAAGCCTGTTTGTATCATTAGTTAAGGTAAGAAATTGGGAATTCATATCCAATCTTTCTAGTATTTTAGTCTTAATTTTCAGTTTTGTTTACTAGGTAATCTTCTTTAAACTGTTTACTAACACTTAAAATCTATTTTTTTGGTGTTATTAAACTTGTTTTTGTTTTATCCAAGCCAGTCAGTATACCTTTGAATGAAGTGTGTGGGGAAAAATCTCTGCTTGGTTAACACAAGCGTATTGTGCATGTCCTTCCCACATTGAAGGGAGGGCAAACTTTATGAGCATACACTGTACAGATCCCTGTGCAGTGCAGGACAGTACAATTTTGAGTTTATACACCAGCAAGATTGCAGGGTGGAGGAACTGGGAAATTGACTGTCGTTTGGTTGTCTCTGAGTAAGACATACAGGGTGTGTCTAGACTACACCTCTCTCTCGACAGAAAGATGTAATTAGGCACATCGAAATTGCTAATGAAGCAGGGATTTAAATATCCCACGCCTCATTAGCATAAACATGGCTGCCGCTTTTTTTTAAAATGAAGTTTTTTAGAAAAAAAATGGCAGTCTAGATGCAGATCTGTCGAAAATAAAGCCTTTTTTGACATCCTGTAAACCTCATTTTTTGAGGAATACAGGATCTGTCAAAAAAGGCTTTATTTTCAACAGATCCGCGTCTAGACTGCCATTTTTTTTAAAAAACCACCATTTTGAAAAAAAGCAGCGGCCATGTTTATGCTATTTAAATCCCTGCTTCATTAGCAATTTCGATGTGCTTGATTTGCATCCCTCTGTCCACAGAGGGATGCAGTCTAGACGTAGCCTCAGATAGCTCAGTTTGAGTATGTGAAGCCAGTTGCTGTTGTGTTGGGTGACCAAAGTGTCCAAAGAGGCTGTGAGTCACCAATAGAGCAGTGTAGAAAAGGCCAGCCCAGTTGGAGGTTAAAGTGATAGTGTGGTTCCCATAGCTCCCAAACTTCACCCCAGGGGTAACATAAGAAAATGAGAGAGGCCATACTGGGTCAAACCAAAAGTCCATCTAGCCCAGTATCCTGTCTTCCAACAGTGACCAATGCCAGGTGCCCGAGAGGGAATGATTAGAACAGGTCATCCTCAAGTGATCTAACCCCGTTGCTCATTCCCAGATTTTGACCAACAGAGACTAGAGACACCATCCCTCCCCATACTGGCTAAAAGCCATTGACAGATTATCCTCCATGAATGTATCTAGCTCTTTGTTTAATTGTTATAATCTTGGCCTTCACAATATCTTCTGGCAAGGAATTGCACAGGTTGATTAGGCATATATTGTGGAAAAAATACCTCTTATTTTTGTTTTAAACCAGCTGCTTTTTAATTTCACTTGGTGACCTCTTAGTACTTGTGTTATGATATCTTTATTTACTTTCTCTACACCAGTCATGATTTTATAGATCTCTATCATATCCCCCCTTCTTTCTTTTCCAAACTGAAAAGTCGCAGTCTTATTAATCACTCCTAATATGCAAACCATTCCATATTCCCTAATCATTTTTATTGCCCTTTTTGGAACCTTTTCCAATTCCTATATATTCCCAACATTGCTATTTTGACTGTCCCTGCACATTTGAGTGGATGTTTACAGAGAACTATTCACAATGACTCCAAGATCTCTCTTCAATGGTAACAGCTTGGGATCGTTTTCCATTGTCCATTGCTTTGTATTTATCTACATCAAATTTCATTTGCCATGAAATTTCATCATTTCATTTCACCTGTCACACAGTGCCTTCATTCTCTGGCTGCCAGTCAATGTCTAGACTTGTATTGAGACTGGATCAAACCATCTTATGTTTCATCTCATATCCGGACCACACGAAGGGGAAAGCGGTCTCTGCATAGACCGTCTCTAGCAGGATAACGTAGCATATCAAAAAATTTCAGCAATGCCTTCTCAGTGGATACAGGCTCACTCCATGAGGTGCAAGCAATGTTGGTAGTGTTCCTTAGTTACATTTCCATGCTGGACGTCTGTAGCACAGCTATGTGGTCACCAGGGCAGCCATGTGGTCATTCGTACATACATTTGCAGACCATTATGCTATTCTTACGTCTTCCAGAGTGGACACAGGCCATGAAAAGGCAGTTCCACTGTACTTATTGCAGTAGACTCTGAGTCCTGCCTCTGGGTTAGGGTACTACTCACAAGTCTCAAGTGAGTATGCATCTGTCTATATCTACTGAAAGAAGAAGAAGAAGAAATTACTACTTATGGTAACTGGTTCTTTGAGATGTAATGCTGAGGTTTTCTAATGCCAACCATCTGTCTCATTCATATTGAAGTCTACTCTCAGGATCTTTTGGTGTAAAGGCACTGAGCTGAGTTGGGGGTGGTGCTGCCTAATATGGCTCAGGGAGGGGCAACAGCCTTGAGGAGCAAGTGCTGCCTTTATGTCTACTTCTATGCACAAGTCACTGGCTCTCGCACATTGGACATGCTCACATCTAAGTGTAATACATGTCTGCTTCAGATTTCAATAACCACTCTTAGAGTAAGTATCCATTTATTTCCGTAGACTTCCACACCTTCACTTACGACCCACCCTACTTCCAACTTCCATCTTTATTCTGTATTCCTTCTTGTTGTAGAATTTAAACAGATTCAGGCATATGATAAATGCATTGACCCATACATAAGAGATCACAGACAAAATTTAAATATCATCAGTTTTATTAAAAAATGCTTTATACGTGTCATAAACTTATACAATTCTTATCATTTGCAATATTTTGATCTTGGATTTTAATAACCTAATGTAAAGCTTAAAATGACATAGTCATCTCTCTCTCTCTCTCTCTCACAACATGTTTTATAGACAAAAATAATTGACTGATAAATATAGTGTATTTATGCACTGTCAAGTAGACGCATAAGAATATACGTCAGCCTTTTACAGTATAGAAAATCTGTGCATATAATCATTGCTTTCTTTACAAATACTTAAATATATCCTAATTTTTGGAAGGAGGTTGCAGGATTTCTAACACCAGCCTTAAGAGGCTATAGTTCTTAAAAACCTTCTAAGTCTCCTACTATTTCTAAATTATCTATTTATAATGGAGATTGCCTATCTCCTAGAACTGGAAGGGACCTCGAAAGGTCATCGAGTCCAGTCCCCTGCCTTCACAGCAGGACCAAGTACCATCCCTTACAATTTTTTGCCCCACATCCCTAAACGGCCTCCACAAGGATTGAACTCACAACCCTGGGTTTAGCAGGCCAATGCTCAAACCACTGAGCCATCCCCTCCCCCGTATAGTAGATCCAATACTATAACTTCACCTCACATCCATCTTATTCTCAGGTTGCTTAGATATCGTGATGGCAGATACTCTATAAAAGCTCTAATGGGTAGATGGATAATCTTGAGACTTTCAGGTAAAAAACAAGCAGCATGGTAAAACATTTGCACAAATTAAATGCAGGCACACTCAGTTTATAAGTGTAAAGGGCTAGTTTCCGGATTTTTGTGCCATGGCTGTCTTATGCCATGGATTTTTCACATCATTTTTCTAGCACAGAAGCTGGCAACAATAGAAACATCTGAATAGATAGAACAAAATCATTTTTGCTCCCATATCCTACAGCTTGGATGACATGGGATAAAAGTTAACTGTGCCATGTCTGTTCCAGCACTTCTACAGGTGTTGACACCAGAGAAGGCAGCACACGTACTAAATAAATGGTGAGGAAAATGCTAACATAGACACATCTCTAATGTATTGTTGCAATCTGTTGTGTTTCACTTAGTAATATTGCAAAAATATAAAATAGTATTTCAGGAAGAGAGAGAGAGAGATTCTCGCAGAATAATCTGTGAATCCATACAGTTCACTAGGCAGTTCACCAAAGTACTTGCTGTTCCCAACTGAAGTATTGAGAAATGGAAGATTAAGGGCTGTGAGAAAAGTTGAGGCTGCTCAACAAATGCTCAGCACCATTCAGGATACTGTATTTGTATCCTGATCGCTTTAATAATTAAAGTCAGCAGAACTGTTCAGAAGAGTTGGCACTGGCAAACTCTTGTTTATTCTTGCAAAATATCTTGAAGATTGCAGTCTTCTGTTTAAAGACAGAAGAACAACAGCTTCTCTCTCTGACAGCAGTAATCATACCATAGCAATCTTCCCCCTGAACTAATCTTGTACAACACAATGCATAGACACTTGAAATAGGTGCTAGCTTTTACTCTAAATCTTTATATGAAGGAGCACATTCATTAGGATCTGTATAACAAAATGAAAACAAAATTATGCATAAGGTTTGGGAAAAGACAAGTAACACACATTCTTTGACAGGAGCGTACTCTAAAGTTGTTTGCTGGCTGATGTCAAGCAAGTAATTTTGTTATAGCTGCACAGTCTAGCTGCACAGTCTATTTTGTAGACTTCTGCCAGAGAGTTATAATGATGGAAACGTGTGAGTTCTCTGGTGTTTGCACTGAAGAGATCCATATTATAGATGGGTTGACTTGAAAGAGCAAGATGTGGGTGTGACAGAAATCCCCTTGAAGTTATTACCTGGTGTGCTGCTCAAGCCACTGATACTGGCATTCCTACCCTCTGGGGCTCCCCACCACCCTATCCTGCTGGGCCAGAAGCTTTCGTTTCCCCCACCCAAGGCACAGAGTTGGGGTTACTACCCAGCCTACACAGCAATACAGTCACTGAACCATCTCCATTCTGGAAGTACTCTATTATAAGACCTCTGACAACACTTAGGAACAAAGATGACCCAAACCCCCAAATAAATCAATCTTACTCTGTGTAGAAATTTTATACAGAGAAAGCTCATAAAGATGTTCATTTACTTTATCAATGAAAGAGAGATATGCACATTGGTGGCTTCACCCACTCCCTCAGGCTGCAGTTATTTACACTGGGCTTGATGATAAACAAAAGTGAATTTATGAAGTATAAAAAGCAGGCTTTAAGTGATTGCAAGTGAAAACAGATAGATCAAAATAAGTTACTAAGTTAAAATAAACAAAAGATGCCTTCTAATTCACTAAAAAACTTGTTACATGCAAATTCTTACTTTAAACTGTTGTTCTTATCTCAAGCTGGAGTTGACCTTTTTCTGACCTGGGTCCAGCAACTTTGCCTTCATCCTTTCCTTACAGTTTTTTTTATTTCCAGTTCTCTTCCTGTGAAATTGTGGGGAGGCAATTCCAAAAGCCAGCTGAAGACAAAACCTGACTGCTTTTCATTCCTTAAATAGACGTTCCCGCAGGTTGGAAACCCTTTGTTCAGTCTCCCCGTCCCCATGGAAAAGTACCAGATTCAAGATAGATTCCAGTACCAGGTGACATGGTCACATGTTTTTTCTAGGACCATCCACAGTTTGGGCTTATAGGAAAAATATAATCGTTCATTGCTTGTTGGTTTGAGTACTAAGCCATTAAGTTCTTAAAGTATCATTAATGGCCCTCATTAACACATACTTCATATTTCTAATATCACAGACAAGAATGATACATGCACAAAAATAGGATATACAGATTCAGCAGATTGTAACTCAGGGCCGGCCCACAACATTTTAGCACCTGAGGCGGGGAGCTCAAATGATGCCCCCATATCCCCTCGCTTGGGTCAAAACTTTGAAAGTCTCCATCCTTCAGCATAGCACTCCACCATCTCTGTGCATCTAGAGCAGAGAGAATACATATGCACCAGCAGCAGACACAATTTTCTACACTCTGGGTCCTAGTGGTGGGCCCCCCTCCCCCCAGTCTGGCACCTGAGGTGGCTGCCTCAGTTTGCCTCATGGTAAAGCCAGCCCTGCTGTAACTTTAAAAATATGTTACATGACCTGTTGTGTATAAAGCATCTTTGAGTTATGCATGTTCATATTCATAAGCCAATGTTCATAAAACATAGAGGGGGCGGGAGAGACATTGAGTAATGGCACTGAAGGCTACACTTCTCAGCTGGGGTCCAGAGCCCCTAGGGTCTGCAAGCTAGTTTCAGGGATCTGCCAAAATAAATCCGAGAGGATACAAAAAATAAAAGTGATGTTATCACGTGCTATTTGGACACATGGCTTTTATTTTTAATCACGAGAGTGCATTAATATTCCTGTTTGATATGCTGAAACTTGCTGGCTTCAGCAGAGATGGCATGGGGGGAGCAAGCAGGGCAAATTCCCAGGGCCCCACACCACAGGGGGCCCAACATGGCAGGGGGTGGGGTTCAGACCCATATGGTGGGGCTCAGTCATATTAATATTTGAACATAATATGTATTGTTAATGTTCTGTATCTGTATTATCCTTCTTTAAAATTATAATCAGGTGGGTTTAACCATACACATATCAATTGAATATAGCTTTCAATCTACTGAATATGCAGAAAAATATTTGTTGTGGCACAGGAAGAGGCACATTTGTTATGGCACTGTGGAGCTTTTATAGCATGTTGGGGGGAACTCAGAAGAGTTTTGAGAACCCCTGATGTGAGGGATGCCATTTTCATTCTAGGCATTTTATATTCCCTCATTATTGTAGTATCCAAGTGCCTGACATACATTAATGAGCCAGTTCTCACAACAGTCTTGTGAAGAAGGGAAATATTATCATCCTCTTTGTACACACAGGGATTAGGGCATAGATAAATTAATTGACTTACCCAAAGATGTACAGGAAATCTGTGGCAGAACCAGGAAGGAACCCACCTCTTCAGTGCCTTAACCACGTGACAGTCTTTCCTCACCTGGGGAAGTCAGTGATCCAAACTGGACAGCATCCAGTATCAAGTATATCTTTTAAGCATCACAGATAAATGAAATGACTAAAACTTCCTTGGTTCTCTCAGAGCACTTTAAGCTATAGAAGATAGTGGAGAACAAACAGCAATGGTCTGGTGTTTTTCACCTATAGAATAGAAAACAGTGGCACTCTCAATGCATATTGTAATTCCCCTGGCTGAGTCTGAGCTCAGTCATGCTTTTAATAACTCAATGTAGGATAATCTTGTAGCCAAAACGGCATACTAAATCGCACAATTTTTTCCAAAGTTTGTGATCTGAACTTAAAATTCCCCTCTGATTTCTCCTTAAATATATTGAGCTTTTTTCCCTTTAGTATGATCACATACCTTCTTTTCTCACAGGTAAATAGAGGAAAAATGTCTGTGTTTCTCTCTGGAGATGTAGGATACCCTGAAGTATTCTCTTTCCCCAATGCTTATCAAATCTCCAGTGTGTTAAGACTATTATTACAACCAAAGTCATTTGATACAATTTGCTTTTCCATAAAAACTATACCGATCTAAAGCTGCTTTGTATTCTTACATGTGCTGGATAGTGGTGACGATGTGATTAAGGTCAATGCTGCTGCGTTTGGGGCACCTCTTCCATGACCCAAACTAAGTCCTGTTCCTTCTGAGGCCAGGGGAGGGGAGCCTATCCTGCAGTCCCAGCCCCAGAGTTGCCATGGTGGGGAGAGGCACCGCTCTTCCTTCCCCCACCCCCAGCCCAGATGCTACTGTGAGGGGATAGGGAGAGTCCTCTCTCCCCCATAGCCCCAGAGTATCCTCCTGAACCCCAGCTCCCTCATCTCTGGCTCCACCTCAGAGCCTGCACCCTTAACTGGAGCCCTCACACCCCTGCACCTCAACTTTCTGCTCCGGCACCAGCCTGCTTCCTACACGCTAAACCCCTCACTCTCGCCACATGATTTTTGTTATGTGCAGCAACATGAAGGTGGTTTGTCACATCAACTCCATATTGGTGCACATAACAAAATTCATTGTGCACATGGGTGGGAAAAACAAGAGGGAACACTGGTCTTGTCATTTTTTTTGCATCTAATGACCATGATGATAAATTGTGCAAGAAAAGATCCAGGTAGCCCAATAGTAACAACATGGCATATTAGTAGCTGTCCTGGTCTTTTTGCTAGTTTTTCCAATTTTCCTTAAACACCTAATTTTCTCACTGAAGCAGGCGTTTTCTTCATCTTTTGCTACATTCCACCCCATTCTTGGACTTTTACTGCTTTAAAATGTTTCCAGTTGTACACAGAGAAATGGGGAGTGGAGGGGGATGCCCTAGAAGTACGGAATGAATTGCAAAGATACTTTTAAAAAAAATAAATACTGTAAATCCTGTCCAACTGATGCATCATTTTTATGAATTGGAACATTGAATTATAAATACAATGTTAATTTGTAGATGTGTACTAGCAGAACATATGGAAAAATAGGAATGTGTTAGAAAAGTCAGCATTTGTAAACACTAATGAAGTTAATTGCTCTCATTTGGGTACCTTTTTCCCCAAATTCCCTAAAGAATGTATTTTTTCTATTTATGTAATTAAAAATAAGTTTGGAGTGTTTTATATTTATACCTTTTTTTGCTTTGTTTTCTATACATGAAAGTTATTTATAGAGCTACTTTGAGGAGTCCAGCACTGGTGAGCACATTAGTAAGCTGGAAGTTGTAAGGAGGGTGCCAATATTATAAAACTAAAGAACGCTTTTAGCCATGGAGATGATTTATGCTTTTACAGCTTATCATTATTTCCTTTTCAGTTTCTTTTTTGATTACATAGTGAGAACCTATTTTCTCCATTTATAAAGGAGTATAAGTTAAAGCACATGGAATAATTATTGCAGTGGAGAATTTAATTTTTAAATAGCAGTACCTAAGCAGATTTTGATTGGTTGCATTACATGCTAAGCTTCCAGTGTAATATCACCAGCTGCAAAGATAGCTATGAGTGATATCCTGTGAATAGATCTAATCCCTTTAAATTAGGATTTTTATGAGGGGTAAAAAAAGCTAAAAACTATATGTTCTGCTGTTTACCAAAGAGTGCTTTTAAAAATGTAATATTTTTAAATGGCACTTAGGAATATTTTGGTGAGTAATAATTGTGCTGTGAGATGATGCAAAGGATTCTGGGAATATCTTTGCTGAACTGTCATCACTGACGTATTGCATTGGTATTGATTTTTTCCATGATGCTTTCTCTATGTGGATGATTGAATTTGAGGTAAATACTTAGCTTCAAAGGATTTGGATAATATCACGCTGTAGGGTTGGAAATCTCTTTGAATACTGTGTTGCAAAGGGACAAAGACATAGTTTCAATGCATTTATTAGGCCCCTGCTGTAGGAGCAATGAACAATAAGCCATCTTTTTTAAGTTAAGAGAGCTTGGAACAGGCTGCGCTAATAAATCCTGGATTTAAGAAGAGTGGTACGTGCTGCAGTACTGAAGTTGTTTGTTCATCTGGAATGTATTAGAATCTTGATTAATAAGAAGACATCTGCAGTTTTACATAAAAAGCAGAGCAGGCAGTTTGGCCATTGTAAATAGAAATGGGAGAAGAAAAGCCAAGTGTATACAGTGTTGTTGTCTAGCTTTCATTTCCATGAATTATAATTATTATTTATTGCTCACAACAAAGCAAATTGATGCCATGTTTTATCATGAAGGACTGCAAAGCAGTTTATATTAAGCAGACTTCATGGGCCTCATCTGATCTCATACCAGAAGTAAAACCCCTGAAGTCAATGGTATTACATTGCTGTAAAAATGGTTTGAGATCATAATTGGGACCGTGATCTTCCAAAGGCAAAACATTCCACAAAAAATTAAGATGTCAACTTCAAAGGCCTACCTTTCCTAGGAAACAAATCTTAAGCTTTGGAGTAAGCGATGACCGACCCTCTGTTAGATGAGGGTGTAAGTGGGTAGAACAAATCAGATCAAATAAGACAAAGGCCATACAAAGTCTGATAGCAGACCAACCAAAAACACCTAACTACCTCTGCAATTAAAAAAAAAATCAACATTATACCCGAGTGGAAGCATGGAGTCTTACCATTGAAACAAATCATTTAGCAGAGAAAATAGAACTGTTGTCAACAAAGTTTTAGGCAGATTGGTTCGCATCTAGAAACTGAGAACTCCAGTGAACAAAGAATTATTGTAATAATTGCAGGAAGTCATAAATACATCATTATTAGTCCAGAAATGAACAAATTCTGACAAGATGAAAATAACTCACTTCAACAAAAAAGGGCGATAATGTTGATTGATGATTTTAAAAAGTACTTGCGCAAGACATCAGCAGTTTATTCAGTAGACGAAAGCAAGCTGATTGTTGCCAAAAATAATTAAGAATGGGGGAAGAATTTTCACTACCTACTGCTGAAATCCTGACCAAAGCAATTTCACCCTTTTGGCATTGAGAACATTTAGTCCTTCAGTGAGTGATCGCTGAAAAACAAAAGAAACTGTAAAAAATACATCTGAAAGTTTTCTAAAGTTAAATTTGAAACAAAAATCCACTGACCTATTCCAAAATATGGAGTACATTTTAATACAGAGTTTATCTTGACAACAGCTTCCCTCTCATTCTTGATTGTATAATTTCTCTGTGGCAACTAGAGCAATTGCTTATAAGGAAAAGTAATTTTAAGTTAACAGTTTAAAAGGAAGGCACTTGGAAGCAGAGCATTTTCCATGAGGAATCTTCAGCTCTGCAAGTCAGTCCCTACTTCATGGCTCACTACAGCCCAGATCTATTGACCTCATGTGATTTTTATGGGAATGATGACTTGAGAAATATTTATTTGGAGTTAATTAAAGGAGCAATTTGTATTTTAGAACACATGGGTAATTTTATGACGGAAGGTACATCTTCCTTTTGGGATCTTTTTCCAACTACAGTAAAACTCCAATTGTCCAGCATCCAGTGGTCCGGCACCAACTGGAACTCGGAAGTGCTCCGGCCAGCTGGACAATTGGAGCTGCCCAGAGGCGGCAGCGGAGAGGGGGCGAGAGGCAGGCAGCTGTTTAAGGCAGACAGGTGGGGAGGGGGAAGGTGTCGGCGGGGAACTGCGTGGCAAGGGGCGAACCCTCCGCCGTGTTGCGGGGAGGCGGTGGAAGCCCCGCGCAGCTGGCTTGCAAGCGGGGAAACTTGTAAGCGGTGGTGGCAGAGAGGGGGCGAGAGGCAGGCAGCGTTCCCCGCTGACCCCCCACACCCATGCCCATCTTAAACAGCTGCCTGCCTCTCGCCCCCCTCACCGCTGCTGCTTACGAGTTTCCCTGCTTGCAAGCCGGCTGCGTGGTGCTTCCACCGCCTTCCCGCAAAATGGCGGAGAGTTCGCCCCTCGCTGCGCCGTCCCCCACCAACACCCCCTGCTCACCTGCCCGCCTTAAACAGCCTCCTGCCCCTCGCCGCCACTGCTGCTTACAAGTTTCCCTGCTTGCAAGCCGGCTGCGTGGGATTTCCACCGACTCCACGCAACACTACGGAGGATTCGCCTCTCCCTGCACTGTTCCCTGCTGACCTCCCCACGCAGTGCGGGTCCCGGCAGATCTGTCACAGCGCCCTGCTTGAGTACCTCCCGATACTCCGGCATATCCGATAATCCGGTACCCCCTAGGTCCCAAGGGTGCCGGATTATCGGAAGTCTACCCTATTTATATGTTTTTTAGAGTCCTAAATAGTACTCTAATATACATAAGTGAAATTGTTTGGCATTCATATTTGGCATTAATAAATTCAATCAAAATACTTATTAGTGTAAAATAAAATGACAGTGTGCCCCAAAATGTTAGATCCAATATTTATTAGTTGGAAATTTAAAAACATTCTTAGGATAGAAAGACTTATTCAACTCTACATATCAAAGGCACAAATGTCATGATAGTGTTAATGTAGTGGAGATGCAGACAGCCCCTTGAGCTCTAGTACTTGAGTTAGTAAACTTTAAAAAGTTATGCATTTAATTTTTGCTTTGCAAGACCAAGGAAAATAACCATTTGTTTTTAATATTACTAGTAAACATCCAGGCAACAAAGTTTAAATAAACCTACATCTAGTCAGACCTAGACCCAGGATAAAATATTAGCTCCATTGAAGTCAATGGCATAAGGCCTATTCTCTTCAAAGAGACCGGGATTTCATTCTAAGGGTATGTATATGTAACCTACACACCTAGGCTATGTCTACACTCGCGGCTTCTTGCGCAAGATATGCGCAAGTGTTCTTGTGCAAGAAGTCTTGCACAAGAAAACGTCCACACTGCCATGTGCGAGCTGTGCTTTTGCACAAGAGCGCCCGTGGCAGTGTGGACGCTCTCTTGCGCAAGAAAGCTCTGATGGCAATTTTAGCCATAGGGCTTTCTTGCGCAAGAAATCCCTGCCGAGTGTCCACACTGCCCTCTTGCACAAGAGCCCCTGCGCAAGAGGGCTTACACCTGTTAAAAAAGAGCATAGCTCTTGTGCAAGGAGCCCTCTCTTACCACGCCGTACTGTAAATTTACTTGCGCAAGAGCGGGCGGGCAGTGTGGACGCTCTACAGATTCTTGCGCAAGAACGGCCATACTTGCGCAAGAAGCCGCGAGTGTAGACGTAGGCCTAGTGTGGTTACTGAGTACTGAAAGTGTCACCTAGACCACTGCAACAGTTAAGATCAAGAAACCTCTACAGCATGGACTAAGAAGCAGCTGGCTTTTAGCTCAGAGGGTAGAGGCTCTTATAGTTAGTTCCCGAGGTCCCAGGTTCAAATCTGCCTGGGTGGTGGTTACAAGTGGGGGGGCTTGTACGCGATCTCAGCTGGGTCTCGGAAGCTCGGGATGCGCCTCCTCACCTAGGGGAAGTATGTAACCCATGCACCTAGTATGGTTACTGAGTACTGTAAGTGGCACCTAGACCGCAGCAACAGTTAAGATCAAGATACCTCTACAACATAGACTAAGAGCCAGCTGGCTTTTAGTTCAAAGGGTAGAGGCTCCTATAGTCAGCTCCCGAGATCCCAGGTTCAAATCCGCCTTGGTGGTGGTTATGTATACACAACAACATTATTTTGAAATAACATAGTCCACATCTATATGGCAGGCAGTTATTTCGAAATACTGTCAAGCTGGAGGACTTCTTACTCCAAATCCTGTAACCTGCATTGTATGAAAAGTCAAGGAATTCAGAGGAAGAGTGCTCTATTTCAAAATAAATGCTGTGTAGATTCTCCCAATTTTGAAATAAGATATTTCAAAATAAGCCATGGAATTGACGTAGCTCAATTTGCATAGCTTATTTCGAGTTAAGCCCTGCTGTGTAGACTCATCTTAAATTTTATTTTGAGTATCCTGGAGTATTTCTGTAAAATACAGCAAACGGATTATCATTCAAAGTATTGCCTGACTCCTTTATAGCTGGTCCTCCATGCCAGCTACACATCTTTGGTAACACTCCATTGATTTTGGTGGCTTGTTAGGATGTTCTTGGCGTGTTCTGAGGATTATACCTGGCAATCTTAAAATGTTAGGCTGCAGTGAAGTGATAAAGATCTGGAAAAGAGTTGTTGTTTTTTTGTCTCCAATAGGCTTATAATGATAAATCCAAAAATGATAGACAGTTGCAGAAAATGAAGACTCAGAAAAGATCAGTCCTTAAAATCTTCATTGCAATGTTAGAATAACACCCTATGACAAAAACTAAATCAGGGACAGAACTTTGTTCATGCCTGGGTTTAAAGATAATTTAGTGTGGTTCAAGCTATCATTTCTAACTGAATGAAATCTTGTAATTTTTGAATAAGGAAACTCAATCTGCAAGTTCAAATAACTCCCAGGCAATGAGTTTGTATCAAAATAAGGACAAAGAGTTGGAAATTTCAACAAAATAGGCTTCAGAGGATGGCAATCCGCAACTGGAAGAGAAGGCATTGAATCCAAGGAAACAAAAGCCAAGTATTCAAAAGAAGACTAGTTAGGAAGAGTATAGCCTTTCATCAGCCATTCCATCCTGTAAATAGCAGCCACAATACACTATCACCACAGCCTCAAGTCAAAAATTGTGGTAGAACAAAACCCAGAGGACAGTGTCTATTGTAATAAAAATACATGTAAAAAGCTTGGAACTGTTTCATGTGGCGGTCAGCCTGGCTAATCTGGATTGTTTGCTGACTGATATAGAGGAAGTATTTATTTGTTGTGATATTTTTCTTATTTCTTTGCCAACAAGATTGAGATCAGACCAGAAGGACATTGACTGATGTTAGAACCATGTTAGAGCAGAATGGGATGAATAAGCAGTTTGACTTGAACTGAGTTCCAGGGTTTCTTTGGTTTAGTTTATGGCTGCTGTGATTGGCATAGGACTGTTCTCTTGCTTGCTAGTGAAGTGAGAGGGGAGGCTTTGCTTTTCATTTGATGTAAATGATTAGTGCCTCATTCCAAGTGTATGCCAATGGTCAAGTGAGGGCACTGATCAGTATCTTAATATGCCTTCATTATCCAGAGAGAGCATATTTCCATACCACAGGTAACGAATATTCAGTTTATCTGAACAGTTTTGCCTGTTTATTTTAACCATGAACCTCACCATAGTCACTGCGCCTTTGTTTCATCTAGGCTAGACTACTGTAATGTGATCCTAATTGGATATGCCCTGAAAATGATCCAGAGGCTGCCACTTGCAGGCTAGGAACAGAGAGGATATCTGAAAGGTGATATGCTAGAAAATACAATCCAAGGTCTCTGTATATAAAGCCTTCTAAATTCTAGCCCCTAAATTCTTGAGCAGTAGCCTGGCACTCCATGTTTCTGCCTGGCTGTTAAACTCAGCTGGATCTGGTCTGCTTTTTCTCAGTAGGTTCAATCAAGAGTAGGCCGGGGGCAAGTCTTTCTTGTCCTCCGTTGTGGAACTCCCTCCCAGAGGTGGCCTGCCAAAGCCCCTTGCTAGCTGCCTTTAAGGCATGCTGCAAGCCCTGTTTATTTCAGTTGGCCAATCCGTGGCTGTTTTATGGGCTCCCTCCCTTTGTTTTTACATCTGCTACCCTTTTACTTTCCTCTAAGTATTTAGAAATTGAATCTTTTGGGGGTAGGAAGGTCTCTTTAATTCTGTCCATGCAGTGTACGGTAACTTGCTATTAGATTTTCCTTCCCATTTTTAATGTATCCTATTTGGTTCTTTGTTACAGCACAGAAATGCCTTATACTTAGTACCTAATAAATGACCAAATAAATAAAGTTTCATTTAGTCAAAGACGGTTATATCCAAGTACAATTAGACCACCTTATGGTGCAGTTTAGTTTTAAGGGAAATACAAAGAGAGACCAAAAACTGATCCAATGCATAGTAACATGCATAGTTATAGTAACCTTTTGTGTACCTCAGTACTTATTTTTTAAGAAAGGTTCCACTATATGTAGTCAATAAGAAATATAGCATTGTTATATTTTGCTTTACCTAATAGACAAACCACTGATTAGTTTTAGAAATAGATTAAGCATTTATATGCTGCTGTGGAGACTGATTATGCTGTGAAATCCAGTATCAACAAAACAGAAGTGAAAACATGAGCACAGTCAGGAAATCTTGTACAGTAGGTGATAAATAATGATTTGGTTCATTGGCCATTTTTAGTGAGTCAAGGGGAAGCATGTAAATGTAATCTGAGAGTACAATGTATTGTGAGCCTACCATCAACTGCTAGGAATAAGACAGTGTGTATTTTACATTCTACATCAAAGGCTTTAACCCCATCACCAATTTTGTATACCTTTACCTCCTTAGGTCCATCACGTGAAGAAATAAAAATGGGGAGTTAATTATTATTGTTTTACCATTTACAAATTGTTAGCCTCACGTACCCATTGTGCTAGGCATTGTGCTAGACATTGTACAGACAGACAGAAAAAAAGACAGCCCCTACCACAAGTGCCTACAGTTTGGTTTGTGATAAGATCAAACTGGTGGATGAGACAAACAAGTGGGAGGAGGAGAAGGAATAGCAAAGCAAACACTGTTTAAAAAAGAAGAGATCTCGGCTCACCGACCTACCCATAATCATCTGGAAGTGCTTTGTGGGCTGTTGTAATAATTGGCATTTGAGCAAAAGAATGCACCTGGGTGTAATGTCATGTCACTGTCCTGAGCTTGGGGAATCCAAAAAGTTACAGATCATCAGTCTAAGTAAATTACAATTGTAAAATATTATTTAAAAACAGGACATTGAGAGAAGAAGCCTGGTCCTGCAAAACAGTACAGTTATTAATCACTTGAATAATCCACATTAATCAGTACTGCCTAGTAGCAAAATTATTAATCAACTTGATGATCCAAGCAATCTTCCAAGGCAATGAGTCTACTCAGAATTTTGAAAAGTGATAATGAAAAGAGATAATGGAGAGAAAAATGACTGAGGCGAGATACAGTAACTCCTCCAAATGAGGTTCAATTCTGTCTCATTGTCACTATGCTAGTCATCCTCAGTAGGACCAAAAGCATATACCCAGATCTTTAACTCTGAGACTAAGGCTATGTCTACCCTGCACCTGTGTTGGTAAAACTTTTGGCAGTTGAGGTGTGGGAAAAAAACTACCCCGATCAGCAGAAGTTTCTAAAGTGCTGGTATGGACAGCATTTTGTCTAAGCTACTGCTGGTCATGGGGGATGGTTTATTTTGCTTGCAGGAGAGCTGTCTCCTGCTGGCAAAAAGCAACTACACAGGAGACCTCACAGTGGCGCAGCTGTAGCATCACAGTTGTGCCACTGTAAGGTATGCAGTGTAGACATTGCCTAAAGCATCCTTTTCTTCCAATCTCGAGAAAAAGAAATCCTCCCAAAAAATAAGGTGAAAGATCAAAAGAAAGAAGTCAGTAATGCGGAGGCGGGAGGGGGGGAATCAAAAGAGGTGTAAATGAAACCAAAGAGCCTTGGAAATCTGAGAGGTTATACTCAACATTGGAAACTTACAGTTAATGCAAAGAAAAAATTAAAATGCAACCCAAACAGCACATTTTTAATGTGCTGGGAGAGAGGGGGAAAATGGCAGGCTATTAAAAAGACCCAAACAGCAACTTCAGGGCAGTGCCAGAACCCATTTTGTGCCAGCTGATTTAAATGAATAATCTGGGATGTACTGCACAGCTATATCACTGAAGCAAAGAAAATACTGAACAGAATAGTAAACAAAATTTAGACTCTGGACCAACATATTTTAAAAACTGGAAGTGATAGATAATAGTTGTCTGATGCGACAGTGCTTCAAGGACAAGAAAATAATGACATACTAAGTTGCCCAAATGAAGACCAAAACCAGTTGTTAGGGTTTTTTTTGGGGGGGAGGGAGGGAAAAGAGGGCAGATATATGGATGGGTAACTGAAATTTCTGAACATAAAAAAATTATAGGATAGAGAGATGGAAGTTTAATTAGTAGTTTTGTGTAATCAGTTAATGGTACTTCCAATGTTCAAAATGAATAGTAACTTTTTTTCATTCACTTGTAGAAGTGAATTTCTCTGCTGTCCTAGAACATTCCTGTTTTTGTGGCTCAGTAGAGTTGAAACTTTTAGAATCGCTGCAAAAATCTGCCTAGAAAAGATCTCTAATTTGTGGAGCTGGTTGATGACACAGGCTATTGAGTCCTTATAGAGAATTGTTTGTCTTCTGGTTTTAGATGGCGTTAATTCCTCCAAATTGCTCCTTGAATAATAGAAAAAAGGCAATTTGAATTTCAGTGACAGATTGGACATAACAGGTTGCAACTATTAGGTCTAATTTTACCATACTGAGAAATAAAATTGCCTAAACATAAACATCGATCACTGATGCAGTAAATTAATTTGTACAGAAAAAGTAGTTTAACTGCAGTGCACATTAAACATAGAAAATTTTCAAAATTACTGCTCTCTGAATTAATTTGTACACTTGTTTACTTGTTAAAAGCATGGCGTAACTTCTTTTTTTTTCCTTGTAAATTCAAATTGTAAAAGGTGAGGACAATCATACCAATTGTGCAAAATGAAGAGGTTCAATTTTCTAAACTGTTATAAACATAACTTAGGTTTTGGTTTGCTTCTGAACAGGTTAATAGAATTTCTAAAGATTTTCTTTGAAATACTGTTTCATGCTAGCAAGGCAAACGTGGCATTTTAATAGGCCTGAATTATGTTTTGTTAAGAATTGGTGGTATGAAGTAATTAAAAAGGTTTTTTTTACGATTTGCTTCAGCAATGAGTTTACATTCACATGTGCCCTTAGGCTTATTTAAACCACAAAAATCATTCAGACTGTTCCTTAAAAATATTATATCTGTGTCTTTCCTTACACTGCCTCTTCCCTCTTCCTCAAAAACTGTTTTAAATGCTGAACACTAAATAAACTTTAATATAACGTCTCAGTGTCTACCTTCTGAACATTTATTTCATTGTTGTGTTTTTATTTTAATTTAAGAAAATACATTTTCATTATTCTTGACCTACAGTTGCTGCTAATCAGATGCAATCACAAATTACATATAAGCTTTTTTAGAAGACTGTCTAAACCACAGTGGAACTGGAGCTGCCACTGTGGTTCATTTTGATAGTATCTGGTGTCTACTATTTTCAAGGACAGTAGTTCGATTCAAATACAGTTCTGATAAGTGGCAGGTTTTCATGTCTTTAATGCCCTGACAAGGGCATCACTCTCAGGAGAGAGAGGTGAAACCAGTTGGAAAGAGGATTCCTTCTCTTCTCCTTTGTGCTGACACACCAAGATAATGGACAATTAATAGAGAACCTTCTCTGAAGGGAAAGTATTGGGTTCTCACTAATACAATAGTGTCCAGGGAGTGCTGAGATATAAAAAGGAAAGGGAAAAATAATAATAAAAAAACCCCCAAAATGCTTAATAACTGTTCACTTATGGCTTTTTCATTTGAGATGATGGTGAATGAGCTGGTATCAGCAGTCTGAACTGCTTTTTTAGATCTGGTTTACTGTATTTGACATTAAATGCTACAGAAATCTTTCCATTTACATAGCTGTGGCTGTCATTTCAAAGGTAAGCAAGAGCACAGGGTTCTATATTTTTCTTTGGTTTCATACTAGTTACATGGTCAAGTTACAGCTGGATGCTATAATTGAGTAGTTATGTCATGCTGTTAAGTCACCAAAGCAGGTTATGGAGGATAGACCTAAATAAACTGCCTCTTTTCCAGATTTTCCAGTGTCCCATAACAGACTTGCAGGAAACTCTTCAGATTCTCTTTCAGGGAAGTTATTTTACTGCTTCAGTTTGTATAATTTACATGATCAGTTTATTTCACTGGGACTGTGGGCAATATACCAGGGTGGGCAATAATTTTTAATGGGCGGGCCATTCCAAGATTTTGGCAAGTGCTCAAGGCCTGCACTTCTATGGGGATGTGGGGTGGGATGGAGTTTGGGTGCAGAAGGGAGTTTGGTGTTGGGGACTGGAGTGTAGGAGGAGGTGTAGGGTCTGAGAGTGTGTTTTGGCAAAGGAGGGGGCTGTGATCTGGGTCAGGGGCTTGGGGTGCATGGTCCAGGAGGGGATATGGGTACAGGAGAAGATTTTGGCTTGGGGAAGGGGCTCGCCGAGGGGGTGCAAGGTCTGGGAAGAAGTTGTGACCTGGGAGAAGAGGGAAATGGGGTTCCGAGGGTTTGGGTGGTGGCCTGGTGCAGGTAGTCAGAGGGGACTGAGGGGTGAGGTGCCAGAGGCAAGCTCGGACTGGGAGGCACTTTCCTAGGCAGCAGCCCTGCAGAAACCTGAGGCAGAATGTCTGCTGCAGTTGGAGGCTGCTGGCTTCCTCACATGTCTTCACTCCAGGAATGGGGGGGAAGGAGGCTTCCCATGCTGTCCCTGCCCCGCCAGCAAAATTTCTCAGCTCCTATTAACTGAAAATTGGCGGGGGGCTGAAGGCAAAGACTCTCCTCCCTCCCCAGCCATCCAGAGCAGAGAGTAGCTGGCTGTTTAAAGCATGAGCTGTTCTCTGCCTAAGGGTTCCGGTGAGGCAGTCATAGGCCGGATCTGGTGACTTGGCGGACCGAATACGGCCTACTGGCAGCCTCTTACCCACCCCTGGTTTATACCCTATTGTGCCTAGGTAGTCCAGTTTACAACCCTTGAGTGTCTGTAGCACACCAGAAAAGTCCTGCACTCTTTTTTCTGTTTTGTTGTGCAGTCTAATGCTCTGTTGAGATACATCAAGAATAATGTCCCTCCCTGGGTAGGGTAATGTAGGGGAGGAATCACAGAAGTCAGCTGCACTTTGCTCATAGTAGGATTCAACAGGCAAACTAGCTTGAGGATTACTACAATGCCTCTCTACGTGCTGTTTCTCTGTTCCAGATTTAGTTACTGATGCCTGTGATCATGTGCCTCTGTTTCCAACTAAACGTAGAAAAGATATACAACGTTTCCTGAAGTCATACAAACCAAAGCTTAGTCTAAACTGAGAATGGAACAGGTTAACAGATCTGTCTCTACTCTAAGCCTTCATTTGTCTCTAGCAACACTGAGCTGTCAATATAGTGTTCAGCTTCTGATAAGTGTGGGTTCTCCTCAGCCTGAAGAGATCTGTCTGATAAGATAAGATGGCCTTAAAAAAAGAGAGGGAGAGAAAGTACAGTTAACTGCTTTGACTGCAAAAATACCCCCTGGTAGCCAGAGATAAGACACCTTGAGCTGCTGGGAAGACCTTAGATAGGATGTAAATGAAGCCAATAAAAACATCATTTCAAATCCAGCAACTATTCTGCTCTATTCTTCCCAGTCATGACAGAACACTGCTTAATTTTCTGTATTTCACAGTAGGGATGTAAAATCCCATTAAGTTGGTTAACCAGTTACATAGCCTGTTTAACTGGTTAACTAATTAAAGGGGGGCAGGTGGGCTGGAGTGGCCCCATCCTGGTATTATTGCTTTCCTTATGTTTTCATAAGTGTTAATTTTTGTTCTTATCAGTTTTTTGATCTTGAATCCATGTTGGGCTGCTGAGCTCATCAGATCTCACTGCAGTAGCTAAGAAGGGTTAGGTCTGGCTAGTAGTTGGATTGGAGATGTTGCAGTACTCTTGACTTTTTTGTACCTTTTTGGCCTCTCTCCCCACAGTGCTTAGAGCAGACCCATTTTTCTAGGCTTGTAACAGCCATCTGTGAACTCCGTTCCATGATAGAAAATGTGTTCTGGTTATATCTCTTTCTCTGAATGAGCTTTCTATGCTGTAAACTACAAAGGGGCAAGCATAAGTCCATTCAACTGGTTCTGTGATGTTGGTAAATTCCCCTTATGTTGGAGCTGGTTATCCTACCTTTAAGCAGCCCTTTGCTCTTGAAAAGGGGTGCAAATATTAGCCCATGGGCCAGATACGGTCTACCAGGTTTAGAACCGGGTGGGCTACTACTACTACATTTCCCTGCTCCCTGCAGGTATGGGCAATCACAGCTCCAGCTGGCTGCGGAGCTGCAGGAAGTGGTGTTCTGGTCTGTGCTGCTTCCCACCACTCCTGTTGGTCAGGATCAGCAATCAGCTTCCAATGGGAGCTGTGATTGCTGTATCTATGGAGGTGCAGATAAATATAGCAGTAGTGGCCTGCCAGGGGCTAACCCTGGTGAACCACCACCATTTAATTGCCCACCCCTCATCTTGAATCAGTGACTAAGGGCTGCATTGCAGAGGAGAATCAGGGCCACAGTTTCCATTCCCATTCACAGTGGTTACTACAGATAGTGAAACTCAGCAAAAGCAGAAAACCTGTGAAATTGCTCCAGTTTAATAAAAAACTTGACCCATTTTCTCTCAGTGATTCATAGTTGTCCTTAAGAAATAGTGTCAATGCTACTACTAGTAACAAACCAGAGGGTATGTCTACACTAGCCCCCAGTTCGATCTAGGGAGGCTAATGAGGGCGACCGAAATTGCAATGAAGCATGGGATTTAAATATCCCGCACTTCATTAGCATGTTCCCGGATGGTTGCCATTTTAGAAATTTTAGAAACTAGGGGGCTAGTGTAGCCATACTCAGAATGATTATCTTCCTGCTGCAGTTTTGCATGGACGAAGTCATTAATTACATGGCTTGTTTTAACACTTGACATTTAATTTTATATAAAGATTTAAAGGAGAAAATCTATCTCATTAAACTGCACATGGAGAGGGGCTGTCTTCACCTCCCAGTATCTTGAACCTTGATGTAACTGTTATGGGGATGACTTTTTCTAACCCTGGTTTTAGCAGAGCCATGCTGGTGGTCTCTGACTCATTGCACAAACATAAACAACATCAGAAAAAAAGAAATAAAAATAAAGCAGAAAAAATGCAGTTTTAAACTTTTTTTTATGTCATGTTTGCACTCTAGACAAATGTGGGTTGACTCATTATAGTCATATATAAAAAGTCCTTGTAAATTCATTATGTAACATTGGATTCTCGGTGATGGACTGAGAGTGTGGTGTCTATCATTAGTTATGTGGGGAGCATGGAAGAGTGATTCTATCTCAACAGTTGAAAACTTCTTCTGTGTTTCCCCCTCCCCCTCACTTCCCAGCCTGGCTTTGAAAAAAACAAGCCTTTGTATTCCTTAAATAAATTGGATGGTGACTGTGGTCTCTAGCTAGTCACACATCAGCTTTTATTGAGGTTAAAAGTGAACTGCTTAAGAATGCACTGTTTTCTCTTTAATTTGGCGGTAGAAGATGGAATTCACTGAACTCCATCTGTTCAAATGAACTTTAAGTAACAAGCAAGGAAAAACATTTATGTTCCTTTCCACATACGTAATACTGATGTGTCTTGTGAAGAAGGCATAATGGAACTGGAGACTTGGGCTAGGAGAACAGTACAGGAATGTTAGTGACTTACCCTCGGGCTAAAGGTATTTTACAAATTGTTGAGGTGTAAGCTGTTGTTTCTGAATGTGTCTTCTTTTTCTATCACAATATTTAAAATGGGGGGAGAACCCCACCAACTCTTGCTGTCAGTGGAGACTCTATTTACATGCCTCCCCTAGCAACTCAACTGCTAATGCATTTAATTGGTCCTCTAAGAGTAGTTTTGAAATATTGATATATTTTAAAAACATCTGTAAATTATAAATAATTTTTAAAGTTCACATTTCTCTTTTGAATACCCATTACAGAGTATTAGTTTTCAAGTAGTTAAATAAGTTATGAGACAAATGAGTGAGTTTAATGTGGGACCATTGATGTGAAAAAAATGTGGTGGCTATATTATTAAAGTTGCAGTTTTTCCAGAACTCATTATATTTCTGGTAAGAGTAAATGGAGGAAATAATGCATATTTTGTTTAAAGTGACTTTAAACTTTAGCATTTTCCAACACTCCTATTAAAAAGTATAAAACAGTAACTTTGTTACATGGTTCACACATTATGATACATTTTATATCATCTTGGCACATTTTATATCGTTGGTAAGACCTTATATACACACATAATACTTGTGTGTGTATACACTCATTACAAATTGTACAGTATTGTTTTATATCAGTAATATCTAATCTTTTCCCATTTGTTTTCACCCACGTGTTCTCATAAGATTCTTTATCTCGTTTTCGAGGAGGCCGTGTTGACAATTAGTAGCAGTAATAATATACATTTTATTGAGCACTAAAATATGAAATGGCCATTCTAAGTAAACTATATAATACCCACTCTACTCAAGTAACCACAAGAAAATGCAAAGATTTAAAATGTCAGACATCTATAGTCATGTCTGTACTAGGGATGTCAATGTGTAGATGACTACATAATTAACCAATAAACCTAGGTTAATCCTGTTGACTATATGCATTTCCTCACCACCACCCCCCACTTCCTCTGTATCAGAGGCAGCAAGGGGAGGGGAGGTGGGAGCCACTGCCCATGGGGAGCCATCTTTTAAGCTAGCTCCCCATGAGCACTGGATCTGCCTGTCCCCCCCTCCACCCTGTGATGTTGCCTCTGATAGAGCAGCAGCAACAGAGAGGGTGAGGGAGCAGGTGGAGCCAACTTTCAAGCTGGCTTGCCATGTGTACTAGCTCTGCGGACCTGCTTTCCCCTCTCTTGCTGCCTCCTATTGATGTGGGGGGGGGGGGGAGGTAGGCAGAAGCTGCCTCCCCTCCTCTGCTGCTGCCTATATCAGCATCCTCTGTCCACGGGGAACTCGGATGCCCCCACCACAGACAGGGGATACTGTATCCCCGCACTGCTGCTTCTTTATCAGAGGCAGCAGTGCAGGCAGCAGGCTGGAGGTGGCGTGCATGGGGAACTGTTTTTTAAACCGGCTCTGCTCATGGACCAGTTCCCACCTGCTACCCTGTCTCTGGTAGAGAGGCAGCAGTGCAGAATGGCAGGGGGCTTCCCATGAGTGGGGATAGGAGTGCACTGGCTGCCGGTCCACCCCCGGGGACTATTGAATAGTTGTGTAACTGCTAATATTCTATGTAATTAACGGCTATTCAATTATACACTATCTAACATCCTTAGGGTACGTCTAAACTATAGGGGTTTTTTGAAAGAGGATATGCCAATTCCGCATATCTTCTTCTGATCACTTTTTTGAAAGCAGGTCTTTTGAAAGTGAAAGTAGTCTGTACGCGGTTTTTTGGGGAGGAAAAAACCCTTTTTTGAAAAACCGCGTAAACCTTTTTTAAGGAAGAGCGGTAGGGTAACACATATGCAATATAACAATACATATGCACATACATATGCATAATTATATAATAGGGTGCCTATATGTCCTGGTGTTATGGCTACTTGATTTGTCAGTACTTTTTATATTCCCTTCAAAAGTAGATGTTGTAAATCTCGGCTCTGTTAAGGAAATTTTTTCTGTGTAGTACTTGCACATATATTATGCTGACTCCTGTGGGACAGTTATGTGACCAGTCTGCTATTACAGTTAACTAGCTCAAGTAGCAAAAAATATATCAGCAAGACCAGCACTTAGGAGGTGTGTGAAGAATTGTATCTTCTTGGTTGTGTGGTTATCCTGCTGCATTCGGACTTTCTGGTGACTTCATTGCAGATGAAGGAAAGGATTTTTCTTCAAGTGTTTGGTTATGTTGATTCCATTCTAGGAGTGGGAGTGCCCATGTGCACAGAGACTTTTGCCGTAGCAGTATCCATACGGTTGACTGCAGCACCCCTTTGAGTGCCACAACTCATGCATTGGTATATTAGGTGCCGCCAACTCTAAACCTTCTGATATCCCTCTTACCACAGGTGGAGCACTGCATCTTGTATCACAACAACTGTATTGGTTCTTTGTTCATTGTTCTGTCTCCTTTGTATTTAGTTGGTAGGTATTTAGTTAGACTATTAAGTTAAGTGCTAGAGTAGTAGTTTAGGCATTAGAGTCCTTGCTGGGACTTTGCTTTGGAGCAGGACTTGCCCTGTTCCCCAGGCTTTAAGCTCATCCTGCAGCCACTCAGTGCCCATTAGCCTCAACCATGAAAGCTGTTTGGCATGTTTGGGGGAGTCCCACAGAAAAGACAAGCGCAGGTTCTGCAAAACCTTTCACCATCAAACTCAAAAGGAGCAGGATATCTGTGTGAGGGCCCTTATCATGGAAGATGCACTTTGTCCTGCCTTTGAATCCACTCGATCGGTCTCCACAGCTGATCCTTCGGCATCATCACCGAGTGCATCACCAGCAACTGAGTCCATCTGACACCATTCACCCTCACCAGTGCCTAAGAAACAGCTGAAGTTAAAGAGCCTGCAGGACAGGGGGCTTTGGGCAAAGAACCTGTATTAGGCCACAGTGCCCGCCCTGGTGCTATTTGGTGGTATGCTGCAGTTGGACCCCTGAGTGCTGCCAAATATCTACCTCTGACTCCTGGATGCTGCAGGGGGTTCCGACCCCTCATAGAGACACCCATGCCTGAAGTGGGCTGTGCAGCCAACAATCAAGTAGGTTGACCAGCACCAAAGATGCCAAACAAGGAGGTGGATCTAGCTAAGGCCTCGGTATCTAAGAGCAAGCAGGTTATGGACTCCTCCTGTAAAGCAGCATAGTGTCCCCAGTCTCCAGACTGCAAGTGTCAGTACCTATCACCTTGGCCCAGGACTGAGGCCTCAGTCCCCAGTTTTATGTCCCTGGTCCCTGATGCCAAAATCCTCCATCTACATGGCCCAAGACACTTGGGTGATGACACCTATCCCCATACCTATGGTACCATTGGGCTTCCCACCAGAGATTACCACGGTGCAATCACCATTGCCTTAGGCAGTCTCCCTGGCATCAGTCCCACCCCCATCCACGCCCGGTGTGGGATCATTCCCAGTCATGTCATTTGCCTCCAGCTCCCAGGTACTGCTCTTCAGACAGAGACTGATCCTTGCCCTCTCCTTACCAGTCTCTGATGAGAGTCAATTGGCAGAATCAGGCATCTACAGCTCTGGTCTGGTCACTGGAAGGGCAGTGGTCTGAGTCGGGGGCGGGAGTGGGCTGTTTCAGCCTTTCCCCTGTGAAAGGTGCATTGCCACCAGTCTGTGAGACTGGTGCAGCTCCTGAAGTGGCAATGTGGAGGCAGCGGCAGTGGCAGAACTGAAACCTGTGGGGTGTATCCATCATGCTGGTCTCATACTCCCACCCTTTCTCCCAGCCTGCATCGGACAAACTGCCCCTTGCATAGTTGGCACCAGAGTGAGAACATGGTGTTGAATTCAATGCAGGGGTGACATAGCGGGCCCTGATGTCCAAACTTGGCGTTGCTGCTATACAGTTAAATGTGAAGGAACAGGAGTTCTTCGCTGGTGCTCGATAGGTCCTGTTGGGCAGTAAAAAGCCCTCCACCGTAGTGACCTACCTGGCCAAATGGAAGCGGTTTGCTTGTTAGACCTTGCATAAAGGCATTCAGCTGGGTGGGCCTTGCTGCAATTCTAGATTACTAATCTGTAATTCTAGATTACTTTTTGCATCTCAAGCTCCAAGGCCTGTTCTTTTCAACTATCAAGGTCCACTTAGCTGCCATCTTGGCTTTCTATCTGCTATTTAAGGGTAATTTGGTATTTGCCCAGGACATAGTTGCCGGGTTCCTCATGGATCTCGAGCATTTCTAGTCTCACATCAGGGACCTCAACCCTCTATGGGGCCTAAATCTTGTGCTGTTGTGGCTCACAGGACCCCCACTTCAGGCTGTTAGTATCTGGTTTCCTACTTCTTTGCTGGAAGCCTGTGTTCTTGGCTGCAATAACATCTGCCTGCGAAGTCTCTGAGATTAGGGTGCTTACCTCAGAACCTCCTTATATGGTCTTTTACAAAGATAAGATTTAGCTGTGGCCGCACCCAGGTCTCTGGCTCATGGTGGTTTCACAGTTTCATATGAGTCAGGACATTTCTTTACCATTCCTCCCCCCTCAAAGCTGCATGGACGAACTTAGGTTGCATTCGCTAGACATCTACATTGAAAGGACTGTGCTATTGCACAAGTTGATGCACTCATTTGTCATGGTGGCCAACAGGATCAAAGGTCGTCCACTGTTCTCTCAAAGAATTTCCTTTTGGATGACTGCCTGCATTTGCTATTACTATGATTAGGCCAGGGTGCCATGTCTGGCGCCCATAACCACCCATTCAACCAGATCACAAGCCTCTTCAGCAGTTTTCCTAACCCGAATGCTTGTGCAGGTTATTTGTAAGGAGGCCACATGATTGTCCACCCACACTTCACATCCCATTATGCACTTATGCAGGAGGCTCAGGACGATGTTGATTTTGGTAGGGCAGAGTTGCAAACCATAAGACAATGAAATCTGAGCCTACCTCTGAAGATACTGCGTGTGTCATCTCAAATGGTATAGATATGAGCAAGTACTCAGTGTAGAAAAAATGGTTACCTACCTTTCATAACTATTGTTCTTTGAGATGTATTGTTCGTGTCCATTCCGTTACCTGCTCCTTCCTATTCCTCTGTCAGAGTTGCCAGCAAGAAGGAACAGAGAGGGTGTAGGGTCAGTGGCACCTTAATACAGTGATGCAAAAGCACAGCACTCGACCCGACAGATACCGCTAAGGCAGAAATCTCTGTCAGCAGTGCATGGGGTGACATACATCGCAGGGAATCAATATGAGCAACACTTCTCAAAGAACAACAGTTATGGAAGGCAGGCAACCATTTTTTCTTGCAGTTATGGCCCATAATTGGGAGTCAGAAGATCTGGGTTCTGTTTCAGTTCTCAAAGATTACATTTATGACCTGAGGACCATCACTTAGCTACTCTGTGTTTCTGTAATACCACCAGTAAAAAGAAGGATAATCCAGTAATGCTTTTTATGGATATTGTGACACTTAATTCATTAATCTTTGTAAACATCTGACAGTTCAGGATCAGACACGCAATAGAAATTTTGGTTTCATGCTATTAAAATGTTCACTGCCACTTTTTTTTTCTAGAAACGTCAGTAGCAAAGCTTGGGGTTGTTTAAATCATATAGAAAAAGGAGGCTCAAGAGAACAACTCCTGCTGCCCTGACGAACATTCCAGCCAAAATGTGTATGTGTCATGCACCTTTCTGGAGACGAACGGCTCTTTTCTGAAGTAGCACTGTTCAGTCAGCAACACCAGGGATAAGATCACTTTCAAGACTTCACAACGACTCAGGCTGGCACATAAGTGGCTGGCTGCTTGCACCACAGAGGTGCTTTGTACTCTGATGCTTCCCTGCCCCCTATCCCCATGGAATAACTCCTTCTGGTATTACTTCACTTTTCTGTTAGCGAGTACTTTCCCCCATAAATATGACAGAACAGGTGTTACTCTGCTACTAACTGAGTTTCCAGCTGTCCTCCTCCAACAGACAAGGCAAAATCTGTTGTTTAGTCCTATTAGGCAGACTAGAGAACTATTGAGCCCGAGATGGAGGTCTTCCTTGCAGGATATGGCAGTTTTGCTGCCAGGAGATGGCCAGGAAGGCCTGGCTGGCTAACAAAGACAGTCCTTCAACTGCTGGGTGTAGTTCCAGTTTTGCATCCCCTTTGGCAGCAGCACAGAGACTGCTGCAGTGTGGCCAGCCAGCAAAATTAGGAAATAAGGACCTCTTTTATTTACTCAGGCTGCTGAATCATGGGCATTCCTGTCTGCTTGGAGAAAAGTCAGGCAGCTCTACTTTCCACTGGAAGTCTCAGGAGTGTTTGGTACTTTCATCTCAGAGTGTTCACACACTTGTTTTAATGTGCTTTATGGAAATGGTGAAACTCAACGAGTACAGTTGCTGTAGAAAAACATCTGCACTAACTATTCACACACACTTGCATCTTTAAATAGATTTTTAGGCCTTGGAGCTGATTTCCAGCAAAGTTTCTCAGCTGTGAGAGCTTGAGCTCTCTTAGAGTCAGCTAGTGTGAAGTAACTGGTTCCAAAAATTAAAAATTTACATGGACATGTTAAGTGCATCACATTGAAGCGCAGAATACTTGCCATAACACAAAAAAGGCATTTACAGTAAGTAGCACTTAGTGAGCAACGAAGGAAAAAATTACAAGTCAATACAGAAAATATAATTTAAAATCCCAAGAAATGCTCTATAGAATGCTTAGGGCCATATCCTGCCCTCATAGACATTCACAACTTCCATGGCTCTCAGTGGCAGTTGTACACTTGCATCTGAAGGCACAGTTTCATCCAAAGAATTTTTAAAAAGCTTGTTAAACATATAAAATTACTGCAGTGATGTTGATGTAGTTGAATGCGTAGGTGTCTCTAGATTTAGGCACATAGTTATATGCAGAGTAGCAACAAACTGCTTATATTTTCTATTAGAGTGATTGTTGAAAAGGGATTTGGGCGTCTCTTCTTCTAACGGTAGGTGAAATTTATCCCTCACACATACAGATTTGAATAGGGAATTCCACGGGGATTGGAGAGGGTAATATCCACTGCCCTGCTAGCTGGCTGCAGGTCTGTTCAGTGTAACTCTTCTGAGACTGCTGTACCAGCCCATGGGTTAGCACTGCATCTGTGGCAATAGTGTAGTTCAAGGTAAACCTGGATAAACTGAGTTCACCTACTTCTCATCTGGGGAATGCAAACTTTGCTTTAGGTTTCTCTACTTCTTTTTACATTTACCACTGAACCACTGAGCTGCTACTCTTCCTCCCTTCTTGAGTATGTAATGACCATATAGCTATGGACTCTAGGTCTCTCTCCTAGCCAGTCACAAACCTCACCAAGGCTCCCCATACACTGCATACCACTGGTGGGGGTGTATAGCTTGAAGAAAAGTCACACAGCTCTACAGACCTACTTTGCTACAGCAAAAAGCAGGCTGTGTCCACACTGAGTGGCTTAGCTCCATGCATCAATGAAAGATACCAGCAGCAGGAAAGCAGCAGCGAAAGGCATCGCCATCTCCCCCTGCCAGCGTCTTTCTTTGTGCTGGGAGAAGGTCACCAGCTACAGGGAGCTGTCTGAGCCTTTCCTTGCTGCTGGAGTCATTTCCTGTGGTGTAGATGTCATGGCACAGCTTGGGTGAGCAGAGCACTACGTGGTGTATGTACTCACAGACATACCTACACCCTTCATGTCGTTACTCACCTAAGCATGCTTCACTGGCTGTTCTATTATTCATGCCTGTGTTATGGAGGTTACGCATGTGTCTACACGCCAGACCATGGAAAGGTAGGTGAGGTGTAGACATAATGTGTGAGCTGGTTTCTTAAAGTATGTGGGCACAGTTTGCTATTATGGCGAAAAACACATGCAGACACCTCTACGTCATCCCTTTGTGGCTGGTCTCCTTGTGAGCCCATTCTTGCAGCCTTTAAGTGGTATAGAACAGTGGTTCCCAACCTTTTTTATACCGTGGATTTGTAAACCCATTCGCTCACTTTTGGTGGACTGCTAATATTTTATTTGAATATTTGCAAATAAAATGAATATGCAAATAAAATGTTAGTGGTCCGCCAAAAGCCCCGGGTCCCAAAGCCGCTCTGGCAGCTGCCCATGACATGATGGCTGCTGGAGCTGAAGCCGGCTGCTGTGGGGCGACTTGGGGCTGGCCATTTCAGCTCTGGCAGGCCCTGTGGCCCAGCAGTTGGCAGGCCAGCAGTTGGGAACCACTGGAATAGAGCAGTGGATGCAGAATTTTTATTCAGGACCCTGCAGTTGCCTTTCAGTGATGTTCTGTGGGGGGATTCCCTATGCGTTGGTAAGCAAATAACCCCTTTTGTCCCACTGAAGAAGTAGATTTCCAAAATTGAAATATAATGACAGAAATTAGTCTTTGGAAGTCTTAATTTTTGTTTGCACTGAATCATTTTGGATGTGATTCATAAACATACTGCAAAGGAAATGCTTTTGTATTAAATTAACCCCATTCCTCTTCCATTTCTTTTATCTTGCATAACCACTAAAGGAGCATTCTCCAAGCAAACAAAGAGAATTGGATGAGGGAGAAGGAAGGGGCCGCCATTTGCTTACATCTCAGTCACATTTGGTACCCGAACCCGGCTCTGCAGCATGCTTGGCATCCATCTGAGATTTACAAGCTTAAGGGAAAAATTATGTAATAGGTAAAAGCAGGCAGATAGTGGCCACAAAAAAAGTGATTTAGTATAGTGTCAGTGATCGTGCACTATTTATAACACTTACTATATATTTCTCCAAACATTTTTACAATAATATATCATGCCTGGATAGTATATACAATTTAATACTAAATTTGATAACAAAATATGTAGCCCATGCAGTTGCAGACTATTTTTCTTTGCTCAGTTTCATGACATAAATTCCTGTTTATCTGCCAGCAGTATAGTGGTTCATCTGTCAGAAATTTATTTGATTTTTAAAGGACAACAGGTTTGTGTGCGTGTGTTTGTTTGTTCCCGTAAAGCTTGCTGGAAAATTTCAGTCAAAATAAAATTGTGAAAAATTGTTGGGGTGGGAGGATTAAAAATTGGATTTCCCCCTGGTTTGCTGCTGATCTAGTTTTTAAGCCAAAACCAGAAATTTAAGCGTGGAAAATGTAGATTTTCACCACAGGCCTTGTGTGAATGAAGCAGCTATTAATGAGGCAATTAAAATCCCTTAACAGTCTGGTATTATTTAATATCCATCCAGAATGAGATACTTTGTTAAATTTTTTAGTAGACGATAGGTTGTTAGTACCTGGAAGGAGTGATATTTTGGGAGGACATAAACACTTTTGTCATCCGTTCAACAAGGTGGTAGGTAGATAGGTAAGTTGGTTTAAATGTCTTTTCCAACAGCCAGTTGGATCGTGTATGTAATGAATGAGCTATTTGTAAAAACCTCTCTTTCAGTAATAAACAAGGTGATACAAAACGTAGTTTTCAACTTATATTGAAAAGCATTGTTGCAATGGGCAGGGTTCCAGAATTGGTGTTTGGTTGTTTTCTCAGAGTTAGATGGTTGCCATCTGGCATTGATAGTGAGATGGTGTTGTCATCAGTTTCTAGAGGCAGGAAAGGAATGAATCCTCATCTGTTTCCTGTGGATAAGCAGGAGGCTGATAATCTAGTAAAATCTTGTTACCTTAAAGAAAGCAGGCTTGGAATATGTTTACATAATATAAACCAACTTTAACTTTCATGTTAATGTGATAAGTTTCTTTGTTAGAGGGCTATAGATGGTAAAAAAACGTAGCATTTGTTAAAAAATATCTTAAGAAAAATAACCTCTTCCTGGGTTTCTTCCGTCTTTTTCTATGTATTATCTTAATCAACTTTGTGTTTAAAAGGAAATAAGACAGCGATGTTGCCCCTGGAAGAGGATAAAGAATTATTTGTTTTAGATGGAGCTGTTAGGCATTTTGTATTTTTAAAGAAGTTTTTATACTAAGAGAAATGCGCTAAGAGTCATTAAACCACAGAATTGTTTGTTTAGAAGGAAGGCTGCAAAAATCCAAGATAGCACCTGTAAACCAGTTAGCTAAAACTCACCTGGTCCAGAAGTGAAATAGTCTCATGGATGACTAGTTCTGTTGAATAGCTTGCTTGCATTTTTGTTTGTCATTTCATTGTTACCCATAAATCTTTCAGGTTTTACCATAATCCTGTATCATTTTTTCCTGTTTCCAGTTTTTCACAAGTTGCTTTGTCTATGATCACCTAAAAGTGCAGATTCTGTTTAACTAAGGAAGCTCATCTGGCTGAGGCTTTTGCAAAAAGGAAGAAATGGTGGCCCACCTCTTGAACTTTAGACACAAAATACACTGTTGGGATCTGGCTCTTGTAGAACTTTCTTATTTTCCTTGATCCCAAATGACTTAGTATAATAATATTTGTTAGTTTGTTTTGAACATTTAATAAGCTGTTTGCTGGCTTGAGGTTACCAAATGGTAGTTATTGAAGAGATCTAGGCTGCATTTGTTTGGAGAAGACATCATTTTTATTATGGTGGGGTTTTTTTTTGTCCATTTCCTTCCTTCCTTGTAATTTTTAAATATTACTTTGTTGATGGCACAAAACTCTGTATCAATAATAATCCCTAAAAGATTTCTGTTTTGAGAACCACCTTTAAGAGGAAAAAAAAATAGAGGAAAAGCACATGGAATTTTTATTAAATACTAGCATGTGGGTTGACTGCATTAATTTTAAATCATTTCTGTAATATTTCCTCCTTTCGTTGACTCTTCAGATGCTCACATAATATGCAAATCATTTTACAATGGATACAAAAGAAACATTAAATATATTAAAATCTGCATTTTAATAAAGTTGTCAGTGTATAATATGTATCTTGAAACTCTGAGAGGATGATAAAAAGCAATAAAGGGGTAATATAGGCACAGAAGTATTTAATAATTTTTCATATTTTACAGTCTGATAAAAATAAATGTGGATTTAAAGCTGTTGGATCTGAAAAGTATCCCATTCCAAGTTTATTTGTTTCCACTATTGAGAGGTACTAGGGCTGTGCATGTTTATACACATTGAGAGTGTCTTTTGAACTGCATGTGAATAAGCACGTGCCCTTTTTCTTTTCTCATTCCAGATGGGGTGGATATTGAGGATGACCCTACTTGCTCCTGGCCAGCTTCATCGCCTTCCAGCAAAGACCAGACTTCACCAAGCCATGGGGAAGGTTGTGATTTTGGTGAGGAGGAAGGCGGCCCAGGATTGCCTTATCCGTGCCAGTTCTGTGACAAGTCGTTCAGCCGGCTCAGCTACTTAAAGCACCACGAGCAAAGCCACAGCGACAAGCTCCCTTTCAAATGCACATATTGTAGTCGCCTCTTTAAACACAAGCGGAGCAGAGATCGCCACATAAAACTTCACACGGGAGACAAGAAGTATCACTGCAGTGAGTGTGATGCAGCATTTTCAAGGAGCGATCATCTTAAAATTCACTTAAAGACTCATACGTCCAACAAGCCATATAAATGTGCCATTTGTAGGCGTGGATTCCTTTCGTCTAGTTCGCTGCATGGTCACATGCAGGTACACGAAAGAAACAAGGATGGTTCTCAGTCTGCCTCCAGGATGGAGGAGTGGAAAATGAAAGACACTCAGAAATGCAGTCAGTGTGAGGAAGGCTTTGATTTTCCTGAAGATCTTCAGAAACACATAGCAGAATGCCACCCCGAGTGTTCCCCTAATGAAGACAGGGCTGCTCTTCAATGTGTTTATTGCCATGAACTCTTCGTAGAGGAAAGTTCACTTGTCAATCACATGGAGCAGGTTCATAATGGTGAAAAGAAGAATTCGTGCAGCGTTTGCTCAGAGAACTTCCATACTGTGGAAGAACTGTACAGCCACATGGATAGTCACCAGCAACCTGAATCATGCAATCACAGCAACAGCCCTTCTTTGGTAACTGTTGGCTACACCTCAGTATCTAGCACCACTCCAGATTCAAACCTCTCAGTGGACAGTTCAACAATGGTAGAAACTGCCCCCCCAATAACAAAAGGTCGTGGAAGAAAGCGGGCAGCCCAACAAGTACCAGATATCACTGGTCCTTCAAATAAGCAAGCAAAAGTTACCTATAGCTGCATTTATTGCAACAAACAATTATTTTCCAGCCTTGCCGTTCTGCAGATACACCTGAAAACTATGCATTTAGATAAACCTGAACAAGCGCATATCTGCCAGTATTGTTTGGAGGTATTACCTTCACTTTATAATCTGAATGAACATCTTAAGCAAGTCCATGAAGCTCCAGACCCAGCCCTGATTGTTTCTACCATGCCTGCCATGGTCTACCAGTGCAATTTCTGCTCTGAAGTATTCAATGACCTCAACACTCTTCAGGAACATATCCGATGTTCTCATGGATTTGCAAACCCTGCTGCTAAAGACAGTAATGCGTTCTTTTGTCCCCATTGCTACATGGGATTTCTTACTGATTCTTCTTTGGAAGAGCATATTAGACAAGTCCATTGTGATCTTAGCAGTTCCCGTTTTGGTTCCCCTGTACTCGGAACCCCAAAAGATCCAGTAGTGGAAGTATATTCCTGTTCCTACTGTACTAATTCTCCAATATTTAACAGTGTCCTTAAATTAAACAAGCATATCAAGGAGAACCATAAGAACATTCCTTTGGCGTTGAATTATATCCACAATGGAAAGAAATCTAGAGCCTTGAGCCCCTTATCCCCTGTAACTATAGAGCAAACTTCTTTAAAGATGATGCAAGCTGTAGGTGGGGCTCCTCCACGTCCTGCAGGTGAATATGTCTGTAATCAGTGTGGTGCTAAGTACACGTCTCTGGATGGTTTTCAGACTCATTTAAAAACCCACCTTGACACTGTCCTGCCAAAACTGACCTGCCCTCAGTGCAACAAGGAGTTTCCAAACCAAGAGTCACTGCTGAAGCATGTTACAATTCATTTCATGATAACCTCTACGTACTATATCTGTGAAAGCTGTGACAAACAGTTCACTTCAGTGGATGATTTGCAAAAACATCTGCTTGACATGCATACGTTTGTATTCTTCCGCTGCACATTGTGTCAAGAGGTTTTTGACTCCAAAGTCTCTATTCAGCTACACCTGGCTGTGAAGCACAGCAATGAAAAGAAAGTCTACAGGTGCACATCTTGTAACTGGGACTTCCGGAATGAAACTGACCTGCAGCTTCACGTGAAACACAATCACCTGGAGAACCAAGGGAAAGTGCACAAGTGCATTTTCTGTGGCGAGTCATTTGGTACTGAGGTGGAGCTTCAGTGCCACATTACTACACATAGCAAAAAATACAACTGCAAATTCTGCAGCAAAGCTTTTCATGCTATTATATTGCTAGAGAAACACCTGCGGGAAAAACATTGTGTATTTGAAACGAAAACTCCAAACTGTGGAACAAATGGTGCCTCGGAGCAAGTTCAGAAAGAGGAAGTGGAACTCCAGACCTTGTTGACAAATAGCCAGGAGTCACATAATAGCCATGACGGCAGTGAAGAAGATGTTGATACATCCGAGCCCATGTATGGTTGTGACATTTGTGGAGCAGCATATACGATGGAAACTCTCCTGCAGAATCATCAGCTTCGTGACCACAACATCCGACCCGGAGAAAGTGCCATAGTTAAGAAGAAGGCAGAGCTGATTAAAGGGAACTACAAGTGTAATGTGTGCTCTCGAACGTTCTTCTCTGAAAATGGGCTCCGTGAACATATGCAGACCCACTTGGGACCAGTGAAACATTATATGTGCCCAATATGTGGTGAGCGGTTTCCATCTCTTTTGACTCTTACTGAACATAAAGTCACACATAGCAAGAGTCTGGACACTGGAAACTGCAGAATTTGCAAAATGCCTCTGCAGAGTGAGGAGGAATTTTTAGAGCATTGCCAAATGCACCCTGATTTGAGAAATTCCTTAACAGGATTCCGCTGTGTGGTATGCATGCAAACAGTGACTTCCACCTTGGAACTGAAAATCCATGGAACATTTCACATGCAAAAAACAGGAAATGGCTCCTCGGTGCAGTCCACAGGGCGTGCACAGCATCTTCAGAAACTGTACAAATGTGCTTCTTGCCTGAAGGAATTCCGCTCAAAACAGGATTTAGTGAAACTTGACATCAATGGTCTGCCATATGGGCTGTGTGCTGTCTGTGTTAATCTCAGTAAAAGTGGTAGTCCAAGTGTCAACATACCTTCAAGCAGTATCAGACAAGGCTTGGGTCAAAATGAGAACTTGAGTTCCATTGAGAACAAGAGCAAGGCAGGGGGACTGAAGACTCGCTGCTCTAGTTGCAATGTTAAATTTGAATCTGAAAGTGAACTCCAGAATCATATCCAGTCAATCCACAGAGAGCTTGTTCCAGACAGCAACAGCACACAGCTGAAAACACCGCAAGTATCGCCAATGCCCAGAATCAGTCCTTCTCAGTCTGATGAGGTAAACCTTTTTCTTTTGCTTAGGCTGCTTTTCACCTTTTTGATAAAACTTGTGTATTTTATACTGTGGTTTTTTTCTGGCCTAATTGTTACTTGCCAGGAACTGCTTAAACTGTACCATGGTATACTTCCTCCAATAGCCGTTAGCTAGCAATTATTTGCTTCTTGATATGCCTTGTGTTTTGGCTTCATTGGTGCAGAATAGGACTAATTCCAGTCTCCCTAGGATATTGTCTTCTGTATTACTGAGAGACTAGTCTTCATGCCAGCACAACCGAGATCTGGAATCTTAACTTAGCTTCATTGCGAGCTGGAATCCCTTGCGATGACTTGTGCTTATGGCAAAGAGTTTTAATGACACAGAAGTAAAATACATAGAGCCAGTATGCTGGCAAAAAGGATGAACTATCAAAAAATGTTTGTGAACAACAGATTGGGGGGGTTAATTTTGTAAATTATGTTTCAGGGGTTAATTTTCCCTCTCTTTACCATACTTTGATTAAAATGGAACTCCACAATTTATCATTGACCTGGGGCAAATGGTGAAATTGGGCTTTTCATGCCAATTCCATTTTTAATTTTCTTTTTATCAACAATATATTAGATAGCACAGTGTCTGAGGATTTAAACTTCATCTATGCAGAACAACTTAAAAAATAAAATGACACATAAAAGATAGTCCCAAATGTTTGAAAGATTTTATCTGCTCTCATCTGTTTACATTAGCCTAAGCGATAATGTAGGGATGGTATTAGGAGTGGAAGGAAATGCCACAACTGATCCATGTGGGAGGTAAGGGAGAGTCTTTTTTGCCTTAATATGTTCAATCAATAGAATGTGCTAATTAGGATTTTGGGGATGATTTCTTGCATATAGGTCTCCCAACAGTTGAAGAAACCTAATAGCTCAAAACACACACACACTCCTTTCCTCTCCTCTTTTTCCGTACTTCCCTTTCCATGTCTCCCAAAAGTAGTTTGTACCCAAAGTCTTGCTAAACTTTGCTATAGGATGCACACTGAAGTAGCATAGCTGTGGTCATATTTTTTTAATTTACAATTTAAACTCTTTTCAAAGTGTAGTGACCAAGGCACTGTTGCAGGGAAAGGGATCATAAATAAAAGCAAAACTCACTTAATAGATTTTACAGTTCAAACAGAGAAAAATTCAAAGTGTAAACAAGTGTATATCTCGCTATAAGTCCAAGATATGGTCCAAAAAACTTGGATTCGTAGCGAAATAACTTAAAGCGGGGAATTTTTTCCCATGACTGACTTCCATTTGCACAAACTGGGTTGTCTTTTTTTGCCCGACTTAATAGTGGGGAATGGGAGGACTTATAATGTATCAGTTCCTACAAGTGTCAATGACTTTGGTGCGGAATAGATGTATAACGAGGCGACTTATAGCGGGGACGACCTGTAGCAGAATGAAAAGTAAATTGGATTTCTAAAACTGTTAGTAGTTGAAAGTGTTGTTATGATAGATAAGGACATTTGTTGTTGTGAGTATGAGTTGTATTATGACAATGTCCCATGAAAAATGTATCTGCTTAACATGGCTGTAGCTAATTTTTGAAAAAATTGTGACAAAAATTTTCCATAGTAATAAATAGAGCAGAGATTCCATTTGCTTTATTGGGTGCTATGTTTTATGGTTTGAAATGTTGAATTGGATGATAGGAGCCTTCTAACTATGGAAGCGAGAGAAATATAAAGAGTTGTGGTCCCACTGATAGTTCTGCAAACCCTGCATTATTCAAATAATAGATATACAGTAAAAGGCCTTCTATCTGGCACTTCATCAACTGGCAAGTTCAGTAAAGAGGCATTTCTGATTGTGTGGTTGGTGCAGGGCTGGCAGGGGGCTGGGGCATGGGAGGGTCTGTGGGGGTGTCCTCTGGGTGGAAGTTTGTGTCCAGGAGGGAGCTTGAAACAAGGGTTGGGGTGTTAAGAGGGGCCTGGAATTCCAGATGGGAGGGTTCGCTCTCCTCTAGTGGCCCTGGCAGATGGCTACCCTCCCTGCCGTTGCTGGCAGAGGCATGACCAAGCGGCCCTGCAGGTGTGCTACCTCTGTTCCCCTCCATCGATTGCTGCGGGGGAGGAGAGGAAACCTCAGACTGAGGCAGTGTGCTTGCTTGCAACAAAGTTGCCTGGCTGGGCCTTCAACAGGAGCAGCAGGATGGGGGAGCCACTTGAGAGGGCCAGCTGAGGGAAATAGCCTACCCTCCTCCCCATCCAGCACTCTGAAACCTCCCAACAGCCTGCCAGCCCAAAGCCCCCTTGCAAAACCTGTGCCCCGTAGCCCCTCTCACACCCTACCTTATACCTCCCCCCACACACACTCCAAACCTCTGCCTCTCCGTTAACCAGCATTTTTAATTCACCAGCACCCTCTGTTCCCCCAGAATGACACATAAAGGGGCTTTTAGTGTCTGTTCTAAGGAACTAAAACAATATTTTTCAACACCGAATTGGAAGTTGAGACTATAACTTCTATCTTCTGGTTTCTTAGATGATTGTTTCTACCTTTGAGCTAAAAGGGTGCAACTGCTCAGCGTAGCTACATCTAAACTACACCCCTCTGTCGGCAGAGGGATGTAAATTAGACACATCAGAAGTGCAAAGGAAGCGGTGATTTAAATATCCCGTGCTTCATTTGCATAATCACATCATGGCGCTGTTTCGAACAAGAGCCATTTCAAAACTGAAAGCTCGGTTTAGACGTGGTTTTTTCGACAACGGGGCGATTTTTCGTAAGATCCTGTACTCATTTTTTGTTCGAAACAGCACCATGACGCACCCCTTCTCTGTCTTCTTTGTTCATACTATATAAAAAACAAATCTAATTGGAGAGTTCACTAGTACCTATTCATTATGTCCATATAACTTCTGATTTTTTTTTATTTACTAAAAGTTGCAGTAACTGTTAATAAATGTCTAAAATTGGAGCATCCCGAGTATTGGTTCTAAACTTAATGAGCTGTTCACTGTTGGGTGTAGAAGTTTTAGAAGTTCCTGAATTACTGCTAATATATATTAAGATAAGAAATAGAATAATAATCTGGGTGGTTATTAATGTTTAGAAGTTGAGAGGGATGTGGTCTGAGTAGAGGACTGGGGACCAGAACTCAGTCCTAGTTCTAATATTACTTTCTTTGCTGACATGGGCTAATCACTTCAACTTCTCTGTATCAATTTCCTCATAAGTATGTATTAGCCCAATTTTACTTATCTCAAAAGGATGTTATAAAGCTTAATTAGTATAGATGTTTGAAGGCCCTTGGAAGATGAAAAGCATGTTTTACTGCTAAGTATATTACTTCTGTTGCCCTAACTTAAAATGTTGTCATATTTTCTTAACAAAACACATATTGGGAGACCTACGGATTCAGCAGAAAGCTTTGTAGTTTTTCCTATGCTTTTTATGACTTAAGCCATATCTGCACTAAAAACTTTGGTCGATGCAAGTTATGAAGTTTGCATATTGCTTGTGTGTATGCACACTTGGCTGCATGTGTCAGGGCTGCACATACTCCAGAAGTGCTCGTGTTGATGCAGATTACAGTGCACCGCAGGTCAGTCTCCCAGCATGACAGGTGCTACCATCAGGTGCTATGCCTTTGGAGGGGAGGGTTTCACAGTGCATTGTGGGTTAGAAATGAGTTGCACAGGGCTCTGGAACTCTGGAAGCTACAGTTCAAGTTTCCAGCTTGCAACTTTACATTTCCATAATGCAATCCGTAGCTCGTATTTTCATGCCTTTAAAAAAACCAAACGAACCTGTACAGCACTTATCAGCATCCACCTCTTCTGACAGAAGCATGGAGATGCACTGTATGCCCAATTTTTTTGAACATTGCAAATACAGAATGCACAATTCTCCTGTCTTTGTAGATCTGTGGGAGTAGCACAACAACGGGGACATTTTGCTGGGGGACACAGTGCAAATCTATTCAAGAGTGCTAGTGGCATTCATGGAGCAACTACAGATGGTGGAGCATCGCTTCTAGGCCCAAGAAACGAGCACTGATTTGTGGGATTGTATTGTAATGCAGGTTTGGGACAATGAGCAGGGGTGGCAGAAGCTGTGGATACAAATGGCCACATTCCTGGATCTGTGAGCTAAGCTCACCCCAGCCTACCAGCACAGGAACACCAGAATGAGCGGTGCATTGACAGCGGAGAAACTGAGTGGGAACCTCACTTGCCATGCTAGATTGCTGCTGGTCAGTGGACAATGATTTTGGAGTTGGACAATCCATGGTGGGGGCTATTGCTACGCAAGTGTGTAGGACCATAAATTGGCTCCTACTATATGGGAGTGTGACTCTGTGTAGGACGTAGTGGGATGGATTTGCAGCAATGTGGCTCCCGAGCGGTGGTGGGGAGATAGATGGTACTTATGCCCTTATTGTGGCACCAGCCCACCTTGCCACTGAGTATGCCAAAAGAAAGAGCTAGTTTTCTATGGTTATGCAAGTGCTGGCAGATCATTAGGGGCTCTTCGCTGATATTAATGTGGGCTATTAAGAAAGGTGTATAGTCTCCATTACTTTTAAGAACACTGGATGTGAGCAGAGACATTCTTTCCCAGATGGAAGATTACCATTGATGATACTGAAATGGCATTAGTGATCCTGGGGGACCCAGACAACCCCTTGCTCTCAATAGCACTAAGAAAAGATTCAATAACTGGCTCAGCAGGTGCAGAATGACTGTTGAATGTGCTTGTGGTAGATTGAAGGGGTACTGGTGGTGTTTGCTCAGTGGATTGGACTTGAATGAGAAAAATATCCCAATGGTTATAGCTGCCTGTTGTATTCTGCATAATCTCTGAGAGGCAAAGGGAGAAAAGCTGTTGCCAGGTTAGTGGCTATCTATTGGCTTTGAACAGCCAGACACAAGGGCCATTCAAAGAATGCAGTGCCGACCTTTGCAACTGAGGGAGGCTTTGAAAGAACACTGAAATGGACGGTCCTTATTGTATTGTTTTATGCCTGTTTTGGAGCTCTGGTGCTCTTAGGAACTGCGTAGTTCTTGTGTACATCTACACGTACTGTGTGCTTTGACTGTAGTACTATGGTTGCTGCAACATGTGTCATGAACTAATACAGTTTTATTCTCCAAAAATAGAAATCTGTTGAGTGGCAAAAACATTGCAGAAAAACAATATGAAAAACAAAACAGACACGGTAATTCAAACTTTTAACATAAATTAATAGATTGGAAATTTAAAATTGGAAACGCAGCAGTCCACTTCAGTGCACAGAGATAGATAGTCCATTATGGAACATGCAAACCATGTTTTGCTCAGATCAGTGTATGAAGCTGTGGCTTTCCTTGCTGTCGCCCAGTATGGAGCTGTAGCAATTCTTTAAGGATTGCAGAAGTTGAGGAGTCTGGGATTTTTGGACCTTTTGATCAACCAGGGCTGCAGCATTTAGGTTTGCTGTCTGAGAAGAATCATAATCTCCTGATGCATTTCCTTCTTTTTTCCTGTTGGCTTTCCTGGGCCATTCTCCTGTCTGCTCTTTCATTCTCTATGCCATCTTACCCCCCAGGCCCTTTGTTTTCAATGCAATGCAGTATGGGCTTGCGGGATCTTGCTAAACATGTTCTTCTCCTCAGGATCTGATGTTCTGTGGGTGTTGAGACCTCAAGGCCACAATGACAGCAGCTGCTGATAAAGAGAGAGACAGCTGTATTAATGGATTTACAGTCACAACAGAAAGGAAAAGTGAAGTTTCAGAATTCCATCCCTTTCCTCCTGTAAAGGACAGACGTTTTATTAAGATTTGTTTATTCACACTTCAGCTTTGGAGTACCTCTGCATAGCACTGTGCTCCAGATTCAGCCCTAGTGAGTATGGCCTGCCAGGTACAAGGGAGTGAAGGAAGGAATTTAGGTTTCATGAAACAATAAAAATGTGTTCTTTATTCCAGGGATATGAGCATAGGGCAGTGCCACTTAGTACGAAACTATTTTCCACAAGAGATGGGTTTAGCTGATATCTCAGTCCAGAGGCTAACAAAGGCACGGAGAGCATTCTCAAGTTGCCCAGGCCTGTATTCCCCTAACTTGTTTACTACAATGATGCAAACCAAACTCATTGCAAAGTGGCGCGAGAAAGCTCCTACTGTGGAGGAAGAAATAAGGCTGCTATCTGTAGAAGCCTTTGGGAGAGGATTGCAGAATCCTCCATGAAACTTTCATCAAGCTCTCCTCCCGGAGGATATAAGGGACATCCCTGTTTCTCATGCTTCCTTTCTCCCTTACCTAACCCAGCCTGGAAATGAAGAACAGAATGATCAAAGTCATAGAGAATGGGGCATTGGGGAACAGCTGTTGGAGAACACAGGTCATGCAGTGTCTACACTCACACTGTGTTGACCTCAACAAGCCGGCCATGGCTGTACGCCATTTGAGAAGGAGATTGTACTGTGTTATCATAATGGGGCATTTACATCAGCCAGAGACAAATCTGAATATAGACTTATGCACAAAGAGGTTGGTATAAAGTGACTTATGTCATCCTGACTTTATAGTGTAGAGCAAGCCTCGTACTAGATCTACACTAGAGACTTTTGCTGAGATAACAGCATTGAGTAAGGAAGGCGATGCTTATTTTACATTTCTCAGCTGGCTAAAGCGGTAGATAGTACAAGTATGCTGACAAAAAAGTGTCCTCTTGCTGTTGGAGCATCTTTAATTGAGGGATCCGCTATAAATTATGCTGGCCAAAGTATCTTTTCCCACTATGAACTGTGTCTGTGCTAGGAGGGTCTGCAGGTACAGTTCTTCAGGTCTGACTAGGGTTACCATACAACTGTTTTTTCCGGACATGTCCTCCTTTTCATTCCTTAAATCTCCATCTATCTGGGTTTTTTAAATATCTAAAAATGTCCGGGATTTTGCCCTCCTCATTCTTTTTCAATGCTGTGCCACTGCATCCAATGTCCAACCCCGCCTGATCCCCGCACATGCAGCCATCTTCTCTACCTGCACTCGGTAGCTGCGGAGCTTGGGGTGTGTGTGTTTTACTCCGCTGGGCCCCAACTGCGCCTGTGCTCTGGATGGTATCACCACAGTCCCCTTCTCCTAACCCCGCCGCACGTTTGCCTCAGTGTCCCCATCACACCATCCCTCCCAGCTCATGTGCCTGCCATGGGGAGACTCCTTCCCAGCCCTCTGCGTGGAAATGGAAGTGCTGCCACCAGACGTGCCGGGCCCGAATGGGAGGGTGGTGGTCCAACAGGGTATATTGAACCGATGATGGAGAGGAGAGGTGGCCGGAGTCAGTAGGAAGGTTGGGCAGGAAGAGGCCTTAGAGTGGCTCCCCAGGGAGAGGGGCAGATCCCTGCCTGCAAGTGCTGGGAGCCATGCTCTGGTAGTGGTGCCAGGCCCTGCCTGGCTATGCTCCTCTTGGTTAGTGATTTGATAGTTAGCACCTAGTGTCTGCCCCTTCCTGTCAGCGCTGGTGCAGCAGCCTCCTGCGTTGTACTTGTAGCTGGTGGTGGTAATATTGGGGCTAAACCAACCCATCATGCGCCCACAACATTGCACCAGTCCCCTGTGTAATATCTGTGATTAGGGATGAACTGGGAATCAGTATAACTCTTCCCAGACTCTTTCCCCCGTTATGCCTGTCCCCATGTAAAGTCTATGGCTAGAATTAATATTACCACCACCAGCTACAAGTACAACGCGGGAGGCTGCTGCACCAGCGCCGACAGAAAGGGGCAGACACTAGGTGCTAACTATCAAATCACTAACCAAGGGGAGCATAGCCAGGCAGGGCCTGGCACCACTACCAGAGCATGGCTCCCAGCACTTGCAGGCAGGGATCTGCCCCTCTCCCTGGGGAGCCACTCTAAGGCCTCTTCCTGCCCAACCTTCCTACTGACTCCTCTCCTCTCCTCTCCATCATCAGTTCAATCTACCCTGTTGGACAACCACTCTCCAATATTACAACAGCCAATATTTCCCCACTCTCCAATATTACAACAGCCCCCATATCTGTAATTAGTATCACACCTGTACGTATCCTGCATCCCCACAATTATACCAGTCCCCCATGCCAGGCCCCAATGCAGGGGCGTGGAGGATGTGAGGGTGTAGAGCTGACTTGAGGGTTAGCATGGCACTTGTGTACCATTGTGTACCTTTCTCCCTTACCTAACCCAGCCTCCACCATTTTATATCTGTCGGGAGGGATAAGGTGGGGGTTAGTATCAATGTTCCCTCTAACTTTTTTCATCCGTGTGCAGAGTAAATGTTATGTGCATTGAGGCATGTGCAGATATGCACCACCATTAGAAACACATAGGGTTGCCAGGTGTCCAGTATTGAACTGGACAATCCAGTATTTGTGCCTTCTGTCCGGTAAAGAAATCGAGAAAATACCAGCCATATAAAATGTCCGGTATTTTCTGCTTTTCCCTGCTCAGCACCCGACGGAGACGCGGTGGAGGTGGGGAGAGTGGCAGGGGAGCGGCCCTGCAATTAAAGGGGCTGCGACTGCATTTTGGTGGCCCAGCGCTTTTTTGGGGAGGGGGTCCAATATTTTTGATAAAACCTTCTGGCAACCCTAGAAACACATGCTACCTGCTATGGGAGCACTGCTAATCAGCTGGGTAGTATTTCAATCTCTCCTAGATGGCCACCCAAGAACTCAGTTTACAGGGAACGCTGGTTAGCATAACCTCTAATTGTTCCCTCTCCTGGACCCTTTAAATTAGACGAGCCCTTTCTACCCCAACACACTCATGTTAGGATTGTAAGTAGGCTTAATCTGGGGGGTTAGCATAACTGCTGCATAGATCCCTCTTACCCCACTCACTAGCATTAGGCGAGTACTGTCCTTCCCCCGATAATATACTTGTAGCTAGGGATAAGGATGAAGTTAGCATAAACCTTGTGTCTTCTCTTCTCCTCTCCTCTCCCAATCACATTAGACCAGACCTTCCCTCACTCCTACACACTCAAGTTAACCTTGTAGCTAATGCTAACCTAGGTTCACACGGGGTGAAAATAAATTTCTTACAGGTATTGTTGTATCACAACCTTCTGTCCCTCGGTGGGAGGAAGGGGTGGGTGTCAGGGCAGGAGACAGAGGGAGAGTGGCGATAAGACGGTACCTGTAAGAAATGTAAGTGTGGGATGGAGTGTAGGGGGACTCAGTGCAGGGGATTGAAGGCATGGGTGCCGGGAGCTGAAGGCAGGGGGGCAAAGGGTATGAGGTTGCAGGAATCAGGGCAAGAGGTTGGGAAGTGTGGGGGGCTCAGGGTGGAAGGCTCAAGAATTAAGGCAGGGGTTTAGAATGGGGAGGATGATGGAAGGGTGCTCAGGAGCAGCTGGGCACCTACCACCAGGATCCCCAGGGCTGGAGTGGCATCAGCTGAAGGTAGGGAGGATGTGGAGGTTTAAGAGTCATGGTAGGGAGTTGTGGAGGGCTCTGTTGGGGATACAGGAGTCAAGGCAGGGGTGTGGAGAGTGTGGGGATGTGGGAGTCAGAACAGGAGGTTGTGGGGTGGGGGGTGGGGGGGCTCAGGACAGGGACTGCTCTACCCAGCCACCGGAGCACTGGCGGGGGGACAGGCGAGGACTGTGCTTGCCCAGCCACTTAAGCACTGCGATGCCTGGTCACTACCTGAACACTGAGATGGCTGGGATCATTCTGCGTAGACACTTGAGCACCAGAGCTGTAGTCTGGGTGCAATGTGGCTGCGCCACTTCAGGGGCTGGTAGCATCCTGCCCCCAGCCAGCCAGTCTCTTACGTGTGAGCTGCACTGGGGCGCCCCTGTTTACTTTCACCTTTGGGTTCATGTAAGGGTGGTGTCGCTCTCACATTCCTTGCCTGCTAACATTGGAGCAAAACTAAGGAAAGGAACAACTTGGCTGTTGAGTCATTGACAGGGATTCTACTTGTACAGTACAATTTTAGACAAACTTCTTGCAAAGTCCCTCATGCCTTCTTGAAGAGCAATCAACCACTGCTGAGAGAGATGTGATCTACAGAGAAGTATGCAGGGGCACATCAGGAGGAAGAAAACTGAAGAAGAACCGGTGAAAGGAAGGACTCAGTACATGTAAAGAGGAGCATTAATATTATAATAATTATATATTTGATTTCTGAGGCCTTAATTCTTATTCTTATTTATAAATACTCAATGTAGACGACATGTAGTACACAGTTTATTATATACTCACATTGTAGGACTCACTGTTGCTTATTGTATATGCTCACGTTGTAGTAGTGTTTTATATATAGTATATACAACACAAATTGGTAGACACTGATACAGATACACTCCCTCTCACGGGTGTCCTCTTTTTTGAAGGTTCATATATGGTAACCTTAGATATGACTAAACTGGCAAAATGTTTCTAGTGTAGGATAAGCCCAAGGGCTTGTTTACAGGGAACATTTACTGGCATAACTATAACAATACAATTATACTCCTATAATTATATTGGTTTAATTCCCAAGATGGACACTTCTTAAAACAAGTTATCATGGCAAAGGATTTTTTTTTCCTGGTATAACTGCATCTATATTTAAAAAAAACAACACCTTAAAACACAACAAATAGTCTGGCAGCTACATTAAGCATTTCACCTGTATAGCTATGTCAGTTAAGCGTAGATGCCAGTCTTTTAAACAGATCAGTATGAGCGTATCTTTGTATCCATACCCCATTGACCTTCACCGGTGCAGGTCTCACTGCATGATTGAGATAAAAGGGGTTGGGGAGTATGCCTATTAGTGATGTTTCAGATATATATATATATATATATATATAGTATTTGTATTTTTTACAGTAACATTAGTATTGCATTTTTTTTAGTTCAAGTTCTGTTCATTTGTTACATTGGTAGAATAATGTCCAGAATCTGCTGGGATCAATAAAGATCCAGATTAAAATGTATGGGTAAAGCCAGGAGAGGGAAAAGATTCACTTTCAGAGGAATGTTGCAACAAAAAGTCAGTGTTTTTTTCAAAGGCAACAGGTTGCATGGGGTCAGAGGAAATATTATCGGTTTTGAAATAAACAAAGATATTGCTGGTTTATAAAATTTTAAAGAGCCCTAAATTTTGCTTTTGTGTGTAAGTCCTGAGAGCTGTTACAAAATTTGATAGAAGGTAATGGCAAAATAGCATTCTCCTGTGAATACGCGTGAACTGTTAATTTTATTAGGCTACAGCTGTTGCTGATTGTGAGTGAAGAGAGTGCTGGCTTTATTGAATGGCTGCCTCAAAGTGCCTTATTGTTTCAAAGAAACAAACACAAACCAAAAAAAGTGACTGAAAAAATGGAAGCTTTTTACTCCATATATCTGTTTGCTGAATATCTCAAATCTACCATATACATTGGGGTAGGTGATAAAATGGGAGCGGTTCACCAGGCTTAGCCCCTGTGGGCCGCTTCCATTATATTTATTTGCACCTCCGCAGGTACAGGTGATCACAGCTCCCATTGGCTGGAACGGCAATCCATGGCAATCCATGGCCAATGGGAGCTGTGATCCCCCTACCCGCAGAGGTGCCAGTAAATATGGTGGTGTGGGGGCCTGATCCAGCCTGCGGAGGGGTATTTGATATACATTGTGCTTTGCTGCCACATGCATCTTCCACAAAACTGTCATCTGAATTCTGATTGCAAAATCTTTATTATGGACATCAGCTGGCCTAATCTTGAGTGATGCTAAGCATAGCAACTTTTACTGACTAGTCAGGAACTCCCACTGACTTTGGAAACTCCCTGAGTGGCAACATCCTTCAAGATCAGGACCAGTGAAAGGAGGCACAAAGGCTGGAAGATGTTAGTAGTAGGCATGACAGACTTCTGATTGTTAAACAGTGCTCAGGGTTTATTAGTTATAGTGATCACAGAGTCCCATATGATGCTAACCATGCCCACCCCAGCAGGACCAAGCCTTGAGTAGGGAGACGGACAAAGCATATTTGTTTTTCAGATCCCCGTCTGAGTTTGTAGCGCCGGAATTTAGGGAAATCATACTGTATTTGTACTTGTAAACGATGCAAATCTGAAATGAAATAATTGAAAGAGAATAAATATAGAACCCCATGATGCCATTTAGGGTTACTCTTCTGGCAAGCGCTACACTTTAATATTGAATGTTCAAAGATCTGGAGATCTGAGGGACTAGGGACTTTGAAAGGAAGATGCTGTGATTTTAAAACATTGCAAGACGTGGTACTTCTGCATGAGGTCATAGGACCTTGCGAGCCATGTAGCTTCACTAGATGACAGTCAGGAGAAGGACAAGGTTTGCAGTTGAGACACTGAGAGAGTATTATACAAAGAGATCAAGGACCTAGAGTGCAAAGTGTAAAATACACAATGGCAAATGGTAGCAAAGATTCTTTAGGCATAATAGCAAAGGTAGGCCTTGTTCAAGGGACACTGTCATACTTGCGTGAAAATGTTATATGTGATACAAGAAGATATAGATAAAGAAATTAGGAAAATATTTTTCAGCTTATTTATTTTGTGGATTTGACAGCTCTTACCTATAGTCATTTTCGCTCTTTTCCCTGTGTACTTAAGACCCTAATAAACATCACAAGGAAAACAGTACAATTCTTATAAAATAATTTGTCAGTTTTTAAAGAATCACAATATTCTAATTAAAGTGTACTTTATTAGTAACTTGAATGTTTAGAAATGTATCAGTATAAAAATGCAAGCTAACAGTATCCCTATGAGCAAGATAAATGTCTAACTATTCAGTGAAGCTATTGGATGAAGCTATGTGAGTGATGTATTTGGTGAATAAGTACATTCAAAAGTTGTTGTAGGTAAGAGTAAAGCATACAGGTTTATGAAGCAAAGAATATTGCATGTAGAAGAGAACTAAAAAGTATATGAGTTAAAATAAGAAAGGTTGCATATTCATACACAAACATGGAGGGTAGAAGCGAGGTTACATTAAAAGTTGTAAGGTACTTTTTGAATGCTGTATATAGGGGACTAACGGTTCAGTGGAAGGAGATACTAGTGGGGCTAAGCTGGTATGGAGGATCAAAGAAACAAATATTGATAAAGTGGAGTCTGTCTTTTAGTGCTCCTAGTGTGAAGAAGCCATAAATAGACACAACTTCCCCAAAGAAAGAAGAAAGTGAAATGGTTGTGGCCAAAGATAAAAGGAAACATTAAGCAGATATATTTGCAGTCTCTTTCTGGAAACAGAAGAGATATCAATGGACTAGAGAGAGGCGGCTTTTAACAGACATTTAACAGGGGATGTAAGGATTATGCAGGAAATTACAGGTTTGTAAGCTTGATTTAAACAGTGGGGAAAGAAGTAAGAATCCCTAATCAAATACATAATAGAGGAACACCTAGAAACTTTGGATTTAATGAAGGAGAGAGGGCACAGATTCACAAAAGAGGGATCATTTTTAAAAATTTAGAGGGACTAGTTTGGTGAAGTAACAACAAGCACTGACAGAGGAAGCCATGAATATAATTTACCTGGATTTTAGAAAAGCTTTTCAAACTGTACAGCACAAAAGACTAATCTGTAGGGTGAATAAGTATGGCACAGGGAGAGCTACTTTATTTGGCTTAAGTTAAAACTAACTTGGATACAGAAGACGTAGGAGACCTGTGAATTGAAGCAGTTTAGGTTGGAGAAATGTGAATAATGGAATGCCTTAAGGATCATTAATGGGGTGATTTTGTTGAATTTCTGCAGCATATTGGTAGCATGGAAGAAAGAACAAGTAGTAAGGCGATGAAATTTACTGATGATACAAAACTGAAGGAATGCCAGTACAAAAAAGGCGGGAGATAAAACTCTGAATGACTTGACGACGTGGAGCACTGGCAAATAAATAAGTGTATGCAATTGATTTTAGCATAGAAGAATAAGGCAAAGCAACAGGGGAAAAAAAGAGCTACACACCCCAAATAATCATACAATTGAGAACACTACTCAGAAGGATATAAATAACACTGTAAATCTGTAAGCATAGTATTTATTAGTTGTTTTGTTTTTAAAAGAAAATAAAATTCTTGCACATGTAGAAATATGGAATATTGATTGAAAGAAATTTATTTTCTCGCTGTATAGGGAACCAGCAAAGTCCCATTTGTAGTAATGTGCACAGTTTGGTTACCTTAATAAAATAAGGATATTTTACAAACTGAAATATTACTAAAGAGGATCATGACAATAAAGCAGGAGGGCTTCCTGATACTAATTATTCAGAAAGGTTAGGGAAATTTATGTGTATGTTCTTTTTCAGTACTTACTCATATCCATTCCATGTTAAGGTATGTGCGCATTGCAAAATTTTCCCTCAGTGGTATTTGTTGGGCCGGCTCTAGCACCCTCTAGTGCCACTCTGTACTTTTTTATTTCCTTTTTACCACTCAGGAAGGTTACTTCTTTTGCCTCTGCAAGGTATTAAATCAGTGATTCCCTCCTTCATTTCTTTCTCAAATTTAATTGCCTTCAATTTTATTCTTTAGTACAGGTTGAACCTCTGTAGTCCAGCATCCTCAGGACCTGACCGGTGCCAAATGAGAGAATTTGCCAATTCACGGAAGGTCAATATTGTCTATCATCATTACCAACACATCCACTGCTTACTGGGCTCTTTGAAGACATTTGGGGTAAATTAGAGCTAAATAACAACCCAGAACACTGAGAGCCAGGACCAGTGGCTGTAAACAAACTTTATGGGACCACAGGAAACTTCACCACACACATAATAAGTGGACATCTGGTTAACTAAAATCATTCCAGACCATGGATGTTGCTGGACCAGAGGATGCTGGACTAAACAATTCAACCTATAGTAGTGTATAGTCCTCAGGGCATTTTGCACCAACAGATTATAAATTCTGATCAAAATATTTTAAAATTCTGCAAATTTAATTTGTCAAAATAACTTTAAATAATCATGCCAGTTCCAATTATTTTGGTAATTTATTTTGAAATACCTGTCAGCAGATATGTATGTAACAACACGAACACACACAAAAATCCCCCCAGGAGAGTTAAAAGAAATCCCTATGACAACCCCCTTCCTTTTTCGTTGCCTCTTCTCCTCCTCACTTCCTCCTAACTGAGGGGCCGGGCACCCACAATTCTTCCCCCCTCGCCCAGCTGCAGCCCCTGCCCAGCCAGTACACCTGCACCCCCTCTTCCCCAGAGCCCAGATACGGGGTTGCTGTTGCCCAAATACCCTCACCCCTTGCAGAACCCAGCTGTGGCATCCCCAGTCCGGACACCCATTTTCTCCTTTTCCCCCAAACTCCCCCCCTCCCGAATTTTCTTAGAGAGGTATCCTCCATCCTAAAGCTAGGCATTCTTTGGGCTTCAAACCCTGCACCTCCTGTGGTTAGCTCCTGCTGCTTGAATTGTTGGAGGAAGAGGCCCTACATTCTGGATGTTACATTTAGATTAACTAATTGAATAGTCAATGGGATTTCCATCGACTATTTGATTAATTGATAAGGGTGCCTCCGCCTTTGAACTGTAGCAAGAGCCCTGCTGGGCTGTTGCTACAGTTCAAGAGTGGAAGCCCTACAGGGAGCGCGGGGCCCAGTGGGGTTCTTGTATGTTTCAAAAGGAAGCTCCACAGAAAGTGTGGGACCAGTGGGAGATTATGAAGCCTGAGCCTTAGGAATGCACAGGAGCCCTGCAGGGCATGCGGCACCATCATAAGCTGATGAGGTAGTCCAGTGGAGTACTGACTACTCGCTTCTGCCGCTGCCTCTGAGAGGCAGCAAGGAGGGTGGGAAACAGGAGCCAGTGCTGGGGGGAGCCACCTTAGAAGCTGGTTCCCCGCAGCACCATTTCCGTGGTACCACCTGCTTTCCCACTGCCTCTATCAAAGGTAGCATGGGGGATAGCAGAGGCTTCTGTGAAACAGCCTCTGCCTGTGGCGGGCTGAGGGTTGCCATGGGCAGAGGCTGCTCTGGCAGCAGTCCCTGTCTGCAGGGGTCCAGGCAGAGGCTGCTGCCACTATGCAGCCCCTGTCCATGGCCAGCCCTGTCTGCTGTGAACAGGGGCTGGTGCCAGAGCAGCTCCTTCCCGCAGCCAGCCCTGACCACCATGAACAGAGGCACCATTCACTGGATCCTCGGTAGTGGCTGGTGGAAGAGGGGTTACCACTGCCACCATATCCCGTGATCTCCCTAAGCTGACTCCTCCTTGGAGACAGAAATGAAGGGGCTGTTACTAATATCCATCCTACATCGCACCAGATCCCAATGTGGGTGCCCCTCAGGTGCTTGGCCCAGAGGACAATGGCATATGCATGTCCAGTGGCCATTTTGGAATCTGTGAGGTTCTCCCCCCTACCCCCCCACTATAAAGACTGCCTTCTAGCACTTTGTACTTTGTGGTGTCCAAGAGAAGTGCCCCTCTGCCACACACATGCCATCTGGCCTAGAATCAGGTTTCAACACGTAGGACTTAAGCCAGTGTGATGTGATTCCTGTAGAAATAGAGGAGGAAGGTCCCCTGTCAATGCTGGACTTATCCTCATCCCCCCCAGATGAAGCTGTATCAGGGTTGAGCAGCTCGGTGCTGCAGGATGAATTCAGAGTTCACCAAGATTTATTTAAAAGGGTGGCTTCTAAACTGGGGCTAGAAGTGGAGGTGCTTAAAGAGCCCTCTTGCAGCAGTAAAAGTGGCCCTTCTGCAGTGCAACTGATATCTTGCAGCAGTAAAAGTGGCCCTTCCCTCACTGAGATCATTGTGTCCAGTCAGGTCCCTATGGCAGACCCCTGCCTTGCTGTCTGCCACAGAGCAAAGAGGAAATACTATGGTCCTAGCAAGAGGTGTGAAGATCTATAGTCCCACACCACCTCCTGGGACTCTTGTGGTCACAGTGTCCAATAAAAGACAGACACGGGCTGCAAGACGTGACCTCCTCCCCAAGCCAAAGAACTCAAAGAAGCCAAATCTGTTTGGTAGAAAGATTTATTCTATGGATGACCTTACAGCTTCATATCTCGAGTCAGTGGGCCTTGCTGGGTTTAACTAGATTGTCTGGGACTCTGTGTCAAAGTTTAAGGACCTACTGCTCCAGGAGTCCAGGAAGGTGTTCTCTGCTCTCATAGAAGAAGGGAGAACTATAGCCAGGGCCCCCTTCCAGTTTTCCCTAGAAACAGCAGACACAGTGGCCAGAACAATAGCATCAGCTGTGGTCATGAGAAGGTGCTCCTGGCTCTAATCTTCAGGGTTGCCACTTGAGATTTAGCAAGCCATTCTGGATCTTCTGTCTGAGGAAACCTCCCTTTTCTATGAATAGACCGATGCAAAACTCATGTCCTGAAAGATTCCAGGGCCACCCTCAGATCCCTGGGCTTTTGCTACCTGGCACCTTCCAGGAAGCATTTCAGACTTCAGCAACTGGTCCGCTTCTCATCTCTGCCACATTGCTAAGACCTGTTTATGAAATAGAGCAGGGGTTATAAATGCAGGCAACCACCCATCCCTTTCCACTTCAGCTTCACAACCAGGCTCGCAAAGATATCCAGGAGACCCCAACTAGAACTTTTGAAGAGGCATGCAAGGGTGTTATATTAGTTCCCATACTAGATACTGCCTCTGCTGTTTTTTCAGGCCAACTCTCCTACTTCAGCACAGCATGGTCCCTCATTACCTCAGATCATTGGATGCTGTGGATAGGAGCTGTGGAGATGGTACCTCAGAATTTAAGAGGGAAAGGATGTTATTCCCACTATTTTCTAATCCTGAAGGCCAAAGAGAGTCTTTGACCCATCCTATAACTGCATTGTCTCAAAATTGTCTCAAGAACCTACAGTTCTGCATGATTTCCTTGGCCTCTGTTATTCTTTCCCTGGATCCAGGGGACTGGCACATCATCTTTCAAGTTGAGGACACCTGTTTCCACATCTCCATCTTTCATGGCCATGGAAGTTTCCTCAGGTTCATCACAAACCAAGTTCTCTGCCAATTCACCTTCTTTCCCTTTGGCTTGTGAGCTCCTCAAGCTTTCATAAAATGCTTGGTAGTGGTGTTGGCCTTCCTCAGAAGGTGTAGCATTCAGGTATATCCTTACCTCAGTGAATGCCTGATCAGGAGCTAGTCCAAGATCCAGGTGACAGCCAGCATCAATCTGGTTTAAGCTACCCAGGAACAAAAGTCATCTCGCATCCCCGTCCCCAGGATAGAATTTATGAGTGGAGTGCTCAATTCTACCTGGGCTAGAGTCTTCCTCCCGTAGGATTGCTTGTCTCTGGTATCCATGGTCAAGGCCCACTGAATCACAATAGACCAGACTGGCCTCAAAACTTTTAGATTACATGGCTGCATGCACTTATGTGGGCAAACACACAGAACTGCACCTCAGACTTCTACAAGCTTGAGTGGCTCCAGTGTACTTACTGAGCGGCCACCACTTGGACTCAGTGCTTACAGTTCCCACCTTGATCCTTGTTTCCCTTGACTGGTGGAGATATCCCTGATCGGTGGGTGCAGGTGGTCCCATTGTATGCAACAATATCCCTAATTTTGGACATGTCTGATTTAAATTGTTGGACTCACCTCCGGCACCTCAGGACTCAGGGCCTGTGGTCCTAGAAGAGCTCGTCTTGCACACAAACATCAGCGAACTCAGAGTGCCTGGTGTTCCTATCCAAGATTAAGAGTAAAGTCATACAAGGACTCATGGACAACATGGCAGCCATGTTTTCCATCAATAGACAGGAAGAGGTGTGCTCGTCTACCCTGTATAAAGAGGCTATTCGCCTGCTGGATTTCTGTGAAACACTTCTCTTCCAGATTCATCTTTCAGAGTTGGGGGTGTCTCCACGTAGACCTGTTCACAACTAAGCAGAACAGGAAATGTCCACGTACAGTGAGCAAAATTGGTTGCAGCCTGGGCTTCCTTTCAGAGGCCTTCTTACTCCCATGGAAAAAGCTTCTGTTCTATTCAAAACCCCTGCATGTGGTGTTATTTTAAAGAACAAGGTTCATTTGCATTCCCACCCAGCGTTCCTCCCAAAAGTGGTTTCATAGTTTCATAGTAATCAGACTATTTTCCTGCAGTTTTCTTTCCCAAACTGCACAAGAATATGGAGGAACAGCATCTCTACATGTTGGATGTTGGATGTGCTCTGGTCTTCTACACTGAGAGAACCAAAGCATTCCTCAAAGCCATAAAGCTCTTTGTGGCAGTAACAGACAGGGTGAAAGGCCTACCAATTTCAGCATAGAGAATTTCATTCTGGATCACTTGCTGCTAGGAACAAGCAAGTACTCCACCTCCTTCCATGTTGACAGTTCCTTCCACAGGAACTCAGGCTTCATCAATGGCATTTCTGGCCCTAGTCCTGATCCAAGACATATGCTGGACAGTGACCTTTTCCTTCCACTACGGCGACTACACCATCACTCAGCAGGCCAGCATGACGTCAAGTGTGGTAGAGCAATGTTGCATTCCACATGTTCATGAACTCCAAGCCCATCAACACTGTTCTACCAACAGCTGCGTCATCCCTAGCCTGCTGTGCTAGATGGTAATGGTTCGCAAAAGTATGCAACAATGAGCAGGTGGCTATGCTGCAGATGTCTAGAATGGGTACCAGTGCCACAGAGGTGGTAGACAAGGCCTGGGCCCTAGTGGAGTGGGTCATAATGAGAGTAGATGATAAATGAGCCAGCTCGTAACAGGCCCTAATACAGGATGTGATCCAGGATGTCAGCTATCAAAATAAACAGCTGAGGAAACTTACAAAAAGTTTTTTGTCCTATCCAAATGAAAAGCCAAGGCACATCTAAAGTGTGTAGAGCCTGCTGTGTTCCAGACTCATGAGGTTTGGGGTAAAACATGGGCAAAAATATATCCTGATTGACATGAAACTGGGATACCACCTTGGGCAAAAAAGCAGGGTGCGGGTGAAGCTTAACTTTATCCTTAAAGAAGACAGTGTAAGGGGAATCCAAAGTCAAAGCTCGGAGCTCAGACACCCACCTAGAGAACGTAATAGCTACCAAAAAGGTAACCTTCCAAGAAAGGTGTAAAAGAGATCACATCACTATTGGCTCAAATGAGGGGCGGTGGAGGTTGCCATCAGCTTAGTGAGCACCAGGTGAAGGTCTCATGCTGGAAAGGGTTGATGCACATGTGAGTATAACCTGTCCAACCCCTTCAAAAACCAGTGTACCATGGGGACAATGAAAACCAACTTTTCCCGGGAACCTGAGTGGAAGGCTGAGAGAGCCGCAAGATGAACCCTGACTGAAGAGGTAGCAAGACCCTGGATCCTAAGGTCCAAAAGGTCAAAGGTAGCCAGAATAGGGGCTTCCATAGGGGAAAAGCTCTTCTGGGCTGCCCAAAGCACAAAGTGCTTCCACTTTGCTACATATATTGCCCTAATGGAGGGCTTTCAGCTACCCAGCAGGACCCTTTTAATATGTGTTGCTTTCCCCAGTTGTGGAATGAAGTGCAACCTTAAAGCTGCTGCAGCTGGTCTGGGTAATGAACTGGCCCCATCGAGTAGGAGTGTGGAAAGATGATATAAAGCTACTTTTGCTTCCCACCCTTCGCCCTTGTCCAGCTCTACTTTAGTACAACATACAATTTAGCACATTATTCATCACTGACTCATTGCATTTCTGAAGCCTAAAAAGAAGAATTGCTTCCATCTCTTCTGCATTTTGATATCAAGATTTTTAAGTCACAACTCCAGTGTTCCACAGCTTGTCTGAATTATGTTTGTGTCTGCAGCACTGTGGTTTAATATGCATTTTATGAGGCTTATATGTAAAACCAAACAATTCTGTCACCAACTTTTTGACTTTGTAGGATGGGATGTTCAAAAGCATTCAATATTTATCTAACCCTTCAGCTTCCTAAAAGTCAGTGGGAGTTTTACCATTGCTCTTTTAAAAATCCTATCTTGATAGTCCATAGATTTTTTTTTTCAGTTGTATTTTTGATAGTGGAGTCTGGTTAGAAATTACAAATGAATATTTATTAATAGAAACAAATTTTTCTTTGTAAGTGCTCATATTTGACAGGCCACTGAACACCTTAACAAAAATTTAATTAAAATATAGAATGTAAAAAAAGCAACAGAAAAGGCAGAAATTAATTTGCATTAAAAATCAGTCATAAAAAGAGATCACTTGAAAAAGTTGCCTTTTTGGTAGCTACGCCATGTCAGTATGAGTAAACAAAGAAGAAAAACTGCCTCTTAACCCTCAAATATCAAAAGTTTTAAAAAAGTTATTTGTAAAAGTCTAAATTAATATATACTCAAGGAACATTTAAAAAGCTATTGTAGGTGGCTACACAATGATTGTGCCCATTATATGTATTTCATTCCAAATAGAGTCAGAAAATAGACGGGGAAATGCGCTCAGCATTTTTTCTTTAAGCAATATTTAATTTCAGCTAATTTTTTCCCAACCAGATCTAATAAGAAATTACTAAATGTCAATAAATAAATGCTGGCTTTTTCTATTGTTTGGAGGGAGAAATGGAGATCTTTTTCTCTCTGTCCAATATTAGCCATTGCACCTTACAAACGTCTAGAGGAGGACTCAAGAGACTTGTATGGGTTCTTCAGTTACAACCTGTTCCTACATCCATTTTAAGTCCATGACAGTTTTGCCATATTGACTACAATGGGAAAAGCACTGGTGTCTTTACAGTGAAAAATGATTGTTTAGAAATATAAAAAGTATGGAAATAAGTATGTGATGTTTGTTTTTGATCTCTTAAAATCTAAGCTCATTGATAGATAAGTTTAGACACTTCTAGACAAATATACTCTGAGTTAATAAAAGTTGATAGGAACATTTTAGAAGCTGCTTTGAGACTAAAAAAGAAATGTTTGATCTTGCAACAATGACAAACACATTCTTTTCTTTGTGATAAAAGAAAACATCTATGTGGATCTGCAAATATGTCAGATCATTTTGAAGAGGCTAGTAAGTGCTGGTATGTTATTATTTTTTGTTGTCAAGTGATTTTATTCTTTATCATTAGACTTCAAAGAAGTTCTGTCATCATATTCATCAGCCATAATTTTTGTAGAAGATTCTGACACACACACTGTTTTACTGTGCTAACAAGAGAAAAGACCAGCCATTAAGTTTATGTGTCTTGGTTTTTCAACAAAGTCACATATCAGAAATAATGCTAGGAGTATGCTAATAAACAATATATAATGTTGGCCAACTGGGAGTAAGAAATATTTTCTAACTAGTTCTAAAGGGAAACAATGCTTTTTTTTAAAGAGTGATTGTTATATACACAATATATATACACAATTCTATGTCAGCATCAAAAGCCTCTTGTTGTAAAGAGCTCAACAAAATAAATCTTTGATCCTGGTTGTCATTATTTAAAGGTCTCTGCTAGATTAAGATGTACTGTAGCATGTTCACGTTTGTCTACATATAGAAGTAAGATTTTTGGACAGCATCTGTTCAAAATGCTTTTTTGCAGATGATTTCAGTGTCATTACATACAGGTCATAAAATAGGAAAAATAATTGTAACATCTTAAACAGCAGACCTTTCGGATTTTATTTGTAAAACTGAATGAAAACCAGACTTATTCTCCACGTGTGTGGTGATTTCATTTCTCCGTGCCAGGTCTTGACTTAGTTATTGCATGAAATTTCTAGTTGGTTCAAATGAAAAACAGCCAAGAGGTCTGTAATGGTTTCCATTGAAAACTACCACAGCACATTTTGTTACTGTCATTAAAAAAAATTAAAATAGTCACCAATGACCTCAACTTGTTTTTGAAAAACAAAAGATTTGATAACCCTGTGAGAACAATGTATCAGACGGTTATTTCCAGACTGACTTTGGTCATTCAAGTAATTTTCCATTTAATTTGGGAAGAGAGCAAACAAAGGGTAGGAATAAATGGTAAGCTTCAGAATGGAGAGAAGTAACTAATGGTGTCCCCCAACGGTCCGTACTGGAACCAAACCTATTTAACCTAGTTATAAGTGACATGGAGAAAGGGGTAAACAGTGAGGGGGAAAATGCTCAAGATAGTAAAGACAAAAGTAGACTGTGAAGAGCTTCAAAAAGATCTCACAAAACTATGTGATTGGGCAACAAAATGACAAATGAAATTCAATGTTGAGAAATGCGAAGTAATGCACATTGGAAAAAATAATCCCAATTATACATACAATATGATGGAGACTTTTAGCTGTAACTACTTGAGAGGGATCTTAGAGTCATTGTGGATAGTTCCCTGAAAACATCCACTCAGTATGCAGTGGCAGTCAAAAAAGCAAACAATGTTAGGACTCATTAAAAAAGGGATAGCAAATAAGACCAAGAACATCTTATTGCATCTATATAAAACCATGATATGCCCACATCTTGAATACTGCATACTGATGTGGTCCCCTCAACTCAAAAAAAGATATATTGGGTATTGGAAAAGGTTCAGAAAAGGGCAACAAATTATTAGGGGTTTGGAATGGGTCCCATAAGAAGAGAGATTAAAAAGACGGGACTTTTCATCTAAGAAAAGAAGAGACTAAGAGGAAATACGATAGAGGTCTATAATATCATCACTGGGGTAGAAAAAGTGAATAAGAAAAAATTATTTACTTGTTCCTATAACATAAGAAATAGGGGTCACAAAATGAAATTAAGAGGTAACAGGTTTAAAACAAAAGGGAAGTTTTTCTTCAAGGGGTGCACCGTCAATCTGTGGCACTCCTTGCCAGAGGATGTTGTGAAGACCAGGATTTAAACTGGGCTCAAGAAGAACTAGGTAAATTCATGGAGATTAGGTCCATCAATGGCTATTAGCCAGGATGGGTAGGAATGGTGTCAGAGGCTGGAAATGGATGACAGAAGAGGGATCACGTGATGATTACCTGTTCTGTTCACTCCCTCTGGAGCACTTGGCATTGGCCACTGTTGGAAGACAGGATACTGGGCTAGATGCACCTTTGGTCTGACTCAGTATGGTTGTTCTTATGTAACACTTTGTTCAAACCCCTTTGCATTGCTTCCAAAGGGCTTTTGGTTGGAAAGGTACAAATAGAAACCTGAGGGTGCATCTATTCTGCTGTTGGGATCAATCCTCCCAGACGGTGTAGACAGACTCACACTAATGGGACTTGAGAGCTGGAGCTCCAGTGGAAGTTACAATGTCCACACTGTTATGTTTTGATTACTGTCTCAAGCTCTACTGGGCTAGGAGGCTCCTAGCCACGGAGTAACCTATCCTTAGGCTAATTCACTTTCCCGAGAGTCAGTAGGTAGGTTGACAGAAAAATTCTTGGATTTGAGCAGTAATGGCTTGGATTACAATGGATTTTACCACCACTTCCTCATGGGCCTGATCCAAAAGCCCATTAATATTAAAGGAAGGACTTCTATGTGACTTCTTTGCATCTTATTTTACAAATCTGAGAACACAGGCCTTATCGCAGTTCTTACCACACAGTGGAGTTGTAAAGCTTAAAAACTGTCATGTGTAAAGAGCTATGAGAGCCTCAGGTGAAAGGTGCTAAAGACAGCAAAGTGTTATTTATTATTAATAATGAATTCTTAATGAAAACACCTCTGGAGTGTGTTAAATTGCCACTTTGAACTAACCATTCTCAGTTGTAATGAAATGGTTCCGGCTATATGTTTAAACACATTTTCTCTACCCATGTCTCTTTAGAAGAAGACCTACCAGTGCATCAAGTGTCAGATGGTTTTCTACAATGAATGGGATATCCAGGTTCATGTTGCAAATCACATGATTGGTAAGTGAAGCACTAAATCTTGTTGAAGATAGATAGCCCTTTCTCCTTCATGTGTTCATCATTGCCTGCAAAATTAAACAGAGTTAAAGAGAAATTAATTGTGCAACCATCAATGATTTACCTAGGCATGATTGATTTTTTTATTCATATTATTAGACCTGATAAAGCATTAGCATGTTTTATTTTCTGCAAGGGCTAGTTTAGACTTCTGCAGAGAATTATATATCTACTTCCAGTCAAAACACAGGTGATTAACAAATTAAACTTCTAATCATTTTTACATTATTGAAAACAAACTAACAGGAATGGTTAATGAACTGGATGTTAGCTTTCCGTAGAGTTTTAGACAGGTTTTAATTTCAGAAGTTATTATGATAATGATACTACAGTGTGCTGCTCAAGCACCTTGGTACGAAAATCAAAACTGGCGAGTTTCTGTCTTTAGGAAATATAAATAATTCAAATGGCCATAAAAGTAGTATTATATGTTCTGTATGAACAGTCTGGAAACAATCTGGAGTATTTCTGTGCAAAATTAAATACTGTATCTTATTTTTAAAAATAAGAAATTGTAGTACTCAGCAATAGGGACTGCACTTTGATACAGCTATTTAAAAATAATTTTCTATTAGGATTCTTGATCCAAACAGGGCTTGATATTTGCAAACCTATGTTAGAGTTGGGAGGTGAAATAAAACAACAACAAAAAACGCATTTTCTTTAATATTAATATTTTCCTATTACTTGCTTATTCTCATGGGGTTGCCCACAATGTTTTTAATTTGGTAACCACTCAGTAATAGCTCTAAGAATTCTACCAGTCAATTAAATTTATCAAGCACATCTTTTGCCCGCTAATAAAATAACATTGCCATAGTTGTCTTATTTTGTTATTAGCCTCTTTTCAGAAATTTCATATAGCAAGCAGGGATGGGAATCATTGATTTTACACTTACTTCAGATTGTTTTTGTTGTAACATAAAAATATTGGTGCAAATTGCAGAAGGTACAGTGCAGCAGAGCAACCAGTAATCACATGTCCAGTTGTTAAGAAGTTTTTCTTTTTAATTCAATAACTCAGATATATCTGGGCTGATATAACAAAATATTTTATTACAAGCAAGCTTGTGAATTTCTTCCATGAATTTTAGTAGTTTGGTTGAACAATATGTGGCCTGACAAAATTAATGAAGCAGCGAGAGAAATGGCCTAGTAATAATTTTTAATACATTTAAAATATGAACATTTTATGTTTTTAAACAAAAATGAAAACCAACAAATTATGAGTTAGGCATGAACAGCAGTTCAGTGGTTTACTTGTTGGCTTGTCTCACTTTTGACATTCTTAATCTTTGGGAGAATATAACAAACAGCTTCATAATGTTAAATCTGAATCAGTAACTTAGAATTAAAAAATAGAATATTACGCATAACAGAGCACACATTTTTGTTGTTTTCTTTGGATTCCAGTATATGGCATATTTTTAAATGATTTTTTACAGCAATTAGTGGATACTTGGAATTTGACAATGAGAAATTGTCAAAAACTATGTAGGTCAGGGATAATGCCGGAATGCCAGACAGTCTCAGTGTGATAGTTTGCCATGGATGGCCCATCTACTTCTGATTCCTTGGTAATGGCATCACTCTACTCCTTAAATCTTTTGGAGGAGGCGAGGGGTTGTTTAGTGGGTACAGTAAGATGGATCCAGACTAGTGTTGATCAGATATGATAGTAATTGAGGGTTTTTTAAAAACCGAGTTAATGATGTTTACATTTTACTCTGTAAGGTTAGATGAGGTTGAATGGGAAGGAGGTCCTTTTTCTTAGTAGGTGTTGCATCAACCATGCATGATATTGCTTCATGACATAACCATAGTGACACAGATTTACATTTGCTTAATACAAAATCTTCCCAGTGTGGGAGCAGCTGGAAAGGCACTCACAACACAAGCAGGGAGATTTGCAGGTCATGCTTTTGATAATCTGTGTTCACTGGAAGATTCTTATCTGTACTGCCAGATGTAACAGTTCAGCTTAGTGGTGCAACCCTAATTAATAAAATACAGTTTTGGGAGAGAGGGAGGGGGAAATCAATACAGTATAAGAATTTTGCTGGTTCAACTTGTGAACATTACTTCACTCCCAAAGCAGAGGAAGTCAAAAATTATTAGTTCTCTCACCATTTATTGGATTTAGCTATCTTTCTAATTTTACTTCTCCCTTCCTCCTGCTTCCCTCTTAAATTTATTTCCTGGTTCCCTAGCATGACAGGCCTTTTCCCGAGAAAACATTCTGTCTACAAAGAAAGGCTAAAAAAGTGCCATCAGTCAGTCTAAGTTTTAAGATTGGCCTTACTGTGTGGAGGAGATGGATATAATAATATACAGAATGTGTGTATGTGTGTGTTTCTGAATATGTATATGTCAAAATAAACAGATAAAACACACAAATAACAATCAGCATCTAGAGGCTTCTTCCAATCTGCTGGCCTGTCATAAAACCTTAGTCCTCTAAGCACCTTATTTCCAAAATCAGAAGCTGTGAGCAGTAGAAGAGCTCACTCGGTCTGATAAAACATTTCTTGCTGCCCTTCTTCCCCTGTAACAAGGATTGGCAGAACAGGACAGAGTAAATTTGCCCTTGCAGGTTGAGTGAGGCAGAGTGAGTGAGCGAATGCTTCAGGAAGGCAGGAGGGAGGAAATAAAAATCAAGGGGTTTAGTAACCCAGGTGGACTGTGGGAACAGCAACACCTCTCAGCTTCAGATATTATTTCCCCATCTCAAGAGATATATTTTCCATTTGGTTTAATATTTTACCATTTTTGGCCTCCTAGCCAATCAGTATTTGTATTGTATTTATGGATAGATGTGGATTAGTTTTTCCTAATCTGAAGACTCCCAGATGATGTTGGAGGGCAAAATAAAAGAGTGGGAGTTGCGTGACCCCATGTCAGTCCTTCCCCATCATCTATGCATTATGCTTCTGAAACAAGGAAGTAGTGAAGGCCCACCTATCTTCCGGTCCTGCTCCCGCAGTAGTCCCTAATGAAGATAGCTGCAGAAGCGGATGAAAATTATTTTTCTCCTGAGTGCCCATGGCCTTCAGTGAAGTTACAAAGGCACGTGTGATCGTGTCTCTGGAACCACCAGTAGAGGCCTCCATCCTAAGCAGAGAAGGAACAACTAAATGACAAAGCAGAAATAAATAGCAATTAGAAAGGGAGAAAATACAGAGATGAGAAAAAACATAAGATTTAAAAAAGAACAGAGCCAGAAATGGAGACACACTTAAGACAGAAGGGAGGATGGTAGTAACTCCTGGGACACAGTATGATGGGACCTGGAGTGTGGGAGTTCATCCATCAAACCATTGTGAAGAGAGTCCATCAGTAAATGATTGAGTGCCATTGAGATAGATACATGTTTAACCGATTAAAAAAAATGTGTATGTCCTCAGCAATTTTGTGGTCTAAACAGATTGATAGGATCCCTGTAATTATTCTGTCCATTGGTCTTAAATTGGACTCATGTTGTTAACATCCAGAGAGAGTGGATTCATTATAGAAGGTCACTAAGGCAAATATAGGTTTAAAAATCCCTGTATGAAACTTAGCCTTTTAAATAAGGCAGGCAGCATTACTTTGTTGGCTAAAATATCTCCACTGAGGTTAGATATTTTTAGGTAGTGTGTCTGTCTGTGTTTTTGTCTAATCAAATATAATATCAAATAGTCATTTAGCAGGGGAAGAGGGATTAGAGGGTATTTGAAAAGCCTCTTACTCTTCCCTGTTAAGAGGGTTTTTTTCAGATTTTATTATACATTTCAATCAATCTAACAAGATGGATTATGCCACCTAATGGAAAATAAAATCTGCAGATGACCTAGTGAGGTGTAACCTTAAGTATCTTTGACAACAAAATAATTTACATTTGTTTATATGCAAGTCTCATACTGAAAGGATTTCAGAGAAATGGCTTTTGTCAGTAATTATACAGATCTATATAGCACTTTGTATTTTATATTTTCAAAATGTACAGACTTAATTAATCCTTTCAGCATACTTGTCATAAGGTATGTAGATAAGTGTTTATTGTGCCCTTTTTATAGATAAACAGAAGCAGAGAAGTGAAATACTTTACCAGAGGCAATGGTTTTCAAGCTGTGGTCTATGACCCGTAGGGGTCTGCAGAATATGTCTAAGATTTCCAGAGAGATCCAAACCTCCATTTGAAATTTGTTAGGGGTCCACAAATAAAAAAATTCAGAAAACCACTGACCTGTGGCTACATAGAGGTAGTCAGGAGCAGAGAGTTGAGGAATTCCTGATCCCCAATTTTGTGTTCATTTCTCTAGACCAGGGGTGGCTAACCTGTGGTTCCAGAGCCATATGCGGCTCTTCAGAAGTTAGTATGCGGCTCCTTGCATAGGTACCAAGTCCAGGGCTGAGGCTACAGGTTTCCACTGGGCTGGAGGGTGCTCACTGTTCAACCCCTAGCTCTGCCCTAGGCTCTTTCCCCCTAGGATCCTGCCACTTCCCACCCTCTCCACTGAGCCTGTCACACCCATGCTTCCCCCCTCCAGTGTCTCTCACTGAGAGAGAGCTGATCCCAGTGGGCAGGAGGAAAAGAAAAAGGAGGCACTGACTGGTGGGGCTGCCAGTGGGCGGAATGTGCTGCGAGTGGTGGTGGGAAGATGATCAGGGCTGGTGTCATAGTGGCTCTTTGGCAATGTGCACTGGTAAATTCTGGCTCCTTCTCAGGTTTAGGTTTGCCACTCTTGCTCTAGACCATGCTTTGTCAAGCAGTAGCCAACTTCACACTGTTTACTAGGGATGTTAAAAATTGTGTAATAGGGTAACTGTGTGACTAGAAAATGTCAGTGGTTGCATGCACTGCAGAGCCCACAGCGAAGCCTCCCGGGAGTGGGGCTGCCAGCCCCTGTCTTCCTGGCTCCCAGGAGGCGACTTCGCTGTGGCAGCAATCCACTTCCCTGGGAGTTGAGTGGGCAGTCCTTGCTGAGAGCGCCCTTGCTGAGGGAAGTTTCGTGGTACCTCTTGGTTTAGTTCACACAGTTTAGTGTTGGCATTTGACTCCAGAGTGCAGAAAGATACTTTTCCAGTGTTTGTGTTATGTTTATTGCACTCCTTCACCTGTTGTTTTAAATAAGTATGGCAGACATTTTTTTCTATTTCTTTACATTTGTATTACTTCAAGCATGAGCATGTAGACTGAAGTGTGACCATAATGTCTATAATTTTTTTCACACACACACTCACAATCAAGGGAATCAAGGGAATTCAGATGTGTTTAACTCAGCAAAGGAATTACACCATATAAAATTATGAGGCTCAACATCAGTAGTGTAAATTTGTAAGTGCTCTGAATAAAGTGCTGTTAGGCATGAGATAATGTAAAGTGATGACTTTGCCAAGAACTATTTATGAAGAGCTTAATTTTTTTCACTCTGATAATTCTTGACCAATAATTACCAGCCTCTAATTATCTATTTTAGTTAGAAAGAAATCTCTATCACTATGGAAGTTGGCATTGAAACTAGCGCATAAATCCCCAAAGAGGTAAATGTGTTCCAAACAGCCACAAACAACTGTCTCATAGAACATAGTGAGCAAATTGCGAGCCGCTGGCTGTGCACAACAGAGCAGCACATTTACCATTGAAGGCTGATCAGGCTGACAAAGAGAATGATAAAAGGGGAAAAACAGCCATAATCTTAGTAGTTCACTGCAACTTACATTGACTGTAGAAAGCAAGCTAGGGCTCTGTAGCGATAACCACTGTCTGCATGAAAAGTTGTGGTGATAGGGGCCAGGCTATGGTATTACTAGGATGCAGTGACTTTTAACATCTCTAGTTTTTAATAGATATGTGTGCCATTTTATGAGTAAACGGTCTTGTTTCCCTTTAAATTTTATACCTACCATAAGTAGTGAGGGGTGTGTGTTTGAAATGTGTGGTTTTCGACAGAAGGGTGTTTAAAAGAAGGGTGTATTCTGGGCAGGGATCAGGAAAAAAATCTTCAGCATGAAAATAACGATGAAACTAGAGTCTAAACCAATATCAGAGTCAATGGAAAGGCTTCCATTGACTTCAGTGAGCATTAGACTGGGCCCACAAATTGATTAAGAGAGTCTTTGCTGAGACAGTAATAGTCCTAAAGCACTTTTTATGGAAATAATTTATTAATTCATCTGAGATGAAAATTGAAAACTATATCTTGAATTGGCAAGCAGGTATAAACACTGAGAGATCTGGAGAAATCTTGTATTGCAAATACATGATATTTGAATCTAATTGATTTTTAAAAATATACGAATACACATATATATATATGTATTTAGTATGTGTATAGATAGATACAAACTGTAAAAATCATTTTATTTGCCTCATATACAGACACATGCAAAGTGCATTATGTTACATGTCGAGTACATTGCTGATGTCAAGGCAAAGGAAATGCGTAAATCAGCTTTGTAGACACCAATAACGTTTTAAGCTAATTGTAATGGCAAATGACATTTACACATTCTGCAGTTTGCCTGATTCCTAAGGTCGTGAAAAAACATTATTTTTTCTTTCACATATGCAGTAAGCAGCACTATCTGACTAATATTCATTGCGCTTTGGTGACTATAAGTATCATTTCTTCAGAATTTCAACTTACATATTATACAGTAAAAATGACATTCTCCTGTATGAGGGTCTTTCACATGTCTTTGGGGGAAAAATCCAAAGATATGGATCCGCACACTAGAATATGAAGAGGCACAGACTTCCCTTTGTCTATCCAGCTTTTACTGACTCGTCAGAAACAAATAATGGAAATTAACACATGGGGGGGGAGGGGATTCTAACCTCTTAGCATGAGAAAATCATTTGGGTACTTTGGAATCTCATGTTTATACTCATTGTTAGCAAGAAGTTTTCAAAAACTTAAAGTAAACTTTATTATATGGTTTGCAAAATACAAAAAACATGTCACATCCCAAAAATCTTCTTTTGGTGTAAAATCTGATGCAATGTTGGCTATTTCATGAGAAGCTGGGTTTAAAAAAAAAAGATGAAATCTGTGCTGTTTAATACTAACAGAAAGCTACCCTCATGTGGGCAATGTTGGCTTATTTGAGAAGCCCATAAAGGGTTTCTACATGGACCATACAAAAGGGATACTTTCTCTTTAATAGCCATCTGTACAGGAGAGATGAGAAGTGGGCCAGGTCATCTCTCCTCAGCTGTCATGATATTAACGTAGGTAATGGAGCAAGCTCTGCGTTCTGCTGGGTGTTGTTTTTCATAGATGTTCATCGATTTACACAGAAAATTCTATTTATTTCTTAGAGTTGGTCCAAGCAAACCAGGCAGAATAACAAACACCAAAGCATTTCAAATGACTTTATCTTTGTTGTTTTGTAATGTAACTTTTGTCTAAAAAATGGTGTCACACCTACTGTGCAGATGGCTGCATGATTTGTAAACCAGCCAAAACATTTAAACAAATGTGTGATCGGGGGATAGATTAAATAAAGGATAAAATGGAGTGTGGACCACAAATTCTAATAATCAGATGATTTTAAGTTGTGTGTAGTGTGGAGAGATGGTAACAGTGATAGCAGGGAAAGCTTGCCAATGACAGCAAGGTGCCTTACAGATCTCAGGATGGAGCCTGTGGCCTAGTAGGCCTCAGTTTGAGAACTGCACATTTGCTGTACAGCTGGCAGCTCTGTATGGGGACATCAGATAAAACTTATGTAAAATGAAGTGTTATTGCTTAGTATGAAATTGTGCAGAGAGGGAATTTGCAGACAGTAACTGAAAACAGAATTCATGGTACCAATGAAGCAGACTGTAAATATGAAGAGGCTTTAATTATCTGAGCAATTTAACAAAAAATTCAAGATGCATTGACAAAGGGCAAATGCAGCCGTAAACATGCTAGAACACCAACCTTAAAGTCATGTCATCCCTTCTAGTTTCAAACATCAGCTTTTAGTTCTTAGGGTTCTATGATTTGAACCACAGAGCTGCTTTGATTTGATTGTAGATTTCAGAGGCTTCAGATTGACTTTCATGAAAAACTGTTGTAAATAAATTAATTAATTAAAACATTTCTCCCCAGTCAATGTGGGCATTTTAAAGTAATACAATATGAAGCAAAAAAACTAACATGAAAACGTTACCAACTCAGATGTTTTATCTTTCTCCTGTGTAACAAAGATAACTTTGATTTTTGAAAAATTAAACTTGAGAAAGAGTCATAATTATTTTTATAAAGATGTTTTGGGGGGGGGGTGAGGGGAAACCATCAAAAAAGCTAGTCTTTTATAACAACTTCTTTACATTATAATTTCCTTCAAAGAAAGGGGGGCATTTAAATAAAATAATTTGACTTGATTCTAACCTGTTTTCTTGTATCTAGGTAGTGCAAGGATATCCAGTTAGCATGTTCTGGTATATATCATGCAGTTTGTGTTGTAATACCTAGGCATCACAGAATGAATTAAAAGCTTTGTGTCACTTCTCCCTTTTGTTCTTTTTTTTATTATCTTCCTTTTGTACTGCAGCCCTAACAGTTGCTTGTGCACATTTTTGGTATGTGATATGGATCACTATAGAATACAGTTTAAAAATTAAAATCCAAAGTAGTTATTCCTAAATTGTTCACATTCTTAGCAAATAATAAATCCCAACAATTCCTTCATGAGGTATTTTCTTAGGTTTCTTCCTGCTTTCAAGTCCATTGAGTGCAATAAACAAAACAAAAGAAACCAATGTGGAGAGTGGGTGTCAAACTTCAGCTGTTCATATTGTTGCATTTGGTGAGCTGATGGGGCTTCGTAGGTCACCTTTAGAATTATGCCTATGACAGCAGTAGCTACCTGCCAAGATTGCAAGGTATCTCACAGCTCTCAGGATGGAGCCTATGGCCTGGTAGGCCGCACTTGGAGGGGTGCACATTTGCTGTACAGCTGGCGGCACTGTATGGGGCAGCCATGTGGGCTGTTAGGGAGCTGGAAAGGAGACAAGCATGAAATTTCTTCTAACCCCAACTCTGTTTTTCTGTACTGTTGGCTGCCTCTCAGTTTCTTGACAAAAAAACCAATCAGCCACCCTTTAATCCGCCTGTGATTACCAGTGGTATAAAAAGAGAAGCATAATGAGGAAAAATGCCTCGTTTTGTTGCCTTCAAAAGCCAACAAATTGGAGTTAACTTGACAGGAAGTGGCTTAATAATTAGATTATTTATTTATTCCTGACACATATCCCCCTGTTACTAGTCTCAGGAGATCCCGTAGATGGTACGATTTTCAAGCTGCCATTACTTCGCTGTCTTTTGTGAACAAAGAAGCTACTGTCTATCAGTCAATTAAATGCACTCTTTAAGCAGAGGCTGAGAAGTCCTCAATGGATAGAGCCCTGGGACATTGTGGCTGATGATTCTTTTCTCTGTACTGTACATCACACTCTCAACTACAGTCCCCACAGAGATGGAATAAAGTCATGCATTAAAATATCACTTGTTGATTTGTTTGCTAATGAAGAGCCATTGAAATGTTTGTGTATTTCTGTGGCAAAATTGTTGATAAAAGGACTACTTGCTTGCATATCTTACTTCATCTTCAGTAAGTGCTTATTTAAGACTTACTAAAATTAAAGTCAACAAATTATGGAAAAAACAGAGAGATGGATATTATGGATTTACATGTAATTCACATCAAAGTAAATAACACCCAGGACAGCGCGAAGAGAGAGAGACAAAGGGGGAATAATAGTATTTCAACCATGTCTGATATAATACTCTTCATTAGTAACAATAAATATCTCTCCCTCTCTCTCTCTCTCTTTTTCTCTCTCTCTCTCTGTTTTGGTACAGTAGAAGGCACTATTATTTCAGATAATAAAAATATGTGATGCATACATTCAAAGGATCCATAAAATTGTAATTTTATAAATTACAAAAGTAAGAATATAAAAAAAAAATCCAGTTTTTAGAAGAGGTTTTGTTTGGATTCTTTCTTCTTTTTTTGGTGTTAAATATATTTAGAAAATAAGAACTTATTTTCGTGTATGTAGTAACTATTTGCAGCCAGGTAGCCCTGGTAAAATATACAAACATGTCTCACTAGTTTACTGTGTTTTGCAAAGCTTTGAGGTTAAGGCAAAAGAATCTTAACAAAGTTACTTGAGTCTGTGGGGGTGATGCTTCTGAGCTCAGATGCTGTCAATATTTTTCTCAGTATTGTATATATGAACAAACTTACATACATTTTTTTCTCAGATCACCACGTGTCTTACAGTATTTTTAAAAAGGCAGAGTGCTTTTCTTTGTACAGTAATAAAAATCATTTATTGGTGATTAATTGGTAATATGTTTCCAGTATTTACTCAGTTCTTAAATCTATTTTTTCTAGAGATCTGTGTTTGCACATAAGCACTTAAATGAAGCCAGGGCAGTTCTCCAATGAAATATTTAGCCTCCACATGACCATTTGTTACATTCAAATAGAGAGTTTAAATGAAAGTGGTGATGTCCTAAAATCTATTTATTTTCTCAGCCTTTTAAAAATGTCACCAGTACTGTAAATCTTGCTTTCAATAAACTTGACAACAAGCTAAAAGGAATTAATTCAGGCCAGCCTCAAATTGGAGTGTTTCTAATTCCTAGCCTGTTATTCTAACTCATTTTGTTAGAAAAAGCTTAGATACTCGGAGGTGTTCTATAATAGAAAATGAATTTGAAACCCATTCATTAATTGGTGATTAATACATTTCAGGATTAGTTTAAGCAAAGCCCTACCTCCTGCCCAGTCAAGTATGTTCTGGTTAATATCCAATTATCTGCACCTTTGTACTTATTATGTCTTAATATTTTGGATATGATAACCAGAAACTTGAGAGTAATGCTAATGAGGAGCGTAGAGCAGGAATTAACCAGTGACACATTCAGTGATCCTTCCTGAGAAAAGTATCTTGCTCCTATCATCATAGTGGTACAGCTACTGTACAACCTCTGTTTCTAATATTTTAAATGACTTACGGGAAATTGATACAATTATTTGAACTAAATATTTTTTGCAGGCAGTGTATAAGGTCAGAATGTGTTCATGTGTGTACACATTCATGTTTGCAATAAACTTAATGTTACATGGTGGGGGGAAGGTAAGTGAAAAATTGATAGTCAATTGAAACAGTGACACCTGCTTAATGCACTCAATTGTGTATTTGAGTGTGTATACAGTTATGTATGTATATGTTCATGCATGTGCATAATAATATACATTAATAAGAGAGTAATTCTAGTGTAAAGGTTTACAAATGTGTCGGAGAGTTTAAAAAATTAACTGGGCCTATTTATCATATCCCTCAGCTTGTAAAGATGACACTTTCATTACTATGAGTACAACTGTGGAAGGCTGTGAGGTAGAGGAAAATATAATTAATAAATCTTAAAAACCTAGTATTTACATACATTAGCTTTTCTGTGTATAAAAATGTCAAGATCTTAAAATCAGTCTCTCAGGGCTATCCTATCTAGGAACAGGTGGTATATACCTTCCTCTTGATATAAAGGTACCAGTTTTAGTGTGGCAGGATCACAAAATATCAGTTCTACAATCTGGTGTAAAACTGAATGTTTTTAGTCAATGACCTCAAACCAGAATAAGTTTGGAGGTGAATTCAATATACAGGTTAAAAGAAAAAAGAAAACATTATTTTGGTAGGTTGGTTGGTTGTTTTTTCTTAAATGAGGAGATATTTGAAGATGTTGAATAGTTTAGGATAAATTAGGATAATTCTGGTGGAAGAAGTGGCAGTGGACAGAGTAAAGGTGACACGATCAAAGGTGCATGATAGATTACAGAGATAGGTGATGTTTTCATTACTAAATATGACCACCACATACGTGGTACTTACCCAGTGGATTTCACATCATACATTATCCATAGTTTAGGAGACAAAGGCTCTTTCAGAACCCTGTCTTATAGGATGCAAGTTTCTAGCCTGTAGACAATATCAAGATATTAGATGGTTTGATTTAAGGAGTAACATATTTTATGTGATTGAAAAGTATCAGGAAGCATTTGTATAGTGAGTATAGTGAAGAATCTGCTTGCAACATTAAATTCAGGTCCTACGTTTTGAATGCCTAACTATGTAACTTGAATGTTTCCCCCTTTTTTATTACTTCCTTAGAATCTCATGTTTTAAAAACACAATAATTTGTTTATATATAACTTTTGATTAGACACCACCTATGCAAGAGGAAGTACTTCTGTATCCTCACTGTCAATGCCACTAGCTGCAACCTACATGGGGCCCCAGAGATTAAAATATCACCTTGCCAAAAAACCCTCAACCTAGGCTTCTACAGTGCCCTGATTAATTCACTACTCAGCTTAGGAGATCTTTGTTTACAGTATAGCTAAATTAGCCACCCATTCCTGGATAACACCGCCTTCCTTTGGTAAAATGGGCTAAAATGCACCCAAAGTACTGCATTAGTGCAGAGTTTGATTTTCAAACTGTCATAACATGATCAAATCAAAACCAGTTATCACCAGAACAGTCAAATATACTTCTTTATATTTGAGTGACATTTCCCTGTTAAATCTGAACTTTCAACCCCCAACCACTTGAGCACTACTGCTCATAAATAAAAATCTTGCAAGGCTTAATGGGGTTAGTATTTTTTTTTCTTAGTTGAAAATGGCTGAACCTTTTTCCTTTTTAAGCAAATACCAACTTTGGACTGAAACCTGGTCTGGAAAATATCAGGCCATTAGTTGAAAGTGTTGCAACATTATGGGTAGCTGAAAGCAGGCATTTATAATAGAAATGCTCACATTTTACCTTTATATTGCGTACTCCAGAAAATATACTGCAAGGCAAAATCCTTCACTGGCATGCATAGCAATAGATTAGGTGACTTCCTCGGGTCTTTCTGTCTAATTTCTGTGATGCACCATCCGGGTCATCTTATATTTTGTGCTAACTCCCACTTTTATACAGATAATGTTTTTGTGTACAAGACTTTCAACAAGACCCTTCCCAGTCCACTCTTTCTATAAATTTGTGATTTTATCGTCTCTTTCAACTAAATGTCTCCACAATGGAGGTACTCCTTTTTTTTTTTTTTTGCAAGAGAAGAATTCTAAAATATTATAACTCCTCTTAAGTCTCTGTTCTCAATTCAGACTTCCCATTTGTTGCTTCTGAACATCCCCTGAGAATTGTTGCTTCTGACCATCCCCTGAGAAATAGCCTTTGACTCTGAGCTCTCCTATCCTACCATCTCCTATGTAGGCATATTCATATTTTCCATAAGAATACACATGTATCAGTTCTTCATCTCCATCTTTTCTGGTATCTTTTATCCATATCACTCGGTAGCCTTGGACAAGTCAACCGCTCTTCATTTTCAAATTGACAATAATGGTGGTTTGAGAGTAAATTAGTGTATCTAAAGTGCTTTGAATGTGCTAAACTGCCATAAATTTGAAAAAAATGAAATTATTTATATGTTTATTATTATTCAACCTTTGGCGCTTGCTGTTGCTTGCCTTTCTGCCACAACACCTGCCTCAAACAACTCTATTCATTTCAGAAAACAATTAAAACTAATCCTTCCTGTTTATGGATAATCCTCTGAGGACATTACATTGTCTTTTCTCTACTTCAGCCTAGTTTAATACTAAAGTGATCTTCTCTCAGTCACTCCCTATAAGGCCATAATCCTCATCTGGTGCAAATGAATATAGATCCATTTAAGTCGAAGAAGTCTGTTACATATTCTGAGGATCTAGCCCATTGTCACTGTTGATTCAAGATATATTTCCTCTGCATCTTCAGCAGCCTGGAAAAATCTTCCTATATCTTTGTCTCACTGTCTCATCTATTATCAGAGCTCACGTACTGACATACAATTTTCTCCCTTGCCTAATTTTTTTAAATTTCTCCGTGTTGAAACCAGATTAACTAGATGTAACCAGATTTTTACCTCTGTAAAGAATTTTGGGAGTACAGTTTATTTGTCAAAATTATAGTGTACAAAATATATTGTTTTATTACAAAGCTGATTTCTGTGGTTCTCAGCTAAATCTCGTTAAGAGCCACCCATCCACACAAATGGTTGCACACTGGCAAAGAATATACAGTTTTAGTGGTCTCCACTGAAATTGTCCTTTCTTTTGCTGTGATTCTGGGCCAATACCAGCCATGGCTGGTACTGCAAATCATGTAGCTTTAAATAGTGTGCCTGAATATTGCCACCTTTATATGCTGTATTGTAATGAAACAACATCAGTAAATTGCAGTGAAGGGTGATTGTTGCATTGGGATGACTACTACACCTTCGGGTCCATTTGCACCAGATTATTTTTTTATTGTTGTTATTACTTCCTATCTTCTTTAGTCTCTTGATGCCAAACTTACTGTTGGCCATCAGTGGAGCACAGGGGATCTTTAGAAACATTGTGGACATCATCTTTTCTCTTAGGTACAGACCAATCACAGTTTAATTCCAAACTCTGGTATCCTGGGTGGCTTTGCAATACTTTATTGATGCCAGTTTGGTCAGATGACTAGCCTCAGAGCATTCATCGTCATCTGCGCCTTAAAAGAGGATGTATTTATTGCTGATAAAAATGACATTTTTTGCTAATAGTTTTTAGACTGAAACAACACTGAATTTATAGCCAGTGTAATACACTTTCCCTCTTTCACCTAGCTTTTAACTATTGTATAATCCAGAAAAGAATGGAAATGAGATTTTTGTTTTTGTTTTGGCTTATTCCTTGGTTTCAACTTTTCATGATAAATTAATATTGGTGGGTAAAGGCAGCATGCAATTGAATTGTCAATGGTTTATTGGTAATATTAAATGACAAAAATACTGTGTGTTTTTCTTTTGGCCCCTGTGGGTATGTTTGCATAGTAAAGAAAAACCCATGGATGGTCCACGTTATCTGACTTAGGCTGCAGAAGGTGTTTCATTGCTATGTAGACTTCCAAGGTTGAGCAGAAGCCTAGGTCTGGGATCCTCCCACTTCACAGGTTCCTGGCCACCCAAGCCCAGACATCTACATGGCAGTGAAACAGCCCCTCAGCTTTAGCCCTACAAGTCTGAGGCAGCTGGCTCAGGCCAGACTTGGGTGTCTTACTTGCTGTGTAGATGTAACCTACACACCGAGGCTGTGTCTAGACTGGCGCGATCTTGCGCCAGAGCTATGCAAATGA
>CM057846.1:70219582-70227082 GCA_030068395.1 Apalone spinifera
ATTTGCATAGCTCTGGCGCAAGATCGCGCCAGTGTAGACATAGCCTAGGTGTGTAGGTTACATAGACATACCCTCAATTCATTGGGAAATAAATTAGAGATCTTGTGCCATGGTTTTAGGATGCTTAGGGCAATTTTTGTTCTTAGCCTGGGGATTTAAAACAATGTTTCTTTAAAGAACATCCTTTTTTTAAAAGAAACACAAGCACAGAGAAGTCAGTGGTGTCATACAGTACCCTACAAGCAAACAAGTCACATCCTGAACGGTACAGGAAGCAGCCAGGATCAGAAGAATGTGTTATAATTGATTTATCAGCCAGTAAGATGGAATGTGGTCATTCACTTCACTTACCTAAAAGCCAAGTCATTGCTACATGCTTTGTACTGAGAATGCTGGAGAGACACAACTCACCCGTTTCCCCAACCTAGGAGCAATGCACGAATCTTTGGCATGTTGCAGCCTTCAACTGCTGCTTCCGCTTATGGATGGGAATAGAAACGACAAATCTCCTGCATGATTTGTCCAGGTTGCTGCACTGAGGATATGCATTTCTGGATCCTGTGGCTGCCTTCCTCAGCTCTTCTTTTCTCCAGTGCCTTCAGTGCCTCCTCCATTGAGTATGGAGGCATCCTTCCAAGTACAAACTATTGCAGAGGCCCTGGCTTGGTAGCATGCGTGTACCCTCTATGCAGTTCTGATTGCAAAGCTGAAGGTGGTCCTTTTTTTGGCGATTCTTCATGGAATTGAATGTCTACTGTAAGGCTCTGATCCTGCAAACACTTAGGCACAGGTGTACCTGTATAAGAGTAAAGCTGTGCACATATTTAGGTATTTGTTTGATTTGGGGCCTAATTTGTTATTTCAGGGATTATGCAAATAACAATTTAAATAAGGAAAATGTTTTTTCCACTATATAAGTCAGATACCTTGTTAGAAAATTTCTCCATTGGGACCATGTACGTGAATTTTTATTTGAACAGTAAATATAGATTTTTATCATTTTTAGGGACTATGTACCTTTCTTTTTTCATTGCAAACAGCTGTTTCCCTGCTCTTCTTTCTCTTAATATTATGACTGTCTAGCATTCAAATTTAAATCAGAAATTAACACTGACACATCTTCAATTGAAATATCATGTCTCTTAAAACTGCTTTATCAGTGACGCCAGTTCCACACTCTTCAGTTGTACACACTTCCGATTATGGGCCAGAGAGCATTGATTTTTAGCTGTCATTTCTAGCACACACACTGTAGAATTGAAATTTAAACCTTAATCCACTCTTTAATGCAATTAATTTTTAATGTGCAGTAATACTAATTGAAATAGCCTGAATTTAGTTAGTCACCACAAGACATTTTCAAAAGCAGAAGTCTCCACTGAGAACTGAAAGGACAGATAATCATTGTTACAGTGTTTACAGAATAAATGCACACTCTGCAGGCTATTCAGTGGCAAGAGATTTTTTTGTGTGCTAGTTTATATTAATGTCTCATTGTGGATTGAAATTTTTTTCACTGCTTCTGTGTGTGTGTGTGTGTGTGTGTGTGTGTGTGTGCGCGCGCACGCATATGTGTATTGTTGTGCGTCAATTTTATTGTGATTCTGTATTATTGTAGATGGATATTTGACCAGAATATTTTGTTTAATCTGTATACTTTTAACATGGATGTCATTGTGTTAGGTAGTTGTTAAATGCATTTTGATGTGCATAGAAATGTATGCCATTTTATATCTGCAGAATGGTCAGCTGTGCAGTTCCTATGTAGCTACATGTAGTTAAACTGAAGCTACATGTTATGTACCCAACTCCTCCCAACCCCCACTCCAGGTTTGCCTTTCATCTAAGCAGCATATCTTGTGCTAACATAACTTCATTGTATGATTACCAATTTTAAATCTGGTGTTTTAAATTGTTTTGGGAGTTTTTTTCAGGTGCAGTGAAACAGATTTTTGACACATTTAACCAAAGACATTTTAGTTAATTTGTAATAAAAAAAGGTTATTTGTCCATATTTATCTGCTAGCAAGGAGTACTTTTTAGAAAGCATTGGTTCTGCTGATGAATGGACTTGTGCAGTGTTCAAAATGAGCACCAGTGTTAAGTGAAAATAAATGGCAAGTGCTGTATATCATCCTTTCATAGCTTTCATATTACAGTATTTAATAAGCCAATAGTGCTGTTAAATATTTAGCAAAGGTTCTCGCAAAACCTTTCCATAGATTCAAATGGGATTTTAAGACATTTTGCAGCACATAAGTAAAAATTATGCTCCAGTCTTTGAAATGGTTGTAGCATGGTGTATTTTCTAAATGAAGTGTGGGATAACGTGGCACAAATGCATTCAGCAGATTTCACACCTACCAAACACCTGAATCAATTCCCGTTTTTCGGATTAAGGGTTCAAACTGACTCTCATTTTGTCAGTGTTAAAATAAAGCTCTGTTGAGATTATTTGCGTGGAATACTAAACCATTTTTTAAAAAACCCTTGGCAGTGTGATTTAAAGAAAGAAAGAAAGAAAGAAAAAAAAAAAAGCCTTAATAGAGTGAAGGCTTTAACAATGGACGCTTTGAGTTAGAAATGGTAGATGGGAAAAATCAATTCTTAGAACCCTGATCTAAGATTAACAGATTAACAAGGTAAGTCAATATATAATAATCTTTTTAGGATCTCCAGCATTTAAAATGTAGATTTAATAAAGCAGTTTATTGCAAAGCGGTGTCAATCAAACAATACATTGACCATTAGAACCTTAGTCATCTTTGGTGAACACCTGTATGTTGTAGATCCTTCTTATATTCTAATTAATCCTCAAGAAAATACTTGCATAATAATTAAATGGTGTTGGCATAAAACACAACATTGCATGTTTAAATTAATAAGGAATTCTTGTGCCACCTTCTGCAGAGATGCAGGGCCCATATGCAGTAGAAAGGCTGTATTTCCACTTTATGGGGGGCTTACAAGTTTTGGGTGGCAGATGTGAGGGGCACACACTTTCATGCTGTTCATGCCCAGGGATATGCTAATCCTTGATGAACCAGTCAGGTGACAGGGCCAGTGGCTATGCAACCACTTGGATCCACAGATGTGGAGGAGTGCAGACAGCGCAGCAGGGATACTGTAGTTTCAGGGCTGCAGCAGCAGATAAAGAGCAGCTCTACTGGCACTCAGAAGCTTAGATGGATGCTTCCTTGCTTCTGGTCCCTAAGGGTATCTCCAAAGCCCATCTCACTGCTCAAGCTGTGTGCTGATTCCTAGGGTCTGAGCCTGTTAAGGAGCTGTATTTTAAAGCGTTACACACACAAACTACTGATATAATTGTGGCCACTGTAATCAGGGGTATAATCAGTCTTTAAATCTCTCACTGTTAACATTATGCCTAGTTTTAAATGCCCAACAATGAAGGTCAGCATTCTGTTCTAATTTTATATTTCATTTGGGTGCTTACGTATTGAAAGGTGTGTTTTCTTAATTTTCATTTTCAATCTATCATGTACGCTGCTATTGCCCATAATACTTACTTCAGATGCTTTAGAAATATATCTAATTTTCAAAGCAGTGCCTGCATATTCTGTTTACTAACCATTTCGGTTCTTTTTAAAAGAAAAAAATAGCATTTATTATTATTATTGAGGAGTGGAACGAAAATGTGTCTCTTTTTCTATTTGAAAATGGATAGAATTAATGTAGTGTCTGTGTGACTATACAGAAAGATATCTATCTATCTATCTATCTATCTATCTATCTATACAGATCATAGGTATAGATATATTTAATATGCATAGCTTGATGTATGTTGACCTCAGGTTACAAGAGTAGAAAATCCCATTTTCCAGCTTGTTTCAAATGTAGTAAAAATGCTGCTTCAGTTGCTTTATGCTACTCACATTGGGAAAGGTGCTTATACTGTGATAATTATCATCAAGGAATATTAATGCGTTCAGCATTTGTAACCCAAAAACTCATTATAGCTTAAGCTGTGCATCATCTGTGAAGAGAGAACTTGCCAGAATTCGCTCTTCACAGGGGTTGCCTCCTGCTTGGAATGGAGTGGTCAGAGTATTGTAAGAGGTCACTGAGGCTATTTTTGAAAGCTGAAGTTTTGCAGTTTTTGATTCACTACCTTCTGCCTAAATAGCTTAGCATTCTTGGTCCAAAATTTGCTTTTTTCTAATTGAATGCCTGGTAAAGTACACAAAACCAAAAGATGCATACAGTTATGTGCAAGAGATGAAAAGGGTAAACATGCACATGCTGCATCAAGGTCATGGAGATTTCAGAATTCATTCTCGCTATCAACAAGCATGGGATTTACACACATGACTCTCTAGTGGGAGTTAGCCATTTAAATCCTCTGGTCTTTGATGAGAGAGTAGATACTTATTTGTGTCAGAGACTGTAGCACTTTTGTACATTAATTCCAGCTGAGTTCAGTTGCAGCATAGGACTATATTTTGGTCTCCTATAACACTTCATCATAAAAATTATCTCTGATTATTCCTGTGTTCTTTTTTTGAGAGCCTGGACCAACACTTAAGCCTCTATTTCCCCCAAAATTATTTCAATGGTTTGTTTAAAACACTCGGTCCGATTCTCTTCTCACTCTGGTTCCTGCCCTTCAGTTGATGAATGATTTGTGTTAGTGAAAAGAGAATCAGGCCTTTAGGAGTTTTTAATATTTTCATTAGCGTATTGTCATGGGATTCTATATGCTTCTGCACATTGCAGTACGTGAGTATATGCCACAATAGTTCTAGAACTAGATTATCAAAAGTCCTAAAAATAAATAATCTCTGATATAACAGGTTTTTTTTATTTTTGGATGACTTGTATTGCAATCTTTCTTCCAAATAAGAATGCTCTTCTTTCAAAAGAAATATGGTACCTCCACCTTAAATAATTAGAATAGCAGAAGCAAAATTTTGTTGTGCAGTACTAGGGGTTTTCAGTCTGGTCAAATTCTAATATTTCTCTTTTCCCTCCACCCATGTTGATACATTGCTTGACATTTTCCCACTAGTAATATTGACTTATGTCACACGTTGTACTTTGCTTTATGTTAGGAAGAGGAGAGTAATGCTCAGTTCTATCAGGCACTCTGGCTTTCATGGACTGCTCAGTTTCTAAGGTCAAGTTTTGAACCTGGTCATGCTCCTGGGAAGACTAGAAAAATCTGTTTCATAAGTTTCCATGAGCCTCAAAGAAGACTGAGAAGAACAACACAATACCCATAGGCTTAGTTTAGACTGGCAGAAAAAGTTGATTCATCAATAGGAAAGTTTACAGTTGATAAGGTTTTTCATATCAGAATGGGTCACTCCTGATAGTGCAGATTCTAGTAATGGGCAGAGTTTTAGGGGACAGAGTACCTCTTTCATATATCTGAACATGTGTACAAAAATATCTGAGTTGAAAATATAGAACTAACCTACTGATGTAAGAAATTACTAGCATCTTAAAAAATCTCTTAACTGAAAGGTAATAGAGATGATACTATGAACACTGAATTTGAACTGTGAGAGTATTATGGGTTTGTCCCATTAAAAACAATTTATTACTTTAATGGAACAGAAACTTTATTTTGTTCAATAACGCACTAATGCCACAAAATGGATGATTGCCCTGAACCAAAGATAAATTCTCAGTGGATCAGAACAGGAATACTGACACTGTAGATGGGAAATACAATGGCGGCATATCTGCTGTGTGGATGTAAACTTAATAATCTTTATGAATTTTGAGTAACTCATAACCCTGCTTCCCCGCCAAAGAAACATTATGAAAAGATTGCTTCTAAATCCTTCAGATATTCACTGTACTTGTGATAGATGCCTTAGTCTTTACCTTCAGGCATTGGAAATGAATGTGTGTTCTTTGCAAGAGATAAGAATGTAGACTTTAGGAAGGAGCAAATTGTATTTTCATGTTTAAGTTCACAGTTTGCACTTGATGCGGTGGAAGCCAAATGTGAAGAATTGCTTTTCAACATTATTTCTCTGTCTTCAATATCCCAAGACCCATGAATTATTATAAAATGGTCTATTGCATATGATAAAGAAATGCTGAAAACCTGGAAATAAAATAAGATCACCTTCATTAACTAGGCTGTATTTAGATTCCTCTAGCTGCTTCTTACATTGCACAAAGGATCACCTCTTTTGTAGTGCTGGTCACACTGATGCAGAAAATCAGAATAATATGTCTCTGCAATACATATTGTAAATGCAATCATTATCCAATATTAACAGTTCTTCTTTTATGATCAGGAAAAAATGTAGGGTTAGATACTGATCTCATTTATATCATTGTAATGCTGCTATATCATTTGAATTATCTAAATTTATACTGGCACCAGATCAGAATTAGGCTTAAAATAAATATTTTTTTAAATTAAGAAATTATTTCCTTTATTCATGAGTCATTTACTTTTCTCAACTCTTTTTGTAACAGTTTGTCAAATTGTATTTTTGGACTGTCATAGACTCCAGTTACAATGCCCTAAAAATAGTAAAGTATTGTATCTGCTTTTCACTCAAACCCAAAAAATACCTGAACAATGTTTAATTTCACCCATATTCCCTTTCATGAACTATTCATTTTAGTATCTTCCTAAAAATTAAAATATCCTAAACCCATCTTAATATTTTTTATTTAAAAAAACTCCTGATATATGCATATTAAATTAGCTATCAATCCACTGTACCAAAAAGCATCTAATGCTATGTTCATCTTTATACTTTAAGCATTTGGAATCATATAAAATGGAGGGACAATGTGTATTGTACATGAAAAATCAAAACCAAAGAGATTAAATATTGTAGCACAATGTTTGAAAGGGAGATATTTGAATGGTATAATTTTTGGCTTGGCTTCCCTTTTCAGATGTAATTGCTGCTTCATTAGCTCTTGGAAGAGTTTCCTATGGTTAAATTTAATCAAATGGTTTAGAATGGCAGGCTTGTACACTCAAAATTCCAATACCGTTCAGAATTTTTAATAAGATCTCCTTCAAATCTTTTTAATCCAAGTATTATTTAACTTTAAATGTTGATTTTAAAATAATTCTCTCTAGCTGATCATAACGAATAAATGCAGATGGATAGTAGCTTTCATTGGATCTGGATATTAAAAGTAGTCATCTGTTATATCAAGTACATAATTGCCAGTATCCTATACAATTGTGATTCAAGACTGCGATGCTCATTTAGTTGTTATAGTGTACATCTCTGTATTCTTTCATAGGATTTTTAACTCTCATAATTCTGAATACTGAAGACTTCTCCACATATATGGATAGGAGTGAATTCTCTATCTAAACTACTCTCTTTTCTAAAGCACAAATCCATCAAATAGTCAAACTATGTTAACTGGGAGAAGTTGGCAGTTGGCAGAAGTTACTGTGGAAAGTCATCTGAGAGGGTTACTTGGAGAGCTTGGAAAAAATGCAGCAAGCAGACTTGGTGCCCGTGACCATCTCCTATTACATAGAGATAT
>CM057846.1:70235935-70238435 GCA_030068395.1 Apalone spinifera
AGTAGTTTCAATGAATGGAAATGCCTATCTCCTAGAACTGGAAGGCACCTTGAAAGGTCATTGAGTCCAGTCCCCTGTCTTCACAGCAGGACTAAGTACCATCCCTGATGGATTTTGCCCTAGATCCCTAAATGGCCTCCTCAAGGATTGAACTCACAAGCACAGGTTTAGGAGGCCAATGCTCAAACCACTGAGCTAGCCCCTTCAGGGGAGCAGAAGCTGACCCTTCCCATGCACACAAATACTGACTCCTGCTGCCACTCCCGCTTCTCTCCCCCTCCTCCCCCCCTCCGAATCTAAGGTTTAACTGGTTAACCAGGAGTTTAAATTCCTACTTTGTATCTCTGCTGCACTGAGACCACATGTAGACTTCTAGTGCAGCAGAAAATTGAAGTCCCAATACTTCAAGCAGTTCTTCACTTGAGTAGTTATAGCTCCACGGGTTTGTCTGGAAAAAGCAATGGGGGAAAGAGAAGAGGGATCATCAAAATGTGGGAAGGGGAAGCATTGAACAACAACAAAAGTCCCAAGTACAGTTTAGAGCTCAGAGTTAGGTAAAAAGATTTTGTTATTTCTAGAAAATACAGTTGAGGACAGATAAAGTAGCTCCATTCGTTAATTGGAAAAAGTCTGAGTGGAGATTTAAGAAAGATAGATTATATTCCTAAAAGGAAATCAGTTTGATGCCAGTTAGCTTTTTTGAAAGAGCAACTGATCTGAAAACAAAGGATTCATAACTGAAGTTGAGGACTGGACTTCAGCATATTAGAAATTTAAAACAGATTTTTTTTTTATTTCACACAAAAGGGTGGATGGAATATGGAACACTCTGCCAAAGTCAGCAGTAGATGTACGCAAAGGGAATTGGACACGTTTTTGGAAAAGGAGGGAATACAGGGGTACAGCCACTAGCTATATTTCAGGAGCCAAGATTAGGAGACACCGTATGATTTGCATTTGCTCTGTTTATGGTATAAGCATGAGTTTTAATAGTTCATAAGGTTTTCCTCTGGCCTTTAATTTTTCCTAAGATTTCAGCATTTTTCCTTCTCAATATTAATAATATATTTTAAAATCAACGCTTCCTAGCTCTAAAACTGTAGGATGCAGCAGCAGCAGCTACAGATTGCAAAACAGGATGTAGGTATAAACTGTTACACTGCAGTATTAAAAAAAAAATAAAAGCAAGTAACTCTAAGGTATTGATTACTGGGATGGAAATATTTTTTGTTTTCATTTTCTTTTCTTCTGCTGAAAGTTTAGGGGTAATGTCTTGACAGCAAATCCTAAACCTGTAATTTTGCAGGAATGACAGTCTGAAGAAGTGGGCTGTGCCCACAAAAGGTCATGATACCAACTACATGTTTTGTTAGTGTATAAAGAGCTACCAGACCATTTGTTGTTTTTTTCTGTAACAGACTAACTCGGCTACCCCCTGAAGCTCTTGTTCTTCCTTGGTTATACCATTACGTTCAATAATTGCTACCTTTCAATACCAGTCAGTCATTGTTAACATCACTGAATTAACTTTGAACCCCATATTGGTGCCCCAATACAGATTAAAATTGTGTATGTTACGATTCCTATAATCCAAATATACAGTTAGATAGAAAGGCAGTGATCTTTTCTGGATAAAACTATTGAAGCCAATAACCTGTAACCAGCCTCATACTTTTTCTGTTGAAAAATGTGAACCAAAAAGGATTGCATCTTGAAAAAGATCATAAATTTGTCACTACTAATGTAATCTTTACAGAAGCTATGTAATCAGTGACTAAAAGAGAACATTACGTCTTTCAGTACAATCATAACATATTAGATGTTTTATAACTTTCTTTCGTACAGCAGCAAATGCATTATAAACTGTACAGCATTAATAAATAGAGGCATAATGAATGTGACTAATTGATTTTGGCAGTCAAAGACTGGCATACTTTTTATACAATAGGGAATCCATTCAAAGAAGCTTAACTGCTATTGAGAATGAGCCTTCAATGTAATAATGGGGCCTAATTTGGATTTTGTTGTATAGGGTGAGTAAAGCACTAGAAGTTAATGCTACATACAGTAGTGTAGTTCAGTATGCACAGTAAAACTTGTGCACAGAGCTCTTTTATTTCACTGTTACAAACTACTATATCCCAGCGTACATCACAGCTTTTTTTTTATCCCATTTTCCTACTTGTCTGAAAAATGCAAAAGTTCTGAGTCTTGTGTTGAAAAGGGGCACATTTGAAATGTTCCTTAAAAAATAAAATCTGACCATGTAGGTACTCCTTTTGTACTTATCTCTTTAGTGACGGACTCAGCTTTTCCCTGCATGAAATCCATAGATGGCAATAAAAGTGCTGGGAGACAGCACAAAAAGATTAAATTGTATGCCCAATTGCAGCAACATAGCCTTTTAGCAGGTGTTTGGTGAAAAATTAATTCCTTGAAAGTCCAAGGGAGAAGCCTGAGGCTTTATGAATAGTATGACCAGTCTTACAATCAAGACTTT